>JAUYWG010000032.1:9481337-9496777 GCA_034779775.1 Enteromius afrohamiltoni
GTAGAGGAACCTGAACCGGTAGAAGAAGCAGTAGAGGAACCTGAACCGGTAGAAGAAGCAGTAGAGGAACCTGAACCGGTAGAAGAAGCAGTAGAGGAACCTGAACCAACAGAACAAGTGGAAGAAGCAGAAACACCTGAAGAGACAGCTGAGGAGTCAGTCTCTATAGAAGAATCTTTTACAGGAGAGGAAGATATAGAGGAAACAGAGGAGCCAGTTCAAGAAGATGAGGATGTACAAGACTCCACATTGGAGGAAACAGAGCTTGAAGAAGAGAATATGGAAGAGGAAGAGGGTAAGGTTTTTTTTGTTTTTGCAAGTTTACTCCGATGGTTATTATACAACAGCAAGAAATTTTTTTTTTTTAAATGTGGATATCTGATGATATGAGAGACTAGACAAAGATAATAGAGAAAGTGTGTCTGTCTTGTTACAGAAGATGTAGCTGTTGAGGAAGAGCAGCCTGAGGAGGATTCAGCAGGTTGGTAATTCAATTTTATGGTTAAATGAAGGCTATAAAGAATGGGATGATTTTCTGATCTGTATGGAGAGTTAAGTCATAAATTCTATGCTCAGTATCTGTTTTTCCTTGAGGTCTGTTATCTTTGTCTTTATTAACTTAACAGATGAAATTAACCAAACAGAAGAACAAAATGAAGTAGAGCCCACAGGTAAACAAAATTTGTCAATGGATATCTATTTTCATCCTTTTTATGTCATCATAGAAGTTTTTCTCATGCAGTTCCCTTTCAGTCAATCACTCCAAGTCACATCCGATATGACAGACGAATTGAGATCCTAATTTGTTGGTCATATCTGACGTGACGTCTCCGTTTCCTTCTTCAGGGAACGAGGGTTACATAAGTAACCGAGTGGTTCACTTTCCCCTTTACTTCGTTTACCTTTGTAATGTTTCCATGTAGAGTCATGTTTTTAATGAGATACTTTTGTGTTTTGCAGAAACATAAAACATTAGGCAGTATGTAAGATGCGAAGAGGACCAGCACTACATGGCATTCCACTGGAAGTGTGCAGCTGCCAATTCCCACCATGGAGTGAAAAAAAAGAGAACGCTACTATTTCCCTTTAATTTCCTGGATTTTCTTTCTTTTTATTTGACGTTCAAGCCTGTTTGTTAATTGATAATGTGGTCTCTTTGTGTACAAGTACACATTTTTTTGAATGTTTTGTCAACTTTTTTGATGGTTTGACCCTTTTCCCCATTTTTTGTAATTACAAAGGTTTTCCCTATTCTCTAACCTAGATGTGAAGTAGCCTTTTTTTTTTTTCTTTGGATGGTCATGGATGATAGTTTGGTTGTAATTTCCTATCCTGTGTGTACGGACACCTTCATGTTGCTTTGTAGCTCAGAGATCTCCTCTGCACTGAACTCATCAGTGTTTTTCTCTTCATCAAACTGACATTTTGCTTTAATGTGAAGGTACTATGCAAAGCTGCACTGATCTTTCGCTGTTTTTACCTTTCGGTTTTGTACTACCAATATGTATTGAGTCTACATTTCCAATGTTGCATATCAAGGACAAGTTTATGCTGGCAGGTTAACCTAGATAATTGCTATGTGAACTGTGGAGTGAACGGGCGTGCATGTGCATGTATGCGTGTATCTATTTGAAGATTCATGTTTAATAATGCGAAACAATCATTTTTGAGCCATTTTTCTCACTGATATGTTTTCATGGTATTTTCCAGCATACAGTCAACATTTTATGCTGATATTTTCCTCAATACTGTAGCTGATATGCTAAGACCTCAGAGAACTTGTGCATTTCTTCACATATTTAAACTGATGTATAGCGTTTCTCCCATGCCGCTTTTTCTTTTTTCTTTTTTTTTTTTTTAACACTTTTGCCTTTTTTCAGCAAGTCCTGTTTCATAGGCTCATGATTTGACAAGCTCTGTTTCAGGTAGACACTCCAGCTGCTGTGCAGTATGTATATGACAAACAGTGTTGTTTAATGAGTGTCTTATGTAACAACTGGTGAAGGATGCCCACATAAATATAGATCAATCTACTTTACACAGTGATTAATTTTTAGAGCAGGGTAAAGGTCTTACCTAGTGTTTTTTTGTGGGACATCACAAGTCAGTATAAGCTTACTAATTTGTCAAATGTCATGCACTGTCTATGTATTGACTTTACAGTGCATTTTTTCAGGCCCTTTCATCTGTTGCAGGCACGTCTGTAAAAATGCAATACAGCTTTGTTGTTCAGAAAAAAAATAGGACCGGTTATTTTGTAACCTTAATAGTCAAAAATTGTTTGTATTTACTATTAATGTTGTCATGATTTTATTACACCACAATGTAGCTTCACCCTTGCTGCAAAGTAGTTGGTTAAGAAATTGAAAGCTTGCTTGGTCTTTTGAAGGAAACCCAATCCTGGCTCATGAATTGTTTCACTGTGGAATATTATTATTATTTTTCATTGTAATGTTGTTACACTGTGGTTTTATGGGGCCTGCCAGAATAGATGTTGTTTTTGTGATAGACTTTAGGAAATGCTGCAGATCTTTTCAAAATAATGGTTTCATAACACATACAGGTGGCTGAAATATAGTTTTTAGGGTTTGTTTTTCGTTTTCTACAACACTAGAGGGTGTTTTGGACCCCTAACACTTTTGAAGTCAATGTGAATTTTTAAAGTGGTATTAATTTTACAAAGTAAAGAACTTTGTTTTTTCTTTTTTAGGATTTTAAAGGATTTATTTTTATTTAGGATTTGACATTTTAAAGTCAAATTGAATGAATTTTATAAAAGTGTTAACTTTTCAAAGCCATATGTGAAAGGTTGAGTATAGCAGCCTTAGTATAGGTTGTACTTTCGAGGACAGACATCTCACAACCAGCAATAACACCATGTGCGAGGGGAGCATTTCTTTCTGAAATACAGATATAAAGGTTTACTCAAGGCTTTCTATCCAGAGGTTTACATGAAATCCTGCTGTATAGGCTAACTCATTTTAAGTTATTGAGGCAATGCAATTTTAGGGAGTTTCGGGTGACTTTTCACAGACATGTAAACAACTGTAAATGTTTTGTTTGAGTGCTGCAATAAAGGTTGGGTACAACAAGATAACACAGCATTTATCCTTTTTCTTTTAGTTTCAGAAATCATTTATTTCAAAATAAGCAATAAAACCAAAAATTAAGTAAAAAGACCGCAATGTTTATTTTATAAATAAAAATTGTTACTTGAATAAAAACAGCAACAACGGGTACTGACGAACTTTTATTTTGACACCGGATTCTGAAAGTACATACTACGCATGCCCAACATCATAGAAGAAAAATAAATTGCCTGTTGGTGTTTAACGGAACATTGACATGTATAGTATATATTACCTGTTTAAAAAGGGGCAGTGGGATATTTCATTGTTTTCTGAAAATAAGCAAATGTTTTAGGATTAATATAGTTCGGTCCTCCAAGAACCCGGAAACAACAATCGGACAACTCGTCTTCATTTCACCGGTCATTGGTATGAATTTTGGATTCTTATTAGTTTTTGTGACTCTTGAAGCGTTTAAAAGGTCAGTATGTGCATTAATCATAATGAATAAATAATTGTTTAATATAACTGTTTGCCTTATTTGGCGTTATTATAAAGCAATGAAAGGAAACAGATTTATACGGTTCTTAACTAAAGACTAGTTAGAAATCTGTCATATGCATCATTGTACATAACTTTACAATGTCGTATATTTATTTTTGCGATGAAGATGAACACGTATGCTCAATCATGTAGCTGAATAAATGACCTAAAATGCTTAAGTTCCGTCAAATGTGACTGGGTTTCCTGTTCATTTTCAAACAATAGTCTAAAGATAAAGTAAATTAAGTGTACACCATTTAGGCTATTGTGTAAAACTGCTTTATATTGATTTGTGCAAAAAAATGTGCCCCTAAGATGTACCTTAATCTGTAATAAATTATTAAAATAAATTAAAAAAATTAATAAAATTATTAAATGCTTTTTTTTTTTTTTAAATTGTGTGTAATTAGGATACAAAAAAAGCTTAATGAAAATGTAACAGATAATATAATAATTATTACATGAAGATATAATTCAGGTTATCCTACCATCTCGGTTGAAACTGTAGTTGCCATTGTAAGTTTTTGTCAGGGTAGGATGTCTGCAGGCCTATTTATAGGATGAACACTATATAAGGATTGTGTGCAGGGATTAAGGGACTGCCAGCAAAGTGGTAAAATATGGAATTAATCAGAAACATAAACTGCCTCAAATGATATAGACTGCTTTTTTCAAGTGCAACCTGTTACAGATTTCCTGTCTGAAATTGATGACAGTAATAGCCTATGTTTTTATGTCTGATCAGAAAGAGGGTAAATACAAAAAGGAACAATGCCTGACCTTTGGCAGGATGCCATGGACCATGCTGTGACACTGGCCAGGAAAGCAGGAGAGGTGACGTCATTCCTCTTCTACTTGTTTTTAACAGTTTTTATAATTTGTGGTCATTTTCACTAAAACTTTTTTGAATCTCTGTTGTCAGATGGTGAGAGATGCTTTGCAGAATGACCTGAAGATCATGTGCAAAAGCTCTTCTGTCGACCTGGTCACTAAAACAGACCAGAATGTGGAGCAACTTATCATTACGTCAGTGAAGGAGAAGTTTCCTGAACACAGGTATTTCGTCTGTCATAATAACACAGGGTCGAGGCCTAAACCTTTTAACACACTCAGTATAAGTTCCTAGATAGAGCATACCTTGGGTAAATATCACAGATCTGCGCTGCTCCTGTTTGTTTCAGTTTCATCGGTGAGGAGTCAGTGGCTGCAGGAGAACCCTGTGTTTTGACTGAAAAACCAACATGGATTGTTGACCCTGTGGATGGGACCACTAACTTTGTGCATGGGTAATATATGTATATATATATATATAAAAAAAGTATTTAATTGTATTTTTGATTTTTTACATTTTACACTGAGTGATACACTAAAGTCCAAATGTTTCAAATGTTTCACAAATAAAATTACATAAACAAGGTAAATGCAAAAACTAAAATTGCTATTAAAAATAATAATAAATGTATAATAATGCAATAATTAAATTGTTTGGTTAAAAACCATTTTATCTGAGACAGACTCAATCTAGAAGAAATGTGGCAACGCCTCTAAGATTAGAAAAAAATCTACCTGCAAAAGACAGAAATAACCGACTTTAAACCATTTTTTTGAAAATACTAGTGGCCTAAGACTTTTGCACAGTTCGTTTTTTTTTTTTTTAGTTCAAATGTGAATTTTTAACATGCTTTTAATTTTTTGGAATCCACTGGCATATGTCAGGAATGTGAGACACAGTTTGACTAATCAGTTAACTGTTGAATTTCCATACATTGAGACTCACTTTTCTAGCATGAGCTATCCAAAATAAATATGCTTTTCTTTGTACAGATATCCGTTTGTTGCTATATGCATCGGCTTTGCTGTCAACAAAATGGTAAGCATCATTTGCTGTCAAATGCGCTCTCTTTAATTTTAGAATAACAAAGTGACAGCACTGGTAATAGATCTTTGCGTGGTGAGATGAAATCGGAAACTGTTACTCTGCTCCCACTTTGTTTTCTTACTCATTTATCATGCCTTTGGAAGTTGATCCAGTGGGAAGCGTCTGTCAGACTCATCATTCTTCTGTTGCAGTTAGAGTTTGGTGTGGTTTATAGCTGCATAGAAGACAAGATGTACACGGCTCGCAAAGGGAAAGGTGCATTTTGCAACGGACAGCCGCTGCAAGTGTCGGAACAAAAAGGTAATCGTTTCGTCTGAGCAGTCTGTGTTTGCTTGTTGGCGGTCATTGTAATTCTCTCTAATTGTTTTACAGAGATTAGCCAGTCAATCATCGCTACAGAGTTTGGCTCGAACCGAGACCCTGATGCCGTTGATAAGATTTTCTCTAGCATGAGGAAAATCTTATGCCTGCCAGTTCATGGGTATGTGCCAGGTTTCTTTCACACACAGACTTATTGGAATAGATTTGCCCTTACAAGTACTATTATCTAACACTATGTACTGTATTGTGTGTCAACAGATTTCACTTGAAAACTAATTCAGTTTTTGTTTAAAGGATACGTGGCGCTGGATCTTCTGCCATCAACATGTGCTTGGTAGCATCTGGTTGTGTCGAGGCCTATTATGAGATTGGTATCCACTGTTGGGACGTGGCAGCTGGGGCAATCATAGTGTCAGAGGCAGGAGGAGTTCTCATGGATGTCGAAGGTAGACACGGCTCCTTTAAGTTGTTGCATCATTTTATTCAGTGTTATTGTTATTATTATTACATTAGTTGGTTAAATTTTGTTTGTTTTGCTTTTTGTCATTTTTTTATTTGTATTTTTTAGTAAATGTTCTGTTTGGCTTGTATTCTTATTTTAGTAATTTTTTTCCCTCCTAATATTTTTTTTTTACTTCACTTCAGGGTTTTTTTTTTTTTTGATATTTAATTCGGGATAACACTCTTAAACCAGTATCATTTCCTTAAATTTTGTCAGTGGTTTGTTTTTCCAAAATAAATTGAATTTAAAAAATGACTATGTTTTAATGAATTTGAAAATGATTTTTTCCAAAATATCCTTAGGTGGCCCGATGGATCTGATGTCCAGAAGAGTTTTGGCAGCTAATAACAACATAATTGGAGAAAGAATTGTTAAAGAGATTGAGGCTTTTTCAGCTGTTAGAGACGATGCACCTGTAAACCCTATCAAATAAACCTGGTTTGGAAGAAAGCTCCTGTTCTACTGAAGTCTGCTACGTTAGTACATTTGAAATAATAAAGAATATTACATTTTCAGGTTGCGTATGATTTCTGTATTTATAGCTATGTGCAAATAAATGCCGAATGCATTGAGCTACTAAATGTCAATGTTCTTTGTCATTAGTAGGTATTTAAAGTATTTTGCTAGTAATATTGTTTGTTTAACATGGAGTTAATAATGAATAGCTTGAGGTAAATTATTTGTCAATATTTTGTGGAAAATAGTTTCAAACCATAGCAACTTTTATTCTAAATATATAACTGAAGCCTGCTCAACATCATATATAATGTCATATATATATATATATATATATTTATGGTGTCATTAAGTTACATAGTATCAGCTATTAAAGTTTGCTTCTCTCCTTTGCTCACATTCCACTATATTTAAATACAACCAAATTCCCAATAAACCAGCTGTTCCTTTCAATCTACTCTGAACTAAAGTCTGACAAAAAGTGAACAGTCTTAGCGCCAGCTCTCTTGGAACAACGCTCAACCAAATTACTTGAAAAACAAAACAAAAGCACAAATATTCCTGGCGGATGGAAATACATAAATTTGCCAGGCTAGGTGTTAATTGCCATGCTATTTTGTAAACAGAAAAAATGAGACTGTGAGAAAATAAATGTTTTATATTCACAGTTATTCACACAGTAAAATAACCATATCAGCAACACCTCTCACACATCTGAAGGATCATGCTAATACCCATTTCACAAGGGCCAAAAGTGCAAACTTGTGCCCAGTATAATGCCTATACTGTATAAAGCTGATTTAATACACAATTTATATAAAACAGTTAGAGCAAGTACAAGTAGATCCTCCCTGCCAACAATTAGAGAACTTGAGTAGTTTTGAGAGCCACAAGCTTATGTGTTGTAAATATATTAAGTATGATACAGAATCCTCAGTGCTCGTATTGTAAAAATGGATTAAATTCCTGCACCATTGCTGGTTGCTCTGCTCATTTTCAAGCACAGTTTCCCTCTGGAATTACATTAAAATTGTGTAGGGGTATGAAAGACCTTCATTTTCCATAATAATAATAATAATCATAAAAACAATTTGGCTGACTCCAGAGTTGTCACTATGTTAATGTTAACGATGTCAGCAGAGTTGCATATGAAGTCTATGTGCTTCAATCAGTCAGCAGCAGTAGTTGCTGGGAGTCCTCGGAAACGGCCCGGCCTAAGATGGAGAACCATGGAGCTCCAGCTGCTGGAGGAGAAGAGGGAGATGGTGTGGGAGGAGCAGCTGCAGCCAATCCACGAGCTACACCGCTGGTCAGACCAACACTCTGTTTTAGGATCTAAAAGGATAATAATAATTTTTATTTATAAAGCACCTTTTCAACACCCAAAGCATCAACACGGGCTGGAAGTAATATACAGAAGTCAACATTTGAAGTGAATCAAAAACATTCATCAAAGCTGTCCTAAAACATAAAAAAGTGCTCTTAGGGCTACTTTGAGGGCTTAAGGGGTTTTTATCCAGTTCAAATGTTGACTACTGTATAGAGAGGTTGTTTACAATGTTAGGTTGATGATTTCTATAAAAATGTCCATAACAATGTGCAATTTACAGACAGAGAAGTGAAAAGTAATATATTTTTTAAGGATAGAAGAGAGGATACAGAACTTTGTTTGAGAACGGGCAGTCATAATCAGATGTTCTGACTTATTTATCATACACATTGTATGTGTGATAGGATTGCTAGTAAAAAAATACTGTACAAATACGATATATATAAATAATTACAAATATAATTTTGTGCTGTCAAATGTGGGTGTGTACTGCGTATATTTATTAGGTCTTTATAAAGACACATTCTTAAAGTGTATATTTAAAAAATATATATATACATATTTGTAGGCCTATACATTTATAAACATTATAAATAATAATATTTAATAGGGCTGGGCGATATATATCGAACTATATACAGGTCCTAATATATCGTTCAATATATATCGCCCATCCCTAATATATATATAAATATATATATAAACAACATATTTTTCTTAAATATATACATGCATGTCTGTGTATTTATGTATTTGTAATAAATATACACAGTACACACATATATTATGTCTTATAAAATGTAATAATATTTCAAATTTTAATATGTAATCTTTTTAATCATCTCAAATCACAGGATTTGGCAGTATAACAATACAGTGCTCAAACGATGCTCACCTGTCGAAGTCTGTCTTCGTACCGTTGATCCGGTTCTAAAGGGTGCTTGTCTGGGACTGGCACTTTCCAGCGGGCCATTTCTGCCCTCAACTCTCCACCCTCTAACAGTACCACTGGGTCTAGCGCATTGTTATTTATTAGCTCCACCAGACACTCTTTATAATGTACCCTAAAAGTGAGCATGACATTTGAGAAAACTTATTGAGGTTGTTGCACTTATGTAAGAACATATTTCAGTGAATGATAAAAAAACTAAGCATTCCATACGTGCAATAACCACTGTACTCTGGGAGAGCTGCTCGTCCACATGGCTCCTCCTTCACAGCTCCTGACTCTTGGAACTCCATTACACCACAAATACCTACGAGAGACACAAACACATGTACTTCTTCTGTACTGTAACACACATCTAAACTAGATTTTGTAACACGACACAGTTGAATCGGTTGTAATCAAACCGATCTGAGCTGAACCCAAAACATTTTCATGGGGCCAACATTTTGGTGCATCATTAATCTGAACGTACAATATTCACACGTCAAAACAAAAGAGGTACCTTTAGAGTGTCTCCCTGCTGTATTTTTGGGGCTGAACATGAGAGGATGTGATACCCCATAGTGCTAAAAACATAAATAAAAGTAGTTTAGCCAGTTTAACTGTGGAAGTGTGTAATGGTGACTTCCTGTTTATGCTAGACCACAGTGAGGATGTCTGTCACCTGCAGCAGGGTTCGTAGTCTCGGGACACTCCAGTCTCTCAGATGATAAAGGCAGTTTCGAGGGTGATGAGCGTGTAACCCCTTAGCTCCGCACTCGGTAGAAAAATTACAGGCCTGCAAGGACAACATATGCTCATTAATTGATAGAGCTCTGTGGTAACTATAATGACGACTGCTGAGTGAATTAAACGTACAAAGCCTTGTTTAAATGGCTGACTGCAGCCTCCGCAGAATTCATGCTGGCACTGAGTGCATTTGAAATGCAAACAGCCTCCTCTGGCGAGGAAGAAGCGAAATTTGCATTTTGGACAGTCTGAAAGGAGCAAGGAGAACGTTACAACCTGGGAAAGTTCCAAAAAGGCACTTAGAACCAAGAACCTTTAGTGAGAGTTTCACCAATTTTGTTCCTGCTGAGAAGCTGCTCCAGCCTTGAGTTTTGGTACTCGGGGCTGTTGAGTTGCTCCCATTCTTTGAACTTCTCGCATGAGATTCCTTCATGCTGTGGAGCCCACTAGACAACAAACACCCAGACCAACAGCCTCCATCAATATGAGATCACAAGTAACAGCACAATGTAGGGGCTCAGTAAGAATGGTTTATTTCAGATGTTTACTTGTCTGGTAAACATTTTCACTGACCCAAATTCTACATTACATTTTTTGAAAGTCTGTTTAATATGACCCAGAAACTATAAAGCTTATATAATACTATTATACTTTTTAGTAAAGTGTATTTATATATGTGCTGCCATTCAAAAGCACAGTAATGTTAGGAAAGATTAGTACAATTAACATGTTTTTCTTTTTAAACTTTTTAAATATATACTGTATATATTTACACCTCTCTTCATCTCCCCGCACTGGCTCCCAATTGCAGCTCGCATCAAATTCAAGACACTGATGCTTACATATGGAACAATCACCGGCTCGGCTCCCACTTACCTCAACTCACTGCTACCAATCTACTCTAGAGAACTCTCCCTCCAGAACTAGCTTATATCACAAAACATTACACCAAAAATTTCACCATTATATTGGAAGACTAAGGCATATGATGTAAAGCATTGTTGTTTATAAAGCCAAACCTTACCGGTCTTTTACACTGGAAGCATGTGCTTTTCCCACAGCTAGGGCAATCCATCCTCAGCCTGTCTACTTCATGAAGGAGTCCAAAGCAACACTAAAAAAAAAACAACTTAACAAAAATATAAACACACCTAAATAGCTTTCATGGTCGGACCTGGAATTACACTGTATAAAACATAATAACAGAACTTACATGTGCACACCAACGGAAGTTGGGCATTTCCTGCAGTGCCTGGTCTCTAAGCTTCCTCTGGAAGAGCTCATGGATCTGGGGGTCCAAATGATACCTGATCTACAGATACAAAATGATTTACAAATGACTGATATTCTACATTCAATTTCATATGGGCCAAAACCCCCCCGAAAACATGTTTGGAGCTCCACACCTGTGTGTCGAGTAAACTGAAGTACTCCATTGACTCCTCCCTGCGGCCTCGTTGTACATCGGGAAGATTACATAGGGGACACACAGCATGTACTATATTCCTCTCCTTAATGACAGAGGAGAAGTACTTCTTAAAACAGCTCTCACAGAATGTGCAAGAGCAGTGTGTCATGGTGACCATCTGAAAAAGAAAAGAGAGATACTGTATTTAGCAATAAAAGATAGCCTGCTGTGTATTATCCACATCTGAAAAAAAAAATGGCGTACTCAATAGCAAGGATGACTGATGTCTTAAGACCAGAGAGAGAGAGAGATTTATATAAAATCTAAAATAAAATGTAATGGCTTTGTGAAATTCAAGTCCTAAAAGCATTAATCATAATAATTTCATTATATTCTAATAATCAAATATTAAAATAATCAATTTGATTTTTCTTTAAATAAGTCACGAGCACTAAAGCTGCATTTATTCTATTACGAATACAGTGAAAACATTTTATTATTACTTTTAAATATTACTACTGTTTCAAATATCTGATTTCTATTTTAATATATTGTAATATAAGTGTAATAAATTCCTGTGCTTTCTTTACTGTTACTGTTTTGATCAAATGAATGCATCCCTTGCTTATAAAAGTATACATTTCATTAAAAAAAAAATAAATCTTACTGACCCCAAACTTTAGTGTTAATTGTCATCAAATAATGCAAAAAACCATATAATGCCTGATAATTTGAGGTACATGTGGATCCATACTGTGTGCCAAGAACACAATTAATTTATTCTCACCCTGTTGAAAGATACTTGCTCCTGGCATATAGGGCAATCATGGCAGAGATATTTCAGGGCAGAGGGGAGGTCTCGGCATGACTGCACTGCTTCCAGGACATCCGTGGAGCTGAAACTGCACCCTTCCAAACTCAAGATGCTCCTAAACATTTCAGCTTTCTCACCTTTGACACCACCTGGGATCTGACAGTAGGTTCTTTGTGTAGTGCAATCCTGTACAAAATGAGTGAGTAAAAAAAACGGTGAAGGGCTATCCCGATTTGACTTCCTCTTACCTCCATGTCTTCAAACCTCTTCAGCTGAATAGGAAATTGCTGCTCATTAATGGTAATCACCCTGTCAGGATGCCTGAGAACAAGCTCTGCGTCTGGAAAAATACAAAGATGAACAGTAAACTTTGTCCTTTAGTGGAAGTTCCCAGGGATGTCTTATAGTACCTCTCTGGTGTCTGAAGAGCACCCAGGCCTGGTCTGGCTGTGCTGCAGGGTACTTGACATCCACAACCTCTCCGCCTGCGTTCTGCCTCCGCTGGAAGAAGATAGTGAGCTTGTTCTTCATCTTGCTAGGAGAGATGTCCACAGGAAGCCTGCTCACCACCACCTTGTGACGGTCATCCAATAATCCTGACTGAACTCTACCACCACAATCCTGCCACACTCCTTCGGCATGATGAACATCTTTATTAAAAAAATTCAAGTCTGTTTTAGCTCCTTGTAACTTATGCATTGTTTTACACAATGGTGTGCATCAGTACACACAGGAAACACATTATAATCACTTGCATGCTATGTGAGCTGCTTGATTTTCTTCTTTCTATTCCATGAATGACTGTACGGAACAGTTTGGTTCCGAAGTAAAATCTATTAATGTTCTCCTTACGGGAATTCATTTTTAACACTGCCTTTTAAGCTGTTAACGAAAGACCTATGTTGAGCATTGAGATTGTTATATTAAACTATATGCTTTTGTCGAAGCCATCAAATGGCACTATTTTAACTTTTTAGATAAAGTTTTTAACTATTTTAACTTTTTAGATAAAGACTTTTTAAATAATTATGGTAAAAAGTTGAATTTTCAGTGTGAAACCACATGACCTATGATTCTACAAATACATATCTGAAAAACTCTGAATTGTAGTTCTTTTATGTCATAAAATCTTTTGTGAAGCCTTTTTATTGAAACTCTATGTATGGGGAAAATGCTTCTGAACCAAGGTTACTGGTTTGCTAGCACTATTGTACTCTTAAACCCTTGTTATCGAAAGGGACATTTTTACTGTAGAGATCAGTTGGTTGAACTGTAGATGAATGGTATTTTAATTATAGAAAGGCTCTTTTATGGAAAAGTTATAAATGCAAAAAAAAGTTAATTTTGCCTACTTACTTCATGAAGTCTTTTAAAGTCTCTGTCAAATGATGTGTTATTTACCTATCTCCCTGTTGCTCAACTGGTACATGTTGACAACTCTTTGTAATTGAAGGCTTTTGAACAGGTCGTCTATGTCATCAACATTAGAAGCACTGCTGGTGGGAGCTGAAGCAGAGATAATCCATAATTAATAAAAAAAATTAAGAAGTGCGTTTTAAAATATTACAGCTGAGTAAATTTTTTTAAGAGAAAAAACATATTACCTGAGGCAGGAGAAATAAATGGGTTTGTTTGGGGGTTAGTCTCCAAAGCTTGTGCGCCAAATGTGATCCCGAAATCCAGCAGCTCTTGCGTGTATGATCTCCTTACCCCGCTCATTTCTGTTTCACTGGCTTGATTCAGGTTCATCTGGGACTTTGTACTCTTGGGTAGGCCTAGGAAAATAAACCTTATGGTTAGCCAGGAATAGAAAATGTAAGTCAATTTATGGCACTCAAGCAATGCTTTTAAACATTGTATTAGATCAGCATGCCTTCTGCTTTCAAGACGGAGGTTTCAGATTAGTCTACCAACTCACTAAATCATAGATTCACCCGTGATCTGACACACTCAACTGTGGCAAACAAAATGCCTTTTATGAACTGCAAATAACATTTTTGGTTAATTAAAATAAGATAAAAATGTTAACTGAGATAAAATAAAATCTAAAAGTAAGTTTAATATATAAAAAACAACTTTCTTTATGTGATAAATTTGCTTTGGCAAATAGCTTTAAAAAGCAATTAAAATAAAAATTATACATATATATATATATATTCAAATAATTTCAGCTATTTGCCAAAGCAACACATCACATAAAAAAGTTAGTTTTTTATTTTATTATGTCAATGACATTTCTTTTGTCAATTTTATTTAATTCTCAGTTATTTTAGTACATCAAGTTGAATGAAAATGAGAAATGTTGTCTTGGCAATTAAGAGAAAAAATAAAAATAAAAAAACAACAACAAAAAGATATTTTATTCAGTGCTTTAGAGTTTATATCCATTTTTCACGTAGTTGCCAAGGCAACATTTTTTATTTTCATTTATTCAACTTGATACTAAAATAACTGAAAATTAAATAAAATTGACAAAAATTAAATTTCATTGACATAATAAAATGAGCAAATAAATACATAATAAAACTAAAAAACACAAAACAAGCTTAATAAATCTTCAGCTAAAATAGCAATTGAACAAAAGAAAAACTAACTTATTTTAATTTATATTAAAATGTTATAATAGTATCTCAGTGACACTAAAACTGGTATATAGAGAGTACTTATATTTTTTTTTCATAAAACTGCAATATAGTGAACAATACATGCAAGACTAGTATTCAGAAGAAAATCAATGTTTACTGTTGCTGGCATGCTGAGGCACAGATGAGATGGACACTCCATGTTGAGCTGTTGACATTTTTTGCACTGAACTGCTGCCTGTATGAGGCCAGCTGCAGAACAAACAAACAAAAAGGAAGACTGAAGATGACATAAGTGTCCACTTCTCATTAAAAAGGGACTAAACTGAGATACTAATGTCAAATGCTTTTGATAAGAATGACTGAACCGAACCTCAAACAAGCACTGACCTGCCATAGGACGAAACAGGATTCGGTTGAACTACCAGTTCGGCTGGCAGGTGTTTTGCTTGAGAATGTATTGGAGGGGTTCGGACTGGATAGGTGGCAAAAAGAGGAGTTTCACGTTGAAAGGCGGCAATCATCTCCTCCAAAACTATCGACAAGTTTGACCAGCCCTGGAAATCAAACATTTGTAAGCTATAAAAATAATAAACTTTAAATAAATAATTGTGTAATAACTGCACTTACAATCTTCCAGTTGCTGAGACAGTGGAGAAGAACGCGACCATTGGCATCAACATTGCTGTTTTTAGCATTGATGATCATGGAGGGTGAAGGGCAGACAAAACACCTGGGGGGGTTTTTGGGATGGGTCTCATGGATCCAGATGCAAACTGGAATGTTGTATGTAGCACCTTTGACATGATACATATATATGTATATATATATATATATATATATATATATATATATATAT
>JAUYWG010000032.1:9496877-9508186 GCA_034779775.1 Enteromius afrohamiltoni
ATTTCTCATTATATATATATATCTATATATATATATATATATATATATATATATATATATATATATATATGAACTTCATAAAGCAATTATAACCACTGGAAGGAATTAATAACAGGTTACAACAAAACTAACAAACTAGTTACCTTCATACGTTACAGGAACGGTGCCACCCAAATAAACCAACTTCTTCTTATCATTGTTGGGATAGACTGCAGAAAAGGGAAAAGAACCAAACTCAGGAAATGCATGTGCAAGGCCCTTCTACACTTTTTTTACACATTTTTATGGATAGATTAAGTGCCCACAATAACAGTGCACTTACATATGTGTATGTAGTATGTAACCATAGTGGAAGTACACATTGGTATTTAGTATCTACAGCTGTAATACTTCTGTATGCATCAACCCCCTGAATAATATGTGTAAGTACAAATGTGTAACAGATTAAGTAGATTAAATCAAGATGATTCAATACATCTTTTTAAACTTTCTTTTCATCAAAAAATTATTAAAGAAGCATTGACTTGGTAACAAAAGTGGTACTGAACATAGCTTGGAGGGAAATGTTTGCTGTTCTCAAAGTAACATAAACCTTCCAAAATGTTTTGGGAAGCAAACATTTTAATTAATTGTTTAAATGTATAAATACCCTGTTCTGCCATTAATGAAATTAGGTTACAATAGTCTTTATAAAATTGTCTGCATGTACTGTGGGCCTCTGTGGTTTTGTTGTTTTACCAGCTATTGCAAAAAAAAGAGAAAAAGATGACAACTAAAGTTTCAGTTTCAGTTCAGAGTTCACAAACATTTTAAGAGTTGCTTTTTCATTTAAATTGTTTGATTGGACCTGGTGATTAAGAAAGCCTTGTGAAAACTTCCCAATATGACAACTAGCCCTATAATTACCATACAATGATTATTACCAACTACTGCTTAAACTGCACAAGCCAAGTTCACAAACATCTGTTGCCAGATCGCCGGTGCGCTTTAAAAGATAATCTTACGATAATAGTCCACATATAGCTGCAGGTGTGGGAAAACTGCAGACACGTCTTTGATGTCATCCAGCACCTCGTTGGGGTAACAGTAACTGCACTATTGAGAAAACATGAAGACAGTCATCAGCAAACAACATGATCCTGATGATAAGACAAATCTACCATGGTGACCATATAATATTACCAGCAAAGGAGCACAAACAGATGTTTAGGTTGATATCAAAATGTATTGACATTTTAAATAGTTTTATTAGGTATTTTCAAAGTAAACTTTCATCAAGGCCATGAGGGACATGACAAAATGTCAAAAGAAAAAAATGTATTATTTCTCATAAAAAGATAAATTGTTTTTACACTATATTAAAGGGTGCATTTCAATATATATGAAAAGCTGTGGGGACTCAAATTGTGCCACACCATGGTGACCTACCTACGACAGCTATTGTGTTTACAACAACCTGGTATTAATCACCGCTGTCAAATGCAAAGTAAACAAAACGTCAGATTCTGAAAGGAGAAACTAACGTTATATCGTATATAAAGGACTTTATCGTGATTTCCGACCAGACAGCTAGAACCTCCTAAAATATCTAGTTCAGTGTGTCATCCTTAATACTGCATTACAAGTAATTAGCTTATTAGCTCATGAACAATTACAGTCTGGTGAACCATAGCTGCTTCCTCGCTAGGGCTGGCAGTAAACATACCTCGAGAAGTGTCTGATACTCCGCATCAGCTGTAACGCGCGACATCCTCTAACAGCACGAGCACCGCTCATGCATTCAGCGTCAAGTGATTTTACAATAAAAGCGGGAAATCATATCTGTTGCTTCTTCCATCGCTTAAGTTCACATGTCATTCAGTCAATTTTGGTTTCTTTTGCCACGAACGTCACTACGTCTCGTTGATACCGAAAGTTCAAATGTGGCTGCTCAGGTCTGCCATATTGAGCGTGGCAGGAAGTTAGCTTGTTTGAGTGTTTCTTGTCTATTGTATCTGGTTTTTTTTTAGCTGCACAGATTTTGTGTTCTAGATAAAGGCATGGAGATAGAGGCAAATGCCAAGCACAAATTAAAAATATTCGTGATTGTCTAGCCTAATATGTATGTAAACACCGTCCACTGATGCAGTATAGTACCGCTGGATGTCAGTATAACACATACAATCTCTCCAACGCGGCACTGGCGCTGCATCCTAATGCAAAGAGAGAAGCATTGAGTGCTTTAGAGTCGATGCAGGTTTATCATTTAACCCAGGCTTTCGTAGAAAGTCTTTTGCTATTCCAGAATTGTAGTTTTTCACTCTTGAAACATTATATTAAATATGGAAAGTATAAAAAATGTCCCATTTTAAGTTAATAAAAGCTCAATTGCTTGTAAATTAATTTTACCACACATTTGGTTTTGCAGGTGCAAAATGCACACAGCAAAGTGTTTGTGTGTGCATAGTGACAAAACGTAGTATGAAGCTTCAAAGCTGAAAAACTCAAAAGCTTATGTAATATATTTTAATTAATCTCTATATTTTCATTAAAAATACATTTGTTTATATGTATATTTATAAGTATAATATATAGGCTATTTGAATCTATATGTAATCGTGTTTTTAGGTTTCGGGCATGAATGTGATGGGATTTTAACAAAATAAAGTAAAAATGTAACAAAATGGATAAAGTAGATCATATTTTACCTTGAAATATAAAATAAAAAGCATGCTTCTTAATACCTTGGAATTGTATTTCCAAATCAATCTTCTGTCATAAAACAACTGCTCAAACATTATGAGAAAGAAAGTGTAATTCTCATCATGGCATGGTTTTATAGTGACAGACAGCATCTAGAGTTTAAGCTCCATGTAGTTGGCCAAAACAATTTTGTGCTATCCTACCGAGATAACACAGACTAATTTTCAGACTTATTTCCCATCCTCCAAATTCATTTTTTTCTGAACCCAAGAGGTGACCAGAACACAGGGCAGAGTGGGTGGACAGACAGGCCACAGAAAAAAAGTGATTTATGATGGAGAGGTAGAGATAAGAGAAGCAGTGAAACGAATGTAGTTGTCACTCAATTGTGATGGCATGACCTGGGTTTCCACTGATGACAATGTCTACCTTCCATGTGTGATTATGGTATAGTGTGAAGGTGACCCCCAGGAGAATGAGCAAGTCCTTCGAAAGTGGGGCAACAGACATTCTGATAGATGTTATCTTTTGATTTGCAGTATATTTTCAACTTTATATCCTTTTAGTAATTCCACCAGATGTTTTAAAGAAACTTAAATGTTCATTGTATACATTCTTACTCTCTGAAATAGCCTCGTTTGCCCAGTTGTAGCTTACAGCAGTCAAATCTTTCCTACTGTTAGCAGCTGCCCATAACAATGCAATGTTAATATTTGAACACTTAGGCTACTTCCTGTGAGACTTCTGATTCATTAGTCACTACAGAAGAAAACAAACCAATTTCAAGATTATGATGAGAGTTAATACATGCAACATCAAGAAACATAAACAGAATGTGCAGGAAAAATAACTGTAAGCGTCTGACACCGGAAGCCTTGCGCATTCAAGTTACAAAGGGTTGCCCCTGCGCTTATGATAAAAATAACTGAACTGAATCAAGCACTACTTTCATGTGTCTCATATCACATCTCAAATTCATTTTATACAAACGCAGCTTGCACATCGCAATCCTGACATGAAAATAATTCTGTTTAACTCTGGACTTTTTTTAGTGTAAATAATAAAGCAAATGGTAACATTTTAGAATAGTTACACTTGTTAACTATTAACTGAGTTTTCCCTCAATAAGTTCTTATTGTACGTCTTATTAATAGTTAGTAAGGTAGTTGCTAAGGTTAGGAATTGGGTAGGATTAGGGATGTAGAACAAGGTCATGTAGAATAAGGCATTAATAGGTGCTTAATTAGCACTAATTGATGGCTAACATTCTATGCATGGTAATAAGAAACTAATAGGAGTAACTGTAAAAGCAAATATTTAAAATCTGTATTTAATGTACACATATTCATTTTTTTGTGAATAGCTGAAAAAGAAGTACAGTCATCCATTCATTATCATAAAACAAATTCCTTCAGGCACTGCTTTTTGGTTTATTTTGAGATAATGTTCAATTGACTCTTCATTGTCCATTACATATTTCAGCATATTAAAAATGCCAGTGAGCCTACTAACAAGATTGCTTTTTGCAAAGCATTCCAGGACACCATAAACATAATCGTTTCCCAGACACACTCTCCAATTTTTTTGTGCGAATCGCCTGGTTGTAGCATTACAGCTTTCTCCAGCCAAGGTGAGATGGTCTCTCAGGTCCAGGCCTCATTGTGCCACTGCCCTACTTCCAGACAATGGAAGCACACTTCATTGCACAGGCTCTTCATGCATTTCACTTTGGCAACAGCAGGGCTTCTTCGGTTATGCCCCAGGAGTGAATTTACCCCAGCTGTGCATTAAGCCTTGTAAGTCCCCCTCTCTCATCACATACACACACACAACCACAAAGTGTGCATACAAGGCTTCACGGTCTTTATTGGTTCAGGGTTAGGCTGCACACAGATGCTGCGCACAATTGAAGCCAGGCTCAAACAGACCAGTGCTGTCTGAGGGCCCATTTGAAAACTTCTCTGAGGTTCAATAATGGCGACATTACTAACAGCTAAGTCTCTTTGTCACATGTGAAGTTTTCCACATGAAAGTGGGCATGCGTTGCACACTCCTGCCTGGAAGGATATAAAAGTCTCGCAGGCATCAAGATCCCTTTAAATTAGTAGGCGTGCAAGACTTTGCGGGGACTGGGAAAGTAAAGCTATTGGTCCTTACCAAATGGTTCTAATTAAAACCTGGTGCAGGGTGGAGGGCTGTCAGGGTGGGACTGTGAAGTCAAAGCATTCACAGTTGGAAAAGAACCCAAAATCCCTCTAACAAGGTTTTCGATCTGCAAGCTTTAAAATAAAGCAGGCAGACAGTGTTTCATGCATTGATTTAATACATATACTGCACAAAGACATTTTCAAAATCCACACCAAATGATTTTACCATTCGCCACGCCAACTTCTGTGGAAAAGTAGTTTAAAAAGCTAGTGCAATCTCACGTATGGTATGTCTTTTGCCACATTATTTTGCAACAGGTATATAAGCTGTTTTCTGTAAATGTACAAGATTAGCTGCTCAGCTACTAAAAAAATTGTGTGTTAGATGATGAACTGTTTGCATTACAATCCAGTTTGTGTATGAACATGAGGTTACACTTTATTGGTGTCCTTATTACAGTGTAATTATACTTTTCACTGCTGAGTAATATTAATTACATGTACTTACTATGGTTAGGTTCAGGAGTTGTTTTAGGGTTATTGCATGTAATTATTCATAATTTTGTGCTAATACTATAGTAATTGGAGAGACACACTGCTGCACACTGTTGTTAAAAACAGGGTGGCTATATAAGCCAGGCTATGTGTACTGTATATGAGATAGTGTAAGAATATCTAAATGTTGTTGAGTTTCTGTATGAGTGTATTTACCAAAAATACATTTTATGCATTTTTTGTGCTTTTGAACTGGTTGAAGGCTAAAGAGGGCTTGTCAGATCCACTCCATCCCAGAGAGGGGGCACTCTAATGGGGTTTGTCATCTGCTAATGATAGCTCACAGCCGTGAGCCGCCAGAGGTTTAGGGGAGCTTTGCAGGAAGGGAAGGGATCCATAATGATTTGGCATCTCTTAATGAGAGCCAGTGGGCATCTCTGACCAGTGCTCAGCTTGCTTTACTACAGAGAAAAGGCGAGAGAGAAACCCCCCACTGGAAAAGAGCAGTCGGCCGTTAACCCTTCAGCCTGCCGCAGCACATTTACCATCAGCACCTCTCGAAAGCTATCCACGCCTGTATTAACCCTTTAACCATTTACAAGTCTACATTTAACACAAGCTATGTTATTAAGTCAGAGAAAATGGCTTTCAGCCTGAATACCCCATACCGGAGTAACATTAGGCCTATTGCCTAAAAAACATCTACGTAACAGATGGTCAAAAGTAAGCTACACTTGATACGAACAGGTACTATATTATAAATGAACCCACCTGTTAACTGCTACGCTAGATATTCTGCTTTCCATTAAGGGCCTTATGTTTAAACCTTTGTATAAATGGTTGTTAAAGTTCACTAAACAACAAGTTACAATAGATATTTTCTTTTTTTTGTTTCATTGACGAAAATATATTAGCGATTTTAAAATGGAATTATATCACACAGTAGCTATGTTCAAATAAATAAATGTTCTTATAACTTTGGATAATGTTCTGGCAAGTTTCTCTTGACGTTATGAACAAACATTCTTCCTGTAATCTTAACAGAGTGTACATTCAGAGCTCTCTGGTCTTTACTAATTTACTTAATCTTAGCACAAAAGCAGTATTTATACATCATTCATTATACATCAATTTGTATTTTTTTCATTAAAGGGTTCATTTGGATATTCATTGAACAGTTCTTGTATGCTGCTACTTGTTGCAAAAATTATAAAGTAACTTTCACTATATATATATATATATGGTTTGTATATATGTATTTGTAATGTATGATTTGAATGTAAGAGAACATTCAGAATAATGCTTTTATAACTTTCATAACTAATTGAATAAATGGAAACATTAGCAAAAAGGTCTTAGAATATTTTTTGCTAGCCGAGTCAGTTGAGTAAATACACATTTTAAGATAGACAGGTAATGCTTTGCACTTTAAAATCAACCTCTGTGTTCAGTAGTTCCACGTAACAAGGAACTCAAGAGATAAAATAGTTTTGAAATGTTTTACCAAACACATTCAGTAAATAAATTCATTACACTTTACAGTTTCCTAAGACATCATATAGACTAATTATTATAACTCACACTGAAAAGTTCCTTTAACGGGCAGATTTGCAACTGGTGTTTTGTGAGTGTGTCCATTATATCCACTAAACCATATAGTATGATATGTTTTTTCAAAAGCTCAAAAATAAAAACTGAACAGACTGTAATACTAAAGTTGTGCTGAGGTGTAGGTGACTGTTATTGTTCTGAGTTATTGTAAGAGTACTAACAAATGTGGAATGACAGCAAACTGAAGTGGCTGTTGAAGCATTTGCTTCTTATAGCTGTGCAGTTGAGTCCAAATATGGTCCAATTATAAAGTTGCAGACTGAAAAAAATCCTTGGAATATAAAAAAGATACATGACATAAAGTACATAGCATACCTGAAGTATAAAAAAATATATATTGCCAGAACAAAAAAACTTCCACATTTCATACTCACTTGTCGTCTTTCATATTCTACTGTATTAGACGAACATATAACCTACCCATTTTAGCCAAACAGAAGCCATTTCAGTACAGGAAACCTTTAAAGGACTATGCCATCAAGTGCTGCTCATCAAGTCCAAACACTGTTATCAAGCTTTCAATATGGCAGTGGGATATTGTATCATGTGGCAATGCATGTGTGTATATCTCCACTCTTCCTCTGTGTGAGGTTTTGTATGAGGAGTCAGACTCTAAGTGGGTTTCTACAGTCACCTGAGAGCTGAATAAATAAAATATGCTAGACATTGTACAAACTAGGCTACAGACGATATTGCGCCATGCTTTACTGCAAGCCTTCACACAGATAAAGCACCATTTAAACATCATTAAAACCTCTACCATTTAATTCAATACAGTAATCATGATTTGACCTCAGGCCATTTATAGGTTAATTATCCACTGGTAAAAATAAAAAGCGAGTGAATTGCTACTCTACCAGTGCCTTTTCTGTGAATGCATCCTGTTGTGATGATTATGTTTGTAAAAAACCCTGATAATAAGGAAACGCTGATCTTACAAGGCTGTAGTGCTTAACATCATAAACTCTACCTGACAGCTACTTTCATAGGCCATTATGATGGCAAATGAAGAAATTTGTGTTTTATGATTTACTTGTCTTGTTAGCTGCTTGTGTTTTCACTTTACTTTTCACGCTGATTGTTTATGTTTCATTTCATCATATGCACATGTATATATCAGTACATCCTCATGCTTTAACACCTATAAGTGCTTATGTTTATCTTTAACATGTTACAACAGTTACTCTCTGGTTTACCTTGTTATTTGCGTTTGCTATATGATGTATTTACCATGCAAATGCATAATATAGCATCCAGTAACTGGGCTTCTTCTCTTGAGATGCTTTGGCAACCCAGATCCCTCTTGTTTTAGTGATTAATGAGATATATCTCATTCATTTTACTTTTTACCTTCATTTTTTTTATTTGCTTTAGTAATGATTGATTAAGCTCATTAAATTTTATCAACAATTCTTATTGTCCATTTTTTATTGTCTGCTGATTGTACTTGCATCAACTGTCTAACAAGAAAAATGACTTTACTAGATATTGAGAAGATATGATAAAATAACAGTTAATATAAACTAGCTTCCTAATGTACAAACACAATGAATGCTGAATTAGTAAAAGCATACAGCCGATGCTATTAATATGACAGCTGTCATTTCAAAACTGTGAAAAGGCTGTTAAAGCTGGTCCACATTCCTATATAAGTGAGATTACATTGGACTACATCATAAATCATAGTTCAGTTTAGAGGTTCCACCAATAAAAATGGCAGAATCATTCAGATCTTGTGATGGACAGGTTCAATTTATTTCTAACTGCAGGGGTGACATGCATCCAACATAAAACATGTAGGATCACTAGAATACGTTTCTGGTACATCTTTATTATGAGTAGCTGCTAGTATGTGAGCAGGCACTTTCACGAAAATACTGCTAAATGCATTTATTATGAAGATTACTTTCAAAAGTATCAAGGTTGTACCAAGGTAAAACAGACAATGTGAATGTTAATCCCGTCTGTAATTTCATACGCCTCCCCCGGTGCGTTAATCCTGCAGATAGAGAAGAAATTAGCAGGACTGCTGGAATTCTACTGACTTTGAGAAAAAAGAAATACACTTGAGGAATCAGATCTGTGCATTATTGTTATTAATGCCATCATTTATATTTCCCAGCATGTACAATCTCAAAGCATGATCAAGTAGTTATCTATGGCCTCAATTTAAATGATAAATCACCTCTTTATCAGCTAGTGTGCCTTTTTTGCCATGCTTTGCTTCAGTCCAGCACCCCTGAAATTGATCAGGACTGAAACAAAATAAATTTTAATCAGTAAAATTTGCACCCACTGCTATTCCTTCCACGCAGCTGCTTAGAAAAGCATTGATATTTATAGTGAATTTTTATTATGTATGATATCAAACAATATTCTGCTCCCTGATTTGAGGAGGGTGAGGAAAAACATGAGCATAAGTGTTTCTGGGCATCAGAACATGGTTTAATCAGTTTGTACTCTTTATAATTTGTAGTTATAAAGGTGCTATATATGATTTTTACACTTGCATTTTATTTAACAATGCTGAAATGAAATCCAGCTCATTAGATTATACAGCAACTGCGCAATATTTGTAAAAGTCGGATTTCATAGGTGTCAATTTCCTTCATTTAGATCTAATCAATTTATTCTTCTTGGTCTGGGTAATAAGGATGGATTGTCTGTTTGTAATCTATTTTAATTTGAGCTGATTTGCTTTTGTACGGCTATGTTCTCTCTTTCCATTTTCCATCCTAACAGTTCTTAGAAAAGCAGAAAGGCATTTTGTTATGTTGCTTAAATGAGAGAAAAGCACAGCTTGACATTGCTTGTATACAACATCAGAATCAAAGTCTTGCTATTAAAAAGGGAGTTACTGCATTGACTTACCCTTACATTTTGTCTTCTAGCCATCTTTAAGGATAATCAGCAAAATAACTAATTTATACAGTTTTCCTTGAGCGATCAATAAAGCATCTTTCTCTTTTCTATCTTTTAGTGTAACTACAAATTATTGCAGCTGTAGAGCACACTGGCTAGTTGGGGTACTATTAATACCCCTAGTTCGCTGAATGGTCTTTGAGTTTAATATTTCATTGATCCCTAGGTGGCTTACAGACATGAAATATCCTGGGTTTCCATGGTGACCTACCACCCTCCTTCGTTGCAGATCTCTATGACAGAAACTGGGCAAGTCAGCAGCAACTTCTCCAAAGTACAAGCATTGGCCCTACTTGAACTAAGGCAAGGTTGCACTGTATTGTGTCCTTTAATGCATTTATAGCAGTATTTTAGGGAAAACAATAACTAGAGGAATAAAATAAATATATCACAGCTTCCCTCTTGTATCCTGAGAGGGCAAAGTTTATTAATTTAATAAATCTCTATCACTAAACATCTGTAACCCACTGTTTTGCTCATCTCCTACCCCTCTTGAACTCCTCTCAGTAGGGTGTTATCGCTCCTTACTGGCTTTTATGCTCGCCAAAGAAAACATTAGCTTTTCTAAAATGTTTATGGAGAAGAGGAGGAGGCATTCCTGTGGAGAAATATTTCCTTTCATTCCCAACGAGTGAAGATGCAAAAGATGACCAAAGGAATAAAGTGTGGTTAAGAAAGCTTACTTTGAATGCTGCTCTTTTCGAAAACAAAAAAGAAGAAAATAATAATTTTATCACCACAAAAAGGGTTAGGGTTATGTTTTAGTCATAGTCTTTTGATTAAAATGCTATTTTAGTCACTTAATATCATATGATTTTAATCGACTAAATCTACAGTAAATTGAGTCGGTTAAACTCTAAAGGGTTTGCTAAAGTGTAATGCATTTCTCTAAAATTTCCAAACTCATTGTGTTTGACATTAAGGTTTTATCATGACAGACACTGATTTACTGCGGTGACACACAACACGCCCTTACGTTAAAATTAAATATAACCACTACAGAACAAGGACTTGATTTTCTTTTCAATGAAATACCAGCAGTTATGTACTGTAGGCTAATTATGAATTCTTTATAACAACTTGTTTACCATATTATTCATTCTTTCAAGCAGACATATTTATTTCTAGAAATTAATTTAGATTAACCTTTAGGACTAGTACTGATTCAGTCTAGATTCAGTCAGGTAGAATTTCTTGCACTTACGTGATTTGCCTGGAACACTACAAAGTTGTAAGTCGTAATTAAACCAGCGTGGCGGGCTGTATGGGGCCCATGCTCATTTACAATAATTTCTTTCACCAAAGGTGTTTTCCTTGCTTATTTGAGGGAAACGGAGGAGGAAAAATGGTGCATAAGGCAAGAAAAGCTGTTATACCTTTTTATTTTAGTGTACTACTTGTATAAACAGTATGAACACTGTATTCGTAGAGGCTCCCATTGTTATTTCATGG
>JAUYWG010000032.1:9510585-9526379 GCA_034779775.1 Enteromius afrohamiltoni
CTTTCTCTCCCACCTCTAATCAGCATATCCTATGAACAATCCTGAAAGAAATGCCCTGTGGATATTCTTCATTACCTTCATTGCCCATGGGTTTCTCCTTGGTTTGTAAAACATGGTGTAAACCGATCGCTAACACCTTCCAGAAGCTGTTAGTGCAGCTTAGCTCCCATCACTAGCACTCCTGCTTTCTATAAATGTTCACAGCGGATCATGGTGATGTGCCTCACAGACGTCATCTTTTTATTTTTTGCTCAGTAGAATTAAATTTTTCTTCTTAGAAGCTTTAAACACCACAGGCATCAGAGGAGAGGAACAAACTCTGCTTGTTTGTTTTTTTGTGCTTTTAATTTCCAGGCCATAACACAAAACCCTGGCGGAGTGGTTTTGGTGAAAGGTGATTAAAAGTTTTCTTCTCCTCCAGTTTCCGTCATCCATACAGTCTCCCGGTGCCGTCCGGCCCGTTTCCCGAGGCCTGGCCCTTCCCACCTCAGGGAATCTGCCATAATGAGATTTTACTCACAGGCCAGCGCAGGGATATGTGAGAGGGGGAAGCTTCATGGAAGGTGAAAACAAGAGCATTATGAATTTCTAATCCCTGATACATTATTCATTCATATTACAAGCCCAGAACACAAAGGCGGGCAGGAGAGCACTCACTTCAAACGTTTCTCTGATATCTCGGTGTGGGTAACCGTTGGATTCTTCAAATGAAGGCAAAGTCTTTAAAATGCATATATTAATGTCTGAAAATAACCGGCTCATGCCATGTAGCTCTGCTCCTGTAAGGGGGATGAATGGAGTGAAACAAAAAGCGGATGAATAACAAGAGGTAACACATCTGTCAGGAATGTGATTCTGCTGAAGAGGGATAGATTCAAGGAGATTTTTATTGAGTCCTTTTATCTCATGTTTCAAAAACGGTCAGATGAAAGAACTCTTATTTTTACCTCAGCCACAGTCCTGACTTAGCATAGCACACATTGATACGTGAACCCTGTCATTTTTCTTTTTACAGCAACAAAAGGGAATGTAATAGTTATTGGATAGTAACAGTCTTTGAAACACAAGACATGGTTGGATGAGTTCAAAAATTGTTTGCAGAGTATTTGGTATGACTGTAATGTACAGTTTGCCATGATATATTTGAAAGTCATGGAAGATATCCCTAGTAAAAAAGTTTGGAAACATGTTTCATGTTTTTTTAAAAGTGATTCTTATGTTCATAAAGGCTGCAGTTATTTGATCAAAATGGAAAAAAAAACAATAATATTGTGAAATATTACTGCAATGTAAAATTAGAATCTATTTTAATATACACAAAAAAAATCTATTTTATTCATGTGATGCAATCATTACTTCAGTCTTCAGTGTCACATGATCCTTCAGAAATTATTGATTTATTTTCAGTGCTGGAAACTGTTGCTTAATATTTTTTTGCAACCTGTGATGTTTTTTAGGATTCTTGGATGAATAAAATGTTAAAAAGAAGAGCATTTATTTTAAATAGAAATCTTTTCTAACAATATACACTACCATTCAAAAGTTTGGGGTCACTACATTTTCTATTCTTTTTTTATTTGAAATAAATTAAGACTTTTTTTCAGCTAGGATGTGTTAAATTGATAAGAAGTGATAGCATACTGGAGTACTGACTGATGGAGATTTAGCTTTGACTTGCCTATTTTCCTGTTTTTTATCAAATAAAAGCAGTGTTGATGAACAAAAGAAACATCTTAAAAAATATTAAAAATCTTACTGTTTCCAAACGTTTCACTGTATATATATATATATATATATATATTTATCAATACATATATAAACATAGTCATACATCCTTTTTTTCTAATGCATGTTTATACAAATTACTTAAATGTCCTAATTGAACTATGGCCTAATCCTGGCTTAGTCTAAGCCCTGTCTGTGAAATCAGGCATTTAAGCATACCAGTTTAGTATAATAAAAATACAATTGTAGGGTAGTTTTTATTAAGTAGATCAATATGTAAATGGATTTGTAGTATCATAAAGTAAATGTATTTCAAATATATTTGAGTATGTTTATTTTTCATTAGGAATCATATAAATGCTTTTGTTATTGGAGAAAATAAATGAAGATATGGAACAACTGAAATAGCAGGCGTAACGCCCAGCTGGAGTTACCAGTGAGAACTACAGCCTTAGACTCTTTTCTGTGCGTTTCATGTCTGTCTCCCCGTTTCAGTCACCAGACTCCATTCCCCAGAATGCACCTCTCCCCCACAGCTGTTGCTAGTCAGGTTCAATCATTCAATCAGTACCACCTGTGTAAATACCGGCCTGTTTGCCTGTGTTGTTGATCCTTGCATGTGGCTCATCCCATCCTTGTAAGTGGTTTCTCCTGGCTTTACCTGTTTGTTTTTTGTTGTAGTCTGATTCCTTGTTGCCGACTTTTGCCTATTTACCGACCACGTTTTAGTCTCACCTGCAATGCTCTGTTTGCTGTTGTTTTAATCATCGCCTTTTTACTCTGTCCAGTCAAAGTATTATTAAATACCCTTGCATTTGGATTCAACTGTTCTGGTCTTCATTCGTAACAGCAGGTGAACAAGACTGTACTTAATTACAATTTGTTCAAATTAGAACAGCTCCTGGCTAAAATTAATTGTCAAAAATGGTCAAGATTAGCCAGTCTCAAGTGTTCTCCTTTTCTCTCTTGCCAGATATTCAATTATGTTATGTACTCCTTTAGTTTCAAAATTGAACAAATTTTGATTTTGCTTGTATTTTGTTTATTGCAAAATGAGAGGGAGAGAGAAAAAAGAAACTACTTTTTAAGTATAGCAAAGAAAATGTCTGGACCTGTAATGAGATGGATGAACACAGAATCTGAGTCTTGGAACTCTTTGAGGTATCTTTCTGAACAGGCGAGCAACAAAATCGTACAGCTTTCTCTCATCTTTTACATTTGAGAAGATTTAGTGTTCACAGTTATTGATTCCAAGAAAACCCTAATATTTTAATCACCTGAGGAATGATGGATACGCCTTTGATGTCCAACATCACTCATTCTTGGTTTGACAAGGTAAAAATCCTGAACAGACCTAGAATAAAAATTATGAAGAAAAAAAAAACCCTCTATCAGCTGCATTTCATTATAGGTAATACAAATCAATGTACAAGTAAATTGTGTGAAAATTATATAATACAGCATTTACAGCGAAGTTAAAAACTGATTGTATCATTGTGCTTGTCATTCCACTTACCAATGATTTTCCTGAGTTGTTCCTGTCAACATAGTATTTTGACCCTAGAACAGTATTTTAATGCAAAATCTTGATCCTCTATCTTGATCATATCAATACACCTAAACGTACCCATGAGTAATCCCTAAAATCAGAGGAAATGATAGATAAATCACAGTGACCTCTGGGACGCAGTGGTGGAGGTTTTTCAGAAACCCTTTTTGCAGGTTATGTTCAGTCAGTAGATGGCAACAAGTGATCTTTATTAACGAATCATTTTAATCAAACACTGATTCCTTCAAAATACTGATTCATTAAGGACTAAAACACCACTGTGTTTTTTTCCTGTGTAAACGCACTCTAGATGGACATGTTTTGGCATTGTGCTCATGCTTTAAAAAAATCACACTCAGGTTAAAGTGTTTTTAAAGTTCAACCTTTAAAAAAATTGATTTAAAGAGGACCTTGCACTGTTTCCAGATTTCACTGCCCGTGCCTTACATTTTTACAAGCAAAAACATGTTCTGTGTGAACGTCCCCTAATAGTTCCTTCTGCTTTGACTTTTTTGTTTATGAAAAGTAGCTGGCAAGACTGTACAGTTTACACAAGGAATTTTTTGTTTTTTTTGGTATATGACAATGGAGTACACAGTCAATTTATTTTTGTAATATTATGGTACATGAATATGGTAATAATTCAGTACCATGGTATAGGTAAAGGCATATTTGATTCATCTGATATAGTGCCACAATTTCTTTTTTTGGTAGTTTCACAGGGAGCATCCATTAATTACTCTTGTTCATTACAAATGCATTTCCATTTCTAAACATTTTACAGCATTAGCCATGATAGTGGGATTTATAAAAAAAGCAAGCACACAAAAACAATAACTAATAATAATAAAACAACACAAACAACTTCAGAAGCAGTACATCCACAATTAATGATGCATGTAAAGACTTCCATGTTCTGCAAAGGCCCCTAATCGCATTTTGTGTTATAAGATGTTTTCAGTTTGATGGCTAATTGTGACCATCCTTTGTGTTAATCTCCCTGGTTATTGCTGTCTGTCTGTTAATCCCTTGAAGGAGGACGGCAGATGAGGCGTGCGCAAAAAAAGCCTCTCAGGGCCTGCTAATGCATGCTGATGACTGCACCTTGACAACACCTCCACAGGACCCTTCTCCTGTTTGGCCTGATTTAATTCTATTAGTAGATAACAGAGAATGGGGGGAAAAAAATGGGAGAAAAAAAAATTACCTTTAGACTCTTTCAGAGGATGCCGTTACACACTGTCAAATGACTCTGAGCCAAAAGCGTCCTTTTTTGTGAGTGATGTGTCTTTTGTTCTTCACTTCTGCAATCTTATTTGCCTGAGTGAGACATTAAGTCAGGTCATTGGATGCAGATGTGTTGTGCAGCAAAGTGTGAAAAGAAAATCTTAGGGGAGGAAAGGCCTCCAAAAGTACTGCCGAAAATATGCCTTCACACACACAAACACGCGTATTGTCACCTCATTTCAGGAGACAAGGTTTTCATGCACACACACACACACACACACACACACGGATAGATGTGCAAATACAAACATCTACAGATTTCACACACACACATGCATTTTTTGCCACGTTGACGGAGAAGTGTGTTCACATCTGTTCCCTATGGCTGTCAGTCATCATGTCATGCCTCTCCGTTGCCTCATCCATCCAGGCCGCCTGCATCCACAGGGTTCTTCCAGAGCAGGAGGTGGTTGGTCAACTGTCTTTGCGGATTAAAAGCACTCAACTCTGTCAACATTTGACACTGTATACTGGCTTTAACAATGTATTAAAAAAAAAAAGTTCAGAAAGTTATTTGTTTGGAAGTCAACAAAATAGCACAGGTACAAAACTATGTTTTGTATAAATCTATGAAAAGAAAAAAATATATATTTTGAGGTATTTTAAAAAGAACTTGTGCAAATGCTAAAACGTAAAATGAAAATAAAATTAAATCTGAAGATATAAAACAAAAGTGAATTCAAAAGAAAAATAATATGTTATGCAATATAAAAAAGGCTTCCTTTGACAATCACATGAAGTCAAGATTACGACATACCAAGCCATAACCATGAGATAAAAAGTCAAAATTATGACGGTTATAATTATGACATAAAAAGTAGAAATTATGAGTTTTTGTCATTATTTTGACTTTTATGTCATCATGATTTTTTATGTTAGAATTTCTATGACTTAATATGTCATGCTTTTGACTTCTTCGTAATTATATTTAAAAAATATATAAACGTAATTTCTATATCATAATTATGACATACTTTTTTGCTTTATATGGAAAGCAAAGCCTGTAATTTTTAATAATTTAAATAAATTTTTGATGTTCTCTTGGTTATTTTATTGGGTTGAGGGTTTGGGTTTGATCAGTCAGGGGTTAAGGGCAGGACAGGGTTGAGTCCACACTGGTAGGATGACTTTTAAAAAAAATAAAATTCAGCTTCAAGGAGTTGACAGCGCTGCAGCAGGTTGGAGTGGTTTGTCAAACGGTTGGAAGTCATTTGCTGGGAGGACTTGTGACTAACAGGCACAGATCCCTCAAGGTGAAAGTCACAAGTAGGGTTGCCAACAAAAAGTGACAAGAGGGAGCCCACCCATAAATCTGCTTTTCGCTTTAATTAGCCTCAAAAGGCAAAAGAGGGCAGAGGAGAGAAAGAGAGAGAGAGAGAGCAACAGGCATGAGACCCCTTCCCTCAGGTCTAGCTTAACTCTTTCGAGCTTTAAACATGATAAAAATGAGAGTTTTATGATTAAGCCAAGTATTACAATTGAGTGTGCTTTTCATTCAATTCAAGCAATCACAAGATATGCTTTGTGAGGTGGTACATTTATAATTATATTACTTGTTCATATCTCTCACGTTGTACAGTATTGGAAGATATTTGTTTTCTCCCAACTAGTGCATGATAATTACTTTCTCTTAAAAAGAATTTTATGGAATGGTCTTTGCCAATATAATTAACAATAATAAAAAAAGATTACAAAGCAGGATTGCAGCACATCGGTTCTGGTGTATTAATCATTATAACTGTTCTTATGAAGAAAAAAACCCTCTCTCTCTCTCAAACTCTTTGTCCTAATGAATAAAATTTATATTCTGGCTATGGGAATAAGGTGCACAGAGAGAGGCTAATTTATTGCTTTAAAAACAACCTCGATTTGAGCTTTCTTATGAAAACAACAAATCAGAAGAGACATTATACAGGAATAGATGTAAATATGAGAAATGAAAATAGTTTCAAGCTCTGCGCACTGAATCGTGAATCCATGAAAATTGTTGTGATGTTTATACGCAGCTAACCTTTTTTTTAAATCATCTATAATTGTAGAAGTATTCAGTTCTGAACAGTAAATTATTTAGTAATAGTCCAATGTTCTTTATATCTTATTAACGGCAGTCTGCATGAGCTCAAAATTGACTTTATTCCTTTTCTTATCATGTTACTGGTCTTATTATGAATGATTTGTCCATGCATATATAATTACAGCACAAAAGTGCTTGCATTGAGTCGCAAATTAAAGAAGCTATTGTTATGCTGATTTTAGTGCTACATGGACAATTATTAAAATATAGCAAACCATATGCCCTGCATTTAGAGCCACTACTAACAGAAAAGTGGCACAAATTATGTTCAAATATTTATTTAAAAGGTTTGGGTTCTTATATCACACATCAAACATTTTTCAGTGCATCATTAACAGTAACACATTTAATAATTGCATTATGCTTGAATATCCCATATCCATTTTTTAGTAAATAACATTTACAGAAGCTTTAGGACTACTTTTGGTCTTCTTCTATATACAGGAGGATACAGTATGTAGAAAACAGAGGTGTCTGTTCCTTTGCCCCTAACACCATCAGAAGGTGTAGGGGGTGTTTGTCTTTGTTCATGGCTCACCCCAGGAGTGCTCAGCTGCAGGGCCTTGCAGGTGTGATTCAGAGAAACAGTCATGCTGAGGACCTCCAGTCTGATCCAGCCGATCCAGAGCCTGGTGCTCGCCAACTCGCTAATCTCACCAATGCCCCCTGGTGCCGTTGCCTGGTAACAGAGCAAGCTTGGCTGCCTCTAATTAGCTGTTTGGGTGAGTCACATGAGCGACAAGTAGATGCCAAGATGACGCACTCCAGCCCTGTTCCCTAACTTTAGACCTTCAGAGCACCCCATGCGTACTGTGCCTGCACGTTCTTTCTGCATGCCACATTTCACATACAGTTTAGAGATTGCATGTTATTGTTTTAACATGTTATGTCAGAGGAACTTAATAAACAATTCTATAAACGTTATTTTTTTACATAACATTAGTTGCTACACGATGCAACATTTTTCTTTTATAAATGCATATATGCAATGTGTAATTAATGAGGGCAAAAAATGCATCTTATAAAGCATCTTTCAAATTCCCAGACGTACTTTGATAAACCTATAATGATTTTATTTTATTTTTTTGGCTACTCTGTTGTGTTTTCACAAGCAAGAAATATTGACCACGGACCAGACTTCTGGCAAATCACTGGTTGTTAAAACAACAAAAAAAGAAGGGTTTGTAATAAAACCTGAATCAACATTGGCTTAGCTTTTCAGAGGTGAAAAAGTGAACCCAGTGGTAAGTTTATTCAACTGATACATAAACTATACCAACAAAAATACAGATAATGAATAATTTTCATTTTATGGCTGATATCTGATAAATGGCTGATTATATTCAGTTTTGATTTTGAGAGTCAGCAGCACAACACGCATACAGTGCATTACTCTCTTGAATGTGTGACAAAGACAGATATGAAAGAGAAAGTACATTTTTTTTACTTTGCATGAATATATATATTGGGTGAACTTTTAATATTAAGCAATGCCATCCTTTTGTCAAGGAGACTGTTGGATGATAACGTCACAAAGCTGGTCTGAATAATGACACTTTTATCATCTACTTTATAGCGGAATTCAATTTGTTCCTAAGATAAATTTGGAAATGCTGACAGTTACTGAAATAACAAAAATCAACACTAAAACGGCTCAATATTTTACGAGGTGACTAATTCATACGACCTCACTCATGCTAATTAATACAATTTTTTTTTGTTCGAATCCCGCCCCTAAACATACCAGTCACCGGGGTCTAGAGTGAGGTCGTATGAATTAGCATGAATTAGCCACCTTGTATGAATGAGTACAAAAAAATGAGGGATTTTATACAAGGCATCACAAAATTATGATGTACAGTAAAAAGTAGATATAATTTTAAGATTAAATTATTGCCATTTTACTCCAACATTAAATGAACATTACGTTTACATTGTAAAGCTATGTAAATCAGAGGAATAAAGCACAATTAAATATTCATTATTGGCTAATACCTATTAAATAACTAGTTATAAACATATAAAACTTAAAGGAATATTATTTTATTTTTTAATAACAATCAATCTATATCACTTAGATCTATGTTTGTTTAACCTTAAAGATCACAGAAAGTACACACACCACACACACATGCACAGATCTGATGAAATTTTGTGGTAGCCAAATTCTTATGTACTCCGTAACATGGAACATACTCTTAGACTGAAATTATGCTTTATGTGACTGATGGCTACTTTAAGCGCTGAAAGGGTCAGGGGCTAATTATTGAAAGTTACACCCTTCAACACTTGGGACTGATTGTACAGCCAGTAATTACAAGTGAATGGCTGGAATAGCTATAAATAGCTTAATTGTGTTTAATTGGTGGGCAGTGAAAGGGATGGCATGTTTTATTTTATCCTCAACTAAAGAACTGTTATTTGATACAGTCATGACATTTCAGCCGCAATGCATGAAAAAGGAAAAACTTCTAACCCCCCCCCAACACAGACCTGTTCATCTCCCTAATTTTGGAGATGATAAGCTCAGAATAACCCAAAATAAGCAAACAGCTCCTCCCTTTCAGATCATTTGCATTGTTAGGTTAAGTTTATGTAAAGTATATGCAACACAAGAAACAAATTCTCAGCGGTGACAAAGGAATGACAGCTTTTTAAATGCTAGATGTCATTAACAAACACATCCCTTTGTGGCACGAGCTTTAATTGCTCGCACAAAAGCATCAAGAGAGAGAAAGAAAGTGTCCAAGCTCAAACTGTGCGCCGTGTGATATTCAAATAATGGGGTGGTGCAGCCATGTGCAAAACAACATCAAAGAATGGTTTCTCTCTCTCTTGTCTTTCTCTGCGTTTCTCTCTGTCAATCTATTGTACACTTTTTAAAAAGTAGATGTATAAAAATAAGAGCACAGTTAACTGCTACTGGAATAGCAGGCTCTTTGGTGAATGTCACAAATCAGACGCAAGAAAAAGTTATTCGCATTTCTCGCATTCAGGTGGAAAAGCGTAACTGGGTCATTTCTATGCAGTATTGCAGTAATATGTCCCTGTTACAGGTGCCATGATGTAATAATGGACAAAATATTCCCCAATTCTGTCAAATTCTAAATTTGACAATTCATTTTTTTTTTTTTGCTATTTTGTCATGAAGAATAATAAATATTATTATTATTATTATTATTTTACTAAAATACAAAATTATACCCTTAAAAAACATTATAATAAAAATTTAATAAAATAATAATAGTTATTATAGGAATTACACACCCACTCATGAAAAGCATATATCTTCAATATCTGTTTTCCCTCTGCTAAAAGTTTTCCGTATCATTTTTATTCATAAATATTTAAGGCATTTCTTCACTTCCCCTTTTCTAATCCAATTAAGATTTTCTATATTATTCATTAGTATTTTAGGTGTTTATTTATTTTGGCTTTTCTAACAAAACGTTTAATTATTTTCATGTGTATTTATTTATTTAAACATTTATAAATATTATTTTTATGCCTTCAATATCACAGTCTTATCTGTAATATTTCTTTAGATGAAAAATGCCAGTTTCTTGGCGACATCATCTTCTAGAAAGTGACATCATTTGAATGGGAAAGCAACAGTGCAAATGTATTTAAGCAGCAGCAACAGATTTAATACATTTATATGTTGTGGTATAAGTTTGTCTTACTGTAAAATGTTCCATGCTGTCTGATGCAATCCTAATGTGACAATTTCAATAGCTGAAATTATTATTTTTAAAATATGATTAACTTGAAGTTAGCCCCTCATCGCTGATCTACTGTTAACTTCAGCTCTTCTCTTCATTTCAGTCCTATTAGGCGTCCTGCATATACATTTTTCTGACGTTTCATAAATAAGTAATAATTCATTGGCTTAAAGGGCACATACTTGATCCGAGTACATTTTCGAAAATCTGACATATCCTTGTAAACAGTATAATAATTTAAAGAGCGAAAAGGCTCATTTGCTTTACGCCGCTTCTGAAGGATCAAAAGGAGCATTAGCAACAGAAACATAGATTTCTACATGACCAGGCAAGTCAGAGATATAATCGATGCACAGTCAGTTTGTCTCAAAGCTCAGAGATGCTGTATTTAACATTTGTTGATCAAATTTTCAGAATAACGAAGGCATCCTCTGAACATTTTAGATCACACAGCAGAACGGGAAGACAAGTGGAAGCTTGACGGAATGAAAACATGATAAAACTGAAGCAGACAAGGAGAGGATGAAGGGGAAGCGGGGGATCTGATAAAGAAGGTGGAGGATGGAGAGGTAGATGGGGAGCAGGTGCACACACTGGGATGACAGGTGATCCTCCCTTTCTCTGTGAAGAAGAGCAGACGGGGTAGACGCTGGGGACCAAGCCCTATTTGATCTGAACCAAACTTTTTGGTCCGAACAGAGGAGAAGCTGCAAGGAGAATGATGCATTATCTCCACCAGAAACCATTATCTGATACATGCATTTCAAAAGCAGCATTAAAAGAATATTTGAGGACATCTGTGCTTTGTTGTCAGTTCAAATGGTTTCAACTCGTCCCATTTGAAATAAACTAGAAACGCATTTAGAGTTACGCTTACAATAGAAGTAACATAGGTTACAAATATTACAACATCAATATGATAAATAATTCTATATTTTACAATTCTACTTTCAGATATCCAGACTGGACATATATAGAGAGGTACTACCCTATATATTCTTTTTTTTTCTTGTTTCACAATGTGGTGAACATATCAGTTTGTTTTAAATGTTTTAAAGCGATCATGAAACTGAGAATTAAAATGTCCTCTGCAATACTGCAAGTGTCTAAACTTAAAACATGCTCCAACAGTTTAAGATATGAGTTCTATACTTTTGAAAGACCAGGATATAAATGGTGATGATGGTGATGTCACAATTTCCCAGTTTAATTTATATTAGTTAAAAACTGTGATAAGATAAACATTCAGATTTCTGTATTGCTGCTATTTGAATATCAGGACCGAAATAACAGAGGCCTCGTTGCTGGTCTTTGTCTAGAACAGTTGAAATAAATCAAAAGAAGGATTTAAACAACAAAATATTTGCTGAACTATTAATTTCAGAAGATACAAAGTATCTTTTGAGATATTTACAAAAGATCTTTTGTATGTGCTGTGATTGGATTTATTAAACAAATGGTCATGTGATTTTGTATGGTGGTCTTTGTTTGTGATATCTGCTTGTGTTTGGTATTGCTAGAGTGATCAAAGACAAATTTCAACCATGTTCTAGTAGATAAGCTTCATGAATTGGTACTTTTGTACACTTGAATCAATTCAATTATATAAGCATATATTTTTTAGCAATCATTTGTGCCAGAAAAAAATTAAGTTCAAGATTATGGGATGAAATATTTTTTAAGTAATCATATTAATTAGTCTATGTGACAAAGTGTCCAGGAATTGTTGTGCATGACCATATTTCACTTCAAAATGAAAATGATAATTTATTTACCATCATGTTCCAAACCTGTTTACATTTTTTCTTCTGCAGTACAAAAAAAATGTGTGATCTGAAGTATATTTTCAAAGAGCATTGGACTGCCCCCACCCCCCTACAAAAACCTATCCTTTGAAATATTTTCTTACTTGCTGCAGTGTAAACTGTCATTTGTTTTTACAAGCTGAAGAACAAATTGAAATCATTATCTGTAATCAAAAACATACTGCATTTGAGACATTAATTTGAAAATAACTCATGTCTGTCTCTTCATTGCGTTCATTAAGAGTAGCCTCTGTGGCTAAAACAGCAGACAACAGTAATTATGTTTCTATGGGAAGTTTAGTGCAATTAGCTTATGGCTATTATCAGTTGAAAAGAGAAAGTTCCCAAGGTAATGAAGGTCAGTCATAATAGTGGCTGTAGGAGTGTCCCATATTCCCTCTGTTTTTGATGGTTGCAGTTTGTTTGATGAATGGACCTTATTATAATTTAGACATCTGATACATCTGGGGGAGAGAATGTTTTATGCTTCACTTGATCAGTCTAAGGCATCTGTTAGGGGACAAAAAGTGCACCTTTCCTCTCTTAGAAATCTTGGGTCATAATATGGGAGGCTTGGGTATAAAGCATATATATAAACCATGTAGTCTGATGCTTTAGTGGACGTGCTCAAACGCTTAATATTTACTCTTCTCTTAAGTATTTAGGCAACATTTTTAAAGGTTATTTTTATAATTTTTTAATAATTTTTTATTTTTATTTTCTCTCCACAAAATACATAAAATAAAATGAACAATGAACTACAAAAATTAACTAAAAATACAGTCAGCTGTGTCTACAAAAAATATTCTAGTTAAACAAAATGATCTAACTTATTTATTGATTTTATTATATTTTATAATGTATGTGGATAGGGCTGGACTGGGTGTAAAAATGGCATTTTATGGTCCAGCCGGCCCACCACCACATATAGGCCTACCATATACAGCTCTGGAAAAAAGAGATCACTGCAGAAAAATCAGTTTCTTTCGGGTTTTATTCTTAAAACTGTTAATCTTACCAATACACCACCAAAACAAAACAATGCACGTTTGTTTCATTTTTGTGAACTGCCGTCTTTGTAATTACGTTTGAAAGACTTCTAGCATTTTTTACCATCCAACTGGTCACACTGCAAGAGGATAGTGTTGATTACAGCAGTGCTTTTTATACATAACCCATTAAAAACAATTGGATTCATGAAATGCTTGTCATACTCAGATAACTAAACTAGATTCATTCGCATTCGCGAAACCTGATGCACGCATTTGACTTTTTCACATATTCTGCAGTTGTGGCGCGTGCAGGCATTAGGACAGGTAAGATATCTCCGTTTCCCCTTCATGCGAGCTTCTGTTATTAAGCTCCTTAGATTTTGCTGCTTCCACTTGTAGGCTTTTGCGTATTTTCTCCCGCAGCTTCTCTGCACCCCCTTGCTCTTTTCTGGTTTCATTGTTATAGACGGACTCACCTCAAACTCCGGTCAAACTCTACATGGCAGATGAAGGGGAGATGAGGGCTGACCAAGAGGGAGGCAGGGCGTGGCTTGATATTTTATTGGACTAGCTCAATGTCCTTTAAGACAGTCAACCAATGGGCCGTGATTCGTGTTTCAGATACTTCACCGTGGAGCCTGTTAAGAGATAATTTGGCCAGCCCAGTGTCAGTATGGAAAATGAATCAATGGGCCGCTGTCCCTGATTTATGGGCTGGTCGTTGGCCAATTAAAATAAAAAAATAAAAAATCATATTATATCGACCGGCCCCCAAGTGTCTTGGCCTACCGGGCATTTACCCGGTACGCCATATTACCAATCCAGCCCTGTATGTGGAGTGAACACAATGATACTGATAGACAAAATGTTTAATGGACTGAGTTGATGCGTTTGCAAAGTTATTAAAGAGTTAGTTCACCCTAAAATGGAAATTAGGCTTACGTTCGAATCAGAGTTAAAAACTGTTCAGATCCCTCCAAGCCAAGGCTGCCTGATCGACTGTCTTGCAAAGTTTAGTTCCAACTCTAATCAAACACACATGCCTTTAATTTTAAACAGGTGCTTATACTCTAAAAGATGTAAAATAAGGTATGTGCATCCATAATGAAACATCCATCCCTGAAAAAAGACCCCTATAAAGAATGCGTTCACTCAGAGCCGTACTGACACGTTCATTTCTGAATTCTGGGTACTTCGTGCAGATAGCCTACAAGTTGTGATATTAACATTATGCTGTATAAATAATGAAGCATATTCTATATGAGATAGATAAGATCCCACTAAAATCCTGCTATCATGCTTCATTCTACTGATCATCTTCAGCTTGTGCAGCTCAAAACAGAAATGCAGGATATATTGTCATATTCATAACCTTATAATGAGAGCACTACAGTAAAACAATAATGACATTTAATGTATCTTTTATTGAAAAGATAAAACTTTATTTACTCAGTTTGTATTTGTGTCTGTTACACATCTTCCCTGTGTGTTAACATCAGTAATTACATGTATGACTGTTCAATGACTGATATGACTCTTATTTTGCCCAGCCCCTAAACAACACAAGATTTGAAAATTCAGATTTGACTCTGGAAATCCTTGGTCGGGACAGCATAGACCTATAAATACCTATATGCCTCATTGGCCACTTTGAGCCGTTGCTCCGACAAATCAACCCACCGCCATCTTTGTCCGAGAAAGACTGCTTTAAAAACAAATGTTGTTGAATGGAGCAGCTGCGTTTTTTTTTATTATCAAATCACAATAACGTTTATATTTATCAGCTGATTTCAGTAGTTTTTGATATGCATGGACTTAAAAATAACTCTGCTTTCAGTTATTAAGTCAGGCTTGGAAAATTGTTAATTTTTAAAAAGGAAATGATAAAAAAGCTCACACTCCTGTTGATTTTGTTTTTTAATAATTATAACATTAATGTAGTATAAGTGTAATATATACATGTAATGTAATTTTAAAATACATTAAATTACGTTTTTTTAATAGCTTTCTCTGCCTTCAACCCCAACATTTTGAGTATTTAGGTAATACCCCGAGATCTGTTTTTATTTACGTGTGATGTGTGATCCTCAATCTGCCGACGAGTCTGGTACATTTTCTTCTGTCCCGGTATGACAGTTAAGTAGTGTTGGCCGGACCAACATGGCAGCGATGTTGACGTGCAGTTGAACAGCCATTGAGGCATCTATGTGATTATATGTATATGGGGGACAGCCCTAGTGTTTAATTATTGAATGAATCAGCTAGCTTTTTTGATCCAGTGACTCAAATGCTTCATTCCTGATTGAATCAGCTGTTTGAATAAATCAGTTGAATCTCAGTGACTCTCTCACAAATGTATGGGAGCCTGCTTGAAGCAAAACAAGCACAGGCTGCATTTGAGGATCCTCAGATCCTTTAGTTTTTGTTTAAGAGTTAAAACTGTTAAAACACAATTTTGCTTTTTAAACTGTGTATAAACACACACAAATATACATATACTAGTTAGCATTTGAAGTGGATCAAAAGCTTTCACTAAAGTTGTCCTAAAACTGAGATGCGTTATTGTCTTAGGACAACTTTGATTAATTTTTTTGATCCATTTCAAGTGTTGACTACTCTGTATACATATATGCTCCTATA
>JAUYWG010000032.1:9528385-9547510 GCA_034779775.1 Enteromius afrohamiltoni
TGAGAATCAAGAAGCATTTTCTAGACTAGTAACAATTATTGTTTTTTTTTCAGAAAGAAATTTATATTTACGTGTATTAACATGCATATATTTACATGAATGTTATTTATTTTCTAGATTAATCTATTTAATATATAAACAAATTTGTATTTCTGAAATATATGTATATGCATGTGTGTGTGCATTAGTATATACATAATAAATATACACAGCACACATATATTATGTAGACAAAAACTTTTATTTTAAATGCCATTAAACAGGTCAAAATTAAGTAAGTTTTTTTTTTTTAAACAAGCAAGATTGCCTGCAAATTTCAAACAGAAAACAAGATTATTTTGCTTATGGCTTATTTTGCTTTAATCCATTGGCAGATTATTTAGTTTGATAAGTATTTCTTTCTGAAAACCAGACACTAATTGTTTACTTTTCTAGAAAATCTTCTTCTCCATTTAAGATTTTTTTCTATTTGAGACAACAAATCTAAGTAAGAAAAGCATTTCTGCAGTGCATGTTGACAGTATATTTGGCTCCAGTTGACTTTCATAAGGAAAGTGAACAAACGCAACGGAAACTATTTGGGTTCCAACATTCTTCAAAATGTCTTTGTATTCCAAAGAAGAGAAATTCATAAAGTAAATTTTTAATGTCTTCAGTACACACTTGTTTGGTCTAGTTTGATGCTGGAACCCTAATTGAGACCCTCATTGTAATTTGTCCAGTTGAAACCCACTCTTTCTTGATTTATTGATCTCTACTGGGGAATTAGGACTCAAAGGATGAGCACACCCTGCCGGACTCACTAACACTCTTTCAGCAGCAACATCAGATTTCCCAGGAGGTCTCCCTTCCAGGTACCATCCAGACTCATCCCTGCTTAGCTTCAGTGGATGTGCAGGTAATAGCTACAAGTTGATAGCTGCTGGCTTGTAGTGAGAGGCTCCTCAAGTGTCCTATACCCTCACACATAAAGCAGTTTTCCAGTTCTAAACTTGGTTGTGCATCTGTGTGGACAAACCAGCAATATTACATGTTTTTTTATGACATTAGGTTTATATTGCATTTATATTATATTATATTATATTATATAAATGATGCTTTACAGCGAATTTCAGGAGGATCACGCACGAACGATAGCAGCTGCTTCCAATCTCCTCATTACTAATTACCTCACCGCTCACTTCCTCTCCTTAGTATCTGCATTTTTGTCTTCCACCACCTCCCTCTTTCCGCCACCTGAGCCGGGGCAAGATCTAATATCTTCCGTGTTCTCCACTTCCTTCGCGGGGACCAGGCTGGGCTCCCTGCCTGTTCCCCGGACAGTCCGCCAAACAAGCTATTATACATTTATCGCCAAGGAAGTGGGAACTAGTGAAAAACAATATCGCCGTTAATCTATTCATAAAGTTGTGTTGGGAGCTAGGTCTATACTACGCAAGCTATGATGACATTCACCTTGATATTTTAGTGCGGATGTATACCTAGCCGAGTCTTCCTATTCGGACGGGACTAGTTTTCTAAACTACTGTATGTGTGAGCTTCGATTCTCATCACCTGTCGTCCGTGATCTTCATGTACCATTTTGGACGGCACTAACACCTCCGTGTTTAATACAGAGGTGAGAGGGTGTGTTTTGTACATCTGGGTTCACCAAGATCTGTATGTGTGCATTGCTATAGTCATTCAGAATGATTACAATTCATATAATCACAAATACCATGGTAAAGCTAAATGGCTAGTGCAGCAAAACCATGTTAATGTGTGGTTACATTAGTTAGACTATTATGATTTTTATTTGTAGTAAACCCATGTATAATTTTTATAATTAAAACATGTAACCGAGTGCAGAAATGAACGTGAGTAATCTTACCTGATACTGATATTACAACAGCCGGTCTTAACAGTTTACATGATCTGGCTCTTTATTTGTATTAATTTTATATATCAAAATATATTAAACATGCATGTGGCAAGAGCATCTATGGCATATCGCGTTGGCTAAAACACACAAGGAAACGCGTTGTGAAAAATAAAATCACAGACATCGCAGAATTATCACAGAGGTTGTGAGAGAAAAACAAAGACATGGCAGATTTGGATGGAATTAAAATCACCAAGTGCTTCTGTGAAAAAAAACATTCTCCAACGACCCCCTGTAAAACTAGTCCCATCCGAATAGGGCTTTACTTTTAGTCATTTAGGTAGCACACATATTCTGAATGCCTTTGGCAGAATTCAAATGAGCCATTTTAATCTAGATTAAGTTCATAATGAATCTAGATGAATCTATATGAAAAAAATAATCTATGCCCACCTAATTAAAACACAAGCAACCAGTTTCAGCTGCAACAAATATGCATTTTGCTTTTGCTTACAAAATGTTTGCTTTACCTTTGCGATACATTTATAATGCATTAAACATAAAGGCTTTATGTATTCTTATTAAAAAGTCTTAGGGCAGGTTCCACAGTGAAGCAAAAGGTCAACATATATTTAATCAACTGTATCGTTTCCAAACGGCATTAAAATACAAATAGCTTGTTGCTTGGTAAGCTACAGTACATTTTTAAAGACGCTTCCCCAACGAGACGAAAACACAGTGTCCTGAGACTTAAAAATATTGTGCCATGCATAAAAATAAATGCTTAAATGCTTTTAATATGTGCAATGCATTGTACAGTACATAAAAAGCAGGCCGATAACATTACATGTTATCAATTACAATTACCATTACAAGTGGTCAGAAGTGGTCAGAAGTGTCAACGCTTTGATTTATATTACATTCAACTCATTCGTACACTACATGTATGATTGAGCTGCATCTGAGTATGCATACTTCCCTAGACATGAATGAATGTGAACTGAGTTGTATATTTGAATCCACAGTATTCATAAAACAGCAGGTAAGTACTCTGGTGAGATTCTGAAGTGTGCATATGATTACTATCCCATGAGGCCACGAGAGAGGATTTCTGAACTGAAGCGACATAACTGATTAGGTCACATGATAGTAAAAACATTATGAATGTACATCCAGATTATAACCGTTAACCGTACACTGTATAATATGTCTTTAAAAAGTAAAGTAAGTAAGCACTTACAGTATTTAGAAGAAGCACCTATGCACTTTCAGACATGGTTTATATATCTTGTAGTGAATTGCTTTAAATCTGTCCCAGTTGTAGGCACAACTGTCGGTGCAGTCAAGCACGCAGGTGCAGCATGAGGGAGTTATTGCAATTAATTAAGCTGAGAACAGATGAACCCTGTGTGTGTGAACAAATGTAAGTGTGTGAGAGTGAAGACATAGAGGAGTGAGCACTAATTAATTAAGTCAGGTTTTTGCAGAGGTGTAATCAGATGGACCTCATTATGTATGCACTGCCCACATTCAGAGTCAATCATGATATCCTGCGCAGAGGCTAACCTGTGATGTCCAAACCATCCATTACAGGAATGCACAGCATTACACAGCGGCGTTAAGCCACACATCCAAAAGCTCTCATCGAAATTTATTTTATTTTTCTACTTATTAAGCTACTATAATTATTAATGTTATGTTGCCTACAGGGCAAGAAATGGAACAAATCAACAAAGAGTGATTCTAGTTATTTTTTCATGCTTACATTTCAAATTAGTCATTTTTATATGTAAATATATGACCAGAATTACAAGCATTTAATAATTAAAGTCTTCAACCTTTAAAGACAGAAAGCTAAATATTTTCTGGGTAACAATTTTTTTTACACTTAATTTTAAGGTTTATTGCTTGCTCTAACAAATCGTTGACTATACATTTGTCTCAGTTAACTTTTATTGTGCTGCTTATTAATAGTCGTTACTAAAAAACAACAAAAAATAATTCTGTTAATAAGCAAAATGCAATAGTGTTCCAGAATTCTTCATTCAAAAATTGTTGATTGTGGCATTCAGCGATTATGATATTTGCAGTTATAAATACTGGGTGCTTCTCAATTGGAAGTCTCCATCCTAACAAGTCTGTATATCATCAAGCTCTGTTGAAGGGCATCTAATACTGAAGGATTCTTGGATGGCAGCCTTTATTTTGTGCCCTTCATTCTGTGAATTCTGAAGGATGTGTTGTTGTTTGTATGCTCTGTGCCCTTCACGCACAACTCTTTGTACACTCTCCAATTCACAAAAAAAAAAAAAAATTGGTGGAAAATGCTTCGGCTCTGAACTGCACATACAGGTCCACTTTAAGCAGAACTCTCACTGGGGTGTAAACAGATCACACAAATTAATACAAATTACTCACTAATTTGCCAAAGCATAAAATATATTGTCGTATTTATTTGAAGGAACAAGCCTTGAAGCCTCAAAAGGACTGGACTAGGAAGGATACAGCCTTCCAATTACGAAGCACCCACAATATATTAAATTGTTCTTCCAGGGACTGAAACTTGTGCTAATTTCATGCCTCTCGTATCACACTCTCTCTCTCTCTCTCTCACTCTCGTTTCATACAAAAGCAACAGTTGACATCTTGCGCCTTGCGTTTTTTCAATTAAAGTAATAATTATAGAGAACTTTAATTTGGAATTATTATTATTATAATATAGCCAGCTATTATTTACCATTTATGCAGTTGGCAGATGACTTTACACAAAGCAACTAACACTGCATTCAAGGAATACATTTTCATTGCTTATCAGTTCTTTGTTTCCCTGAGAATCAAACCTATAACTTCATAACTTTGATGTTGCTATCACCATGCTTAGCTACAGCCCTATTATTGCAGTCCTGTTGTGGTTTATGTAGCAATAGGTTTTGGTTTACCCTTGGTATCTGTGTTGTGGGGGGGTTCAAATATTTAAACGTATTTGCATGTGGATGCTGTTTCTCAGAGTAAAAGAACAGATGTGTTTTTAGTTGATCATAATGTTGTTTGGTGAGGCACTTTAACACACCTGGTGTGAACATTGCAGTGTGTGACAGAGGGGAACGAGGTACTCTATTTTCATTCGGGAGCTAAGATCATTGGCATGTGTAAAAAAAAAAAAAAAAAAGTTAATTTTTGATTTCTTTCCATACTTTTACAATATGTACAGTACAGTAATCTCATTCGTACAGGTTAGTATTAGTCTGCTGGCACTTGTGTTTCCAGCATGCTCTAAGGCATGAATATATTATAGAATTGTACATTTTGTAAATATTTTATACTCATGTCAGTTGTAATTTATGATTATGTCTGATCACTTATGCTTGTCATCATTATTAGCTGATATTAGAAGATAGCAATCATACCCATCACCGCTCACTCATTAGAAGTCAATCACTCAAAACAAAATATATTATACTGCGACTAAAAATATAGGATTTTACACTATTATTATTTTTATTTTAAAAATGTAAACATATTACTTTGTTATCTGGTAAATTCTGTAAAGTTTTCACAGTGTATTCGTATATGTGTGTGTGCATCCCTTGAAACTCTTCCACTCCACAGACTCGTCACATAACTTTTCCTCCTGACATCCCTCCTGACTATCGCTCCTGACACTCATCTCAGGTTGAGCTCCTGTGAGGTGGAGGTCCTCTGCTGGGTCGACTGCCTCTCACTCATTTTTTCCCACCTACAGTATTTCTCTCAGTCTCTCAGAGACGCATATATGCAGATTTCACGTTATTTATGAAACACCGGGTAAGGTCCCATCTCGCTTCAAAGCCTTTGTCAGCACTTCTTTCTCATTCTCTTCTGCTCCCACATCTCAGCGCAACGTTCCAGAAACCTTCAGTGGATCAAACGTATCTATACTGCAGAACTGTTATAAACACATGATTTTCTAAAACCCAAGCCAAATCTTAGATTAAGCAAAATCAAGTATAAACCCACTCATGTATTGCTTTATATGATGCCATAAGTACTTAAAAATGTGCTTTTATAATTTCGCCACACTGTATTTATTTTTCATACATTATTCATAATGCATACAGTTGCTGTATTTATCAATTAAAGATAAAACATTGCCATCTTATCTTTCTTTGATATACACATATATATATATATATATATACACACACATATATATACACACAGTATATATGTATATATACCCCCCCCCCCACCAAAATAAATTTACATTACGGTTTAGCTGTATAACGCTTAGTATTAAGCTGTTGGCAGATATCATTGGCCTTCTGCCACTATGTCATTTTGAAAATGGAACACAGCCCCTAATTGTGACACTTCAGATACATTCTGTCAGGGATTTCCTGCTGCTGTCAATTAAATGCAAATTTTAAACGTATGCTTAAATATAAGGCTCACTCAGTAGATTTATTTTATAGTTCAGGGTTATGTTTTATGTTATGTAAGGTAGCTCCACTAGAGTGTTTCTTGCTATATGAATGCAGAAACGACTGAAGAAACAGTATGATGGTATAAAACTACACACAGTTGTGTCTGTTGCCACCCTCTGCTACAGTACATACAAAGCCAATAAATATGTACAACAAAATACAGTATGTGAGAAAGCACCATGAATTACTGAATCAGAAGACTGCATTGCATATACTTTGTCTTAAAGGTTGTGATGGAAAGAAAAAAAATGCATAAGAAAAGACATTTACCAACTTGAGATATATTATGAAATTGATTTTGGGTATGTGGAATATTACATACGATTGATCAACCAAATGTAGAAAAGAGAAGAGCTAGCATAAAGGGAAAACAAAATAAAAATGGCACAGAAATATTTAATATGTCATATTTGATAATTATTGATATGCTATTGTGTATTATTTCTCAGTAGCTTTTTAAGCTGTTTAGTCATTTTGTTTTGTGCTTTTACTGTACATGTGACCCTGGACCAAAACCAGTCATGTCAGTTTTTGGAAACTGAGATTTATACATCAGCTGAAAGCTGAATAAATATGCTTCCCATTGTTGTTTGGTTTAGAATAGGATAATGTTTGGCTGAAATACAACCATTTGGTCAATGCAGCTGCATACCAGGATGTTTTAGAGCATTAAAACAGTGTTTCCGGCTGCTGACGCACATAACTTGCTGACCTCCTGAAGCACGTAACAAATTAGCTAAATAACAGCTAACAATGCTATATAAGTAAAAATCTTTGTTTTAGTTAACAACAACACTGGCTTGAATCTGGCCTAAACAGATAATCTAGATTACAATCCTCTTTATCTTGACCTTGTCACATTTTAATTTTTCAATTACTGCTGCTAACACTAGCAGTGCTAATTACTAACAAATCAGCAGTGTATAGCCTGACAAAATTCCACATCACAGTTTTATGTCACATTGTATTGCACATATTTCTTTACAATTGAGTGAGCAGAGGCCAAGGAAGTCTACAAAATCTGTAGAAACAATAATTAAATACACTTTTTTAAAAACATGAACCCCTCTAACAAATGTGGCCTTGGAATGTCTTTTTTATTTAATTGAATCAATTTTCTAAATGGACACATTTGATCCTGTGGACTTTTAGAAAATAAACTCTTTAAAAACATTTAAATTGTCTAGTGGAACTCTTAAAAACACATCACAGGAGAATTATTATTATTTTTAATTTTAAGTTTTGAATTAATACAAATACTTGCCACAATGTCACTGCTAGCACTTATCAAGTTATGTATTATGGATGGACTGAAACAGTGTGCATACTTATGGATTATTGTGATGGTTTTATCAGTTGTTCCATTGACAAGTGAGTAATGTAATTCTACATCTCTCCAAATCAAATCTGCATACAAACTTATCTACAAACTGGACGGCCTGTGGGTTATTATATTTTCATTGTTGCATGAACTATCCCTTTAAGTAAATATGAAGTCATCTTTTCTATTAACGTCATCACTCCAGGAACAAGCACTCAGAGCGGTGATTCTTTTTCCTCTGCTCCTTTTTAGAATTCATTATGTAAAACTGTGTCCATAAATCTGATGCACTAATACCTGTAAGATACATAACCTCTAATAGCCCAGCACCACGCTGGCACATAGTTTCCGAGCTGCGTATTCAGAGGCCTAATATTCTTAGATACTAATTCATAACACCCAACACACAGTGTCTGCATAACTTCCCTTTTAATTCGACTACCTTGTTAGTGCGGCAAAAATGTCCTCCTTTCAGAGATATGCTCAGGGACTGCTCTTAATTAACATCAGGACATTTTGTTACCGTTGATGGTTTAGAGAAAAATAATTACCCGCGGATCAATTTATGTGTCATTCCAATTAATAAGAGGTGCAGTAATAACCATCCGACTATATCTTTACCCATATACTTCTTTCCGGTTTAATTAAGAGAATGCACTTGCTGCAGTTTCCAATGTGCTATAAGTCACACATGAACATGACGAGGGCTTGACAGCCTGCGCCCTTGGATGTGTTTAACATGGATTAATGGGCACCTGAACACATGTGCTGCGAAAAGCACTGCAAATCAGAAAGCAACCCATGTGAGATGAGTTTTAAAGAGACTGATGTCGTCAAAGCCACTCAGAAGTCACTTAATGCAGCAGTTTTCATCACGATACAATGCTAACTGGATAAATCGCAACCATTATTTAACAGGTTTCCAAAAATACAGTAAAATATGCAACATTGACAGCTGTCAACGCTCAAATGCTGGAAAACTGGGAGTAGGATCGCTTAACAGACAGTAGCTATAACACTTGGCAGTCTCCCAAGGTGTAAGACTGACTACGAAACATGAACTACTCAAAGAGATACCCAGGAGAATTTAAGGCAGTCACACATTATATTACGGTTGCAAAGTGTGAAAATTCAGAGACGAGTACGCATTCAGTGTGTGTTGTGGGTCAACAGCTGCAGAAGTTGAACTTGCATTGCAAGAACACTCATGAAGGATGAGAGCAGATAAGAGCAAGGGATATAGCTGTGTTTGCATCCCCTACACAGGTTATCAGCCATGATTTGGAGTCGTGGCATATTCGTCTGAAACAACAAAGGTTGAAATGCCAGCCTGCTCAGTCATCATGATGACATTTTACACGCACCGACTCTTTATCCATTTGCTGCTTCGTACGGCTAATCCTATTTCAATTCCCCTGGGTTGTTGTTGCTTCATTTACACATTTTGTCTGGGTGATCAGTCTGAGCACCATTGTCACCTATGCTGGGCAAAGCGCATTTGTAATCTGATGACATTTCCTTTGAATTTGGATTATTTGCGTGTTTATGTGGTCAAATGGCATGACTAACGATAACAGAAATTAAGTGTGCAATGATGATGAATGTGAGTTAGTAACCACATGAACATGAGCGTACTGTTACATGCTAAAAAGAAAAACACATGAAGAGTTTAAAAAAAAGTGCAATTTGATATTCTCTTTTAAAGTGAGCATTTTTATCAGGATTTTTTGTAGGTTCGGTAATTTCACTTTCACAAATCTGCATGAACCATAAATGTGCTGCTTATGCTTCCATATTGTGACATACTTCTGAGAGAAACAGAATAATGAATAAAGAAAACAGAGGGTGTTGCCTGTCTTTTCTACTTTGAACTAATTGGATAAAGTAAAGTAGGCGTTTCATTCGAAATGGAACACTCACAGTTGGAGTGGCGTGGTTAAGGATGTTAAACTCATGTCATCAGTCAAGGGTTGTTGTTCGAGAGAAGGAGCATTTTCAGATTTGGATTAAAGATTATAAAGTCAAAACATTTTTTTTGTGGATTGACTTGTTAGCAATGTGAGCTAACAAAAAAAACTATATGAATATTTATAGTAAACTTAAATATACAATGTTAATGTACATAACTAAATTAATTTTCAACATTGCATCAGTCAATTAATAAAATGTCAGAGTTTTGTATTTTGCTGTGAAACCTTTAGATTTAAGGCTTTCAGTTTTAAGGGAAATCTATTACAGTCTTACAGTTAGTTCATCTAAAATGTTGATTGTGCTTTAACAGCTGTCAAGCTAATAATAATTCTCATAATTCCAACTTTCTACCTCACAATCGCTACTTTACATCTCACAATTTCGGTCCCACTTTATATTAAGTGTCCCTTATAACTTCACACATGTAACAACCCTCAGTGTCAGACTTTGTGTTTAGTGTGCCATGTGCTTTTGCTCCTCTTGTGTCCACCCATGTCCATGTTTGGCATTTCCTATGTTCATGTGATTATTAGTTGATGTTCTCCCAGCTGTCTTCCCCAGGTGTCCTTAGTTATGTCCTAATTAGTTTGTGCATTTAAGCATCTTAAGCATCAGTGTGTCTACCCTCTAAGTCAGTCTTGTTTAACGTTGAGTGTTAAGTGTCTACCTTGCATGTACTTTGTATGAGTTTTCTTTGATTATTAAAGTTCCTGTTTATAGCCCGTCTAGCCCGTCGACAGATTCCGCTTCCCGGAATCAGCTCTGTATGGAGGTAAATCAGTATCAAAATTCCAATGCACTTCACCATATGGAGATAAATCAATGTCAACATCTCAACGATAAATTCCACTTACCATAGATTCCATCTCACATAGCCCAGATCCAGACCTTGATTTGTGGGCCGACCTATCAGAACAAATCCCGGCGGATCCCGATCTGTAATTTCCCAATCCTATTCAAGAGTTACGGCCAGGAGTGCTGTCCCCGAGTCCAGTCCCAGAGTTTTAGCTGATAGCGCCGATCCCAGATCCAGTTCCTGAGTCACAGCCAGCAGAGCCGATTCCAGATCCAGTTCCTGAGTCACAGCCAGTAGAGCCAATCACAGTTCCAGAGTCTCGGCCAAATGAGCTGATCCTGAGTCCAGTTCATAGTTTACGGCCATGAGTGCTGATCCAAATTCCGGTTCCTAGTTCACAGCCTGAAGTGTCGATTCTCAATCCAGCCCCCAGTTTCCAAATCACGGCCGGGAGAAAAGTTTCCACATTCAGTTTATAGTTTATGGCAAGGAGAGCCGTTCCCGATTCCAGTCCCTAGTTTATTGCTGGAAGTGCAGATCCTGTTTCCAGTCCCTAGTTTACGGCCGGAAGTGCTGAACCTGATTCCAGCCCATAAATTACGGACAGCAGTGCTGATCCCGATCCCTGTTCCAGAGTCTCGGCCTGGAGTGCTAATCCCGATTCCAGCCCCTAGATTACGGCTAGTAGTGCCGATCCCAATCCCAGATCCTGTTCCAGAGTCTCGGCTCCAGATCCACCAAGGCCTCCCAAGGCTCCTGATCCACCATGGCCTCCCGAACATCATGATCTGAATGATGAAATAAGGACTGAGAGAAACAGGTGAGTAGCACGGTGCATATAACAGTAGGGTTTTCTCACATGGTGTTGGCGATCCTGCGATCGTCTGACAATAGTAGACGAGGTGAGATCAAAGTCCAACAGTGAAACTAAAGATCTCCTGATTGTAAAGACACAGTCTCACTGCACACAGTTAAGTAATCAGGTTAGCAATCACATAACACTCATAAAGGGGTTTTCTCACTCAGCGTTGGCAATCTCCAGATTGCTATCTTTGTCCATGAACAATCCTTTAGAACATGAAGGTCCAGTACTCTTAAAATCCAGGTGCTCAGTGCAGATTAGTGCTGTAAGTGAAGAGAAGAGCCTTACAAGGCTTAACATGAGTCATAACATGAGTCAATCGTTCCAATGGGTAAGACAAGAGGTGAGTTTAGAATGTTACCTCGAGCTCAGCTGTCTTCAATCTGGTGTTCTCAGCTTTTATGCAGGGAGCTTCATTGAACACAGGTGTCATCAATACCTAATTGGGTCACTAGAGGTGTGTGAAGACGGCTGTGCTGGGATCAGTACCCAGCGCTGGTGTGACAGTATGGCTTCAGAAGACTTGGAATGTGATACGACTTGTTTGTAATGTATTTATACTGCTTGTTTATGATAAGTTTGTGCAATAAATACCTGTACTGCATTTGCCTGTGTGTGTGTTTATATTGTTCAGAGGTGGGTAGGTTTAGAGTAGGGGTGGGGTTTGGTGAATAGAAAAAATGATCTAATAAATTGATATATGCATGCAAACCATTACATTAAAAAGGGGTACCTTGAGCATTGAAAAACGACGCAAAACTGTTTTGACCAAGTGTCAAAATGTGAAAACCCTACTCTTCCTTCCTTCTAGCTTGTACTTATTTGAACATTGCCTGCTATACGGTATTATGAGCACTTACTAAGTTGTTTTTGCCTCTTTAGGACTACTTGCTTGATGTTTTCCCACAAACTCTTAATGCATAATTCCGTGTTAGTATCACGTAATCATCAAAAATTGCGTGATGGGTTCACGCAAAAGATTACAATGTAATTTAGTGACAGGCATTAGCCATGATCCACGCACGGATTTGGATTCAAGTATTGGTTAATTATACTGCTATTATTGTATATGTATTGGGGTGTGTAAACGGTCACAGCAGTTTTATTTATATTCATTTATTTATACATTTATGAGCAAGTAACCCAACACCTGCCCTAAACCTACCATCTGTTAATAAAGCACAAGATAAACCAGCAGTTACAACTACCAACATTATTTATTAAAAAGTTTTAATATTCTAATTCTTTCCAAGACAAAAGGATTGATCACCATCTCTCCATCTGCCGCGACTCATCTGTGCTGCAGACAGGCAGCTGTCGCTTTGCACAAATGTAAAAAATGCCGCCAAGAGAATCCTGACATCAGCCTTGGTTGTAAAATTCTATTAGCTCTCGCGTGTCTCGTGACCAATCGCGTCATGCTATTGTGAGATGTTATTGGCTCTTGTGTGTCTGGTTATCGATTTGCGTCATTCTACAGGACAACAAGAGTGTCTTTTGAATAAGAGTCAACGCGTTAACGGAGCGGGATCATTTCAGCGATTAAAACCTTGTATTTTACTCTCTTTTTTGCATAAACACATCTATCCTGTGGCTTCAGAACGTCTTGAAATGCAACAACTTATTTGAAATGTTTTTTTTTTTACTGCTTATGGTCCGTTTTGGGACCATGGTCAGGCATAGTCCAATAAACAATCTAAAGGTAACCAGAATAATCCATGGGAAAAACGCTCAGAGATGACTGCAAGGCAAATCAAAACTTCGCAGAGAAGTAGCGTCGGAGCTGTGTTTTTATAGTCCACAAAATGGCGGGATCAAGCCGTCGGAAAGAGCCATGGTACGTACGGTAAAAGGGTCTGGGTAGGAACTAATATTCGGGCAAAGGTTCCCGCTGCTGTCCTGATGGAAGGTTTCGGTGAGGACTGGGTCTAGGATGTCACTGGAGTTGACCCACTGCCTCTCCTCGGGTCTATAGCCCTCCCAGTCGACCAAGTACTGTAGCATCCTGCCTCGGCGTCGAGAGTCCAAGATCTCTCGGACTTGATAGATGTTGTCCTGCTCCTGAGCCAGGGAAGGGGTGTCGGGGGTCGCCACCTCGTCCTAGTCCCTCTCTCTTTCGGGAGCAGCAGCGGGCTTAAGCAGGGACACATGAAAAGTAGGTTCGTATGGTGGAACTCACACTTGGACATTTTAGTGGAGAGTTGGTTTTCAATGAGTTTCTGGAGTACCTGTCTCATGTGTAGAACATGGCTGGTGAGGTCTTCAGAGTATACCAGAATGTCGTTGATGTACACTTTGAAGAATTTGTTGAGCATGTCCCTGAAGATCTCAATGACCAGTAACTGAAAGACTGCTGGGCTATTGGACAGGCCAAAGGGCATCACCAGGTATTCGTAGTGCCCATTGGTGGTAGAGAAGGCGTTCTTCCACTCGTGGAAAACAAGCAGTGTTGGGGGGCCTCCAGGAACGTGGTTGGGAACCACTGTCATAGTGTATTCTGTGGCGGAGGATTAGCCTTGCTTCAACATCATAATTTCATCCTTAGTATCTCTTCCATCTATTGAGTGGTCGAAAACCTCTCTGAATTCTCTCAGGAAGCTTCGATGGGGGGAAACACCATGTTACGGCTCTTCCACAGTGCAATTACCCAGTCGAGGGCCTTCACGGTGAGCAGCGAGCATATTAACGACAACTTGCTCTCATCTGACACAAAACAGTGAGCCTGCTGGTTCATATGAATCTCACATTTTAATAGGAAACCCTCACACTTGCCTGCTGCACCGTTGTATTTCTCCGGGAGCGAGAGCCGGGCGGGGTTGTGGGATCCATAAGCGGTGCTTTATTAGAGTAGTCAGACAGGCAGAAGTCAAAACACAGGCAGACAGAAGCAACAGGGATAATCAGAAATCACAAACGAAAGTCCAGGCAAAAGGGTCAGGGCAGGCGGGGAGAAGGGCAGGGCGGATCTGTCCTGCGGGGGCGATCGCCGCAGTGGCGAGGTCGTCGTGGTCCGCCTGCAGGGTGACGAGGTCCGACTGAACAGCCCCGCACTCCGCTCGAAGACCTACGGTCTTGGATTGGAGCGCGGCGACCTCCGTTCGGAGCCCACCACTTCCTGCCGCAGAGCCGCGATTTCCATCGCCTGCTGCTGAATCACACCCCACAGCCCTTCCAGATCCGCCAGGACCATCGTAGGACCAGACATTCTGTCACTGAGGCAGACGAGAAATGAATGATCGAGGAGAGTTCCCTTGTAGCGTGATGGAAAACTCAAACGCGGAAGTACACGAGTGAGCAGGTAAACCACGCAATTAATCTGAGAACGCTCCGTTTGGGAGTTGGGATTTCCACAGTCAGGTAGAAAAGCAGAGAGTTTACTCACGTGAGTAGAGTCGAGTTGGGGACCTGACGGGAAGCTTTCCATGAGCTTAATGTCTGGTGCTAGACAAACACCTGCTTCCTGCTTAAATACCTGCGTGAGGTTACTTCCGGTCCTCGTGACCTCACGTGATCTGGTACGTGTGACAGAAAGAGCCAAGGTATGTGCGGTAAAAGGGTCCGGGTAGGAACTAATATTCGGGTGAAGGTTCCCGCTGCTGTCCTTCAGAAGAGAGCCACAGAGGCGCAACCGGTGAGAGAGCTTTTATTGTCGGTGTGTGTTTTATATTGTTCAGATGTGGGTAGGTAGGTTTAGGGTAAAGGTGGGGCTAGGTGCTACAATAAAAGTATAAATTTTATATTAAATTAATCCAGTAATCCGTGAGTGGATCACGGCTGATGCCTGTCATTGAATTACATTGTAATCCTTTACGTGGTAGTATCACACAATTTTCGATGATTACTTCATACTAACAATTTAATTATGCATTAAGAGTTTGTGGTTATTTCACGCAATTCTGTGAGATGAGGTTGCGTTTTTCCCACCTATAAGTCGCTTTAGATAAAAGCGTCTGCCAAATGAATAAATATAAATGTAGTTACACAGGTATTAGGGACACTTAATATAAAGTGGGACCACAATTTCTACTTTTTTCTGCTTTAACTGCAACTTGTCAATATGTCAACTTTTGACTGTTTTTAAGATTCATATCACGATTAACTGTTGTATTTTTTATTCTAAGGCAGAAACAGGCTTTCATAGGACTGCAAATTCTGGTGAGTACTGAAACGTAACATTTGATATTTCAAACCAAATATATATTTTACATTACCATAAGCATGTGGGTGCATTGAGCATTTGATGACAAAACCATGAACATTATTAAAAAGTTGGAAAGACTTCAATAAAGCTTCAGCTCTTCTGGGATGCTTTCCATAACATGTTGAACATGGCTGGAGGAATTTGCTCCCATTTAGACACAAGAGCCATACAAGGCCAGGCACTGATATTAAGCATATTTCACCAAAAATGTAAGCTTTATTGAATAAATTCCTTAAATGTGTATTTGCTGTGAATAACAATGACTCAAGAATCCCAGACTCTGAGAAAAACACTTTAAACCCCATCGCATATTATAATCACACAGCAGCACAGGGTTAAAGGCCGGACCAGTTACTCAACTCCCGGATGCCTCTGGGATAGAAACGTCCTTCAGTTAAATCACATGATCACGCGCTGGACCTTGACAAGTTTCTATCCGAGTCTGATGACTTTCATACTCTCTGACAAACTCTTTCACCCTAACCTCGGAGACCACACGAAGAGAAGGAGCGTGGAACAAAAGGCTTGAACTCATACATCACAGGCAGGCAAAGCAATGAAATGTCTGCCTCGACGCTGTGATGTTCTGTCAGAGAGCGACACATCTCCCTCTCCTCCTTCATTTGGCTCTCTATACCTCCAGCCCCTCTCTTCCGCTTTCTCTTCCACTCCTTGCTCTTTTGCTGTATACCCCAGAGCCGGCTGTCCTTCAAACTTATCAACGGGCGACGCCGTTGTGAGCGAGGTAATTAAAAGTCAGCCGTATATCTGGGGAGAGATAAGTGCATTGCGAGCAATGTGTAAAAATGTGGGGTCGGGATAATGAGGGGTTGGGGACTGTTGGGCTGGTTTTAATCAGGGGGACATTCACAGCTAATTGGAGATGAGCTGAACTGGCTCAACCTGGAGAGACACATCAACATGCTGCAGCTAACTGTCCCTCAGGACACATGGGGACGTCACCAGCCTCCCTGCCCTTTCTTCTATCTTAATTGCCATATTGAGTTATGTTAATCATTTTCTTTTCTTGTTAAAAGGTAGTTTTTCACAACTAATTCAAAGTTGGCAGATGCTGTGTTGGGTGTTTGCGAGTTACAAGACCCAGAGAGAAAATATGGCTAATTTATAGCAGCTCCGGTGACGCAGGAACAATAACACACTGGCAAAGTTGGAGTCGATTGGCCCTAATGAGATAGCCGAGGACAGATAATAAACAAAACTACAAAATGCAAATAACCAACTTAGATCTTAGTCAATTAGTTACAAACGCAGGTCTTTGGTGTGTCACCTTTTTATGCTGTTCCCTTCGCTAAGGTAAACCTTTACAGAGATACAGCTGAACTGGCATATTTTTTATCTTCATTGTAAAACACACATTTTGTCGTACTGTTAGGACTCCAAATAACTTGTCATTTATCACTTGACTTCTTCTTTCACAGATACATAAAATCCTACATAACATACAGCGCTGTAATTGTCCTTCATGTGACTTTTTACTCAAAGAGAATCACAAGCACTTGGAAGCGTTGCAAATGTGGAGGCCAGCATCACTGCACTTTGCTTGGCCCAGAGACAGATCTTTGTGTGAGCTGAGAGATTATTTAGAGCGTCCAGACATGGCCAAAGTTCTAATGATCAGTCTGCAGCTCACCTTGCCTGCGGCCTGACAAATAAACGTCACCCTTATTATTCTGACAAATGTTCTTTGTCATCTTTCTGACACACGCTGCTTCTGCAGGCTAGGAACGATAGATAGCGTTTGAAAACAAGTCGCAACATGTCATTCACTGTTTGGTTGGCAGGAACAGGATGGATTGACTCATATGTTGGAGAAATTAGTCTGGTATGCAAATCAGGGGAATCTCTTGTGGTCGTGTTATAGTAATAGTTCGTCCAAAAATTTGAATTTTGCCCTTTTGCCACTGTTCACTTACCTTCATGATGTTCCAAACCTGCAGGGCTCTTGTATGACCCTAAAGAGGAATATTGAATGTATATTATACCATTCATTATACAGCAAATTGATTTAAAATATTTAATTAAATTGAAGTTAATTTATAGGTTTACCTGTATATATAACATAAATAAAGTCAATTGCAATGTTGAAAACTACAGGTCTGGTAACAATAGGTCACAGGAACAACATTTCAGTAATATTAAAATAAACTAGGAGGGCAACCACTTTACCATTATGATATATTTCTAAATGACTGTATATGATAGAGCTTGATTTTAACAAACATCAGATTATGATAAAAACAAGTAATATTTTAATGGTAACACTTTCTTAGTAAATAGTAAATATTCCTATTAGCTGCTTATTAGCCTGCATATTACTAGAATATTATTTATTGGTGCTAATAAGGACATATTTAGGGCCGTCGCCAGAAAATCTGGGGGGGCATTTCGATTTCATGGGGGGGGCACCGTTAATGATCTCAGAAATAAACATTCACCAAAACAAAAACAACCTATAGTTATTGTTATGTAAATCAATCTAATTCTATATTAAACCGATAGTCTGTGATTATTTGTTGACTTTTAAGTGCCATATCCATTTACAATTTAAATAGAAAAGTTTGAAAAATGTAAAAGATTTTCCCTCAAAATTGCAACAAGTAGCCCTCAATGGATCGGACAAAAATTAGTCAAAAATAATCTATGCATTAAGGAGACGACTCGCAATTAAAGCTTTTTAATTTCAAATTCCAACTAGGCTATATAAAAGTACAAATCATAAAATAAAACACAAATTATAGACTAATGACATTCATTATAAAGATTATAAAAGTCTTGCCAAAACTAATATATTTTAAAAGAAACTGAAATGCACCATAAGCCTATTCAGCACGGGTACCAAATGTTTTCACAAGATGCTCTGGCAGGATCGGGTGGATTTACTTTTATTTAGGTCTACACTCACATTAAAAACAAACAATTTCTTAAATGTGCCTAAAAGAAAGAAACATTTCAATTCGATAATAAATTGGTTGGTCTGTTTCAAATAGCAGGCGATCTATCGCTGGAATGTGTTATGACCAGCGCTCGTGTCCACTGTTGTAAGTTGGCGCTTGTGCGTAATGCACGTCTTCATACAGAGGATCGAGCGCTTTGTTCTGGTGAAAGCACAAAAAAAAAATTCACACGAACATGCCCTTGCTCTTCATATACAATCACTTAAATGAACACCGCTTTGGTTTTAATTAGAAAAAAAAGACCTTTACGAGGGTGGATTAGAACTCAAAGCATTAATCATTTATTCTACCACCAGACCACCAGAGTACACAAATAACCATAGTGCTTGTTGTTTGTCATTTCTCGGATTATAAATGCAGACATGGTCTTATGTTTATGAGGCGCGATGCAACGCAACGTGTAAAGAGACAGCACTAAGTAATGTCATAATAATCAGTAATTATGTCTCCATTGGATGCAACAAATTTGTAATGTGTTTTATCGTTTTGTTGAGATAGCACCGGGACACGGCGCCATGTTATGGTAAGGGACATAGCCTAACATTTCCACCAAATGCTTGCTGTAATGAACGAGCAGGGAAGCAGTTGGATCCAAATCCAAAAGTGTTTAATGGTGTACACAGGGGAATACAGCAGGCTGAAGTCAACAATGGCGTACAGGAATATCACAGGCAA
>JAUYWG010000032.1:9548779-9560916 GCA_034779775.1 Enteromius afrohamiltoni
CCACCGGGGCGGAGCAGGCGGCGGAGTGGCCCACCGGGGTGGAGCAGGCGGTGGAGTGGCCCACCGGGGTGGAGCAGGCGGTGGAGTGGCCCACCGGGGCGGAGCAGGCGGTGGAGAAGCCCTCCGGGGCAGAGCAGGCGGCAGAGAAGCCCTCTGGGGGCCTCCAGTGTAAGCCCCTTACACTGAGTGACGTCCTGACGGGGTTCGGTAGGAGGCAAAGCATTGTCGGGAACTGCTGACAGCTCTCCTGGCTGCAGCCCCGTCCCCGGCTGACCATCACTCAGCCCCTCACACTGAGTGACGTCATGCTGACTCGCTGACGGGTACCAAACGTAAGGGGGTGAAACGGACAGTTCCCCTATCGGTAGTGCACTGAGAGGTGCACCACTCAGCCCCTCGCGCTGAGTGCTGTAGGTGGCGCCCTCTGGGGGCGTCATGGGGACTACTGAGGTGGCAGGTCTCTCAGGTTCCCCCGAGGCGAATGACAGGTCGCCCAGCGGTGCCTCCGTCTCAGACCCGCTGAGCTGCGGATCCAACACGGCCGAAATCAACGAGCGCCCTGAGCGCGGTGTGGATGCACCATTTTGATCCCCGTGCAGCCCCTGTCGTTGCTGAACGGAGTCAAAACCCCTCTCTATTGATGCACTCATGAACGTAGTGGAACACCACCCCACCCGCGGAGAAACCGGAACCAACTGAGTGAACACCTGTGCTTGGTGCGGCGTAGCGGACACAAATGGAGATGTGCCGTCCTCCATTTCAGGCTCGGCAACATCTGCCATTTTATAGGCGAGCTCGAAAATAGCTTGTACCTTTTTTTCGGGGATGAGTGCAGCATACCTCGAGCCCCAGTCGTGCTGCCCGAAATCCTCGGCATCTGGTTCTCCAACGGTCATGGGAGATTGGCAGGCAGCGAGCACAGCATCCACTAGCTCTGGGAAAGTCCATGACGGATCTCCGTCCATGCTAGCGTCAACAGAGTCCAGCACTTCCGGGTCGAGTCCCATCAGAAAGCAGTCCTTCAGCTGGGACTCCTTTCCGCGCACCAAATGACTGCATTCGATGAACTCCCCGACGTAATCCCCAATGCTGCGTCCGTGCTGAAAGATTGCGCACAGCCTTCTTAATGGCGATCGATCGAGTGCGTCGGCGTTGGCGGCACACTTGCTGGATCCTGTGGGACTCATCATTTCTGTAGTGAATGAGCAGGGAAGCAGTCGGATCCAAATGCAAAAGTGTTTAATGGTGTACACAGGGGAATACAGCAGGCTGAAGTCAACAATGGCGTACAGGAATATCACAGGCAAATCCATAATCAAAGTCCAGAAAGCAAGCAATGGGTCAGGCAAGGCACTAACAGAGTCCGGGGGGCAAGACGAGAGACGTGGTCAAAGTACAAAGCGGGATCGGTAACGGGAGTCCAGGTAATCAACAATACAATCACGGGGAAAAATGCTTACAAAGGTGGCACGAGACACACAATGATGAGCGGGGAACAATGGAAAAAAGGCGGTATAAATACAGGGGGAAATCACATGAAGGGGGAGGAGAACATATTAGTTGCTGGGGCAGCACATTAGGTGGGTGGAGACAAGGAGCACATGAGACAGAACATACAAGAAGTGGAAAAGTACAACATGTAACATGGAGGCTGGAAGTGTCATGCTAAAGTTCCACTGGCACTTCCAGCAGATCATGACACTTGCAGTATTTGGCCAATCACAGTGCAATGAATAGCTGACCAATCAGAGCACACCTCGCTATAAATAAACCTGTTTCAGGAGGCAGGGCCTAGAGGAGAACCAAAAATGTACAGTATGTACTAACCATGTGCTCTAAATAAGTAAACAGAGCCAATTTAAAATGGGCATTTCATTAATGCTTTTGTAATGTAATATGAAAAAAAAAAACTTTTCAGTGTGCCATAGACAGTAATGAGTAAAAAATTATGATGTAATTGACCAATAAACAATTTCATAGAACCATAAGTTGTCATTTATTAAAGAGAACTATTTTATTAAACTGTTATGGTGCTTTTGCACATAGTCTTTATTCTTTGTTATTGCGATGAACAAATGAAACTTGTTTCTCCATTTATGGTCCACGGAAGAAAGTCAAACGCATTTGTTACAGCATGTTATTCATGTGCCAACACACTAGGACTAGAATGCAGTTTCTGTGTTCCACTACACCGCTTTTTAATTGTTTTTCTATGTGAACCTCTGCTAGATGAACACTTTCGACAGTTTCACTGGCTGCTTGTTCAACATCTCACGTATAGGAGAAAATTGGCAAATGTGTTTCTTAAGACGTTGTGTCGAGTTAAAATAAGTCAAAGTGTTTAACACGTTTTTAAATGCAAGAACGTGTTCTACACAAGGAATGAAAAATCTCTTTGGCATTAGAAGCAGCAGCAAGTGTGGTCAGATGAAATTGACAAACTTCTACTCTTTTCCCCAGACTTGGCTGAAGGCTCTTGGGCAGGTTATTTAAGCAAACTGTATTGCATTGATGTTTAATTTCCTCTCATTAGAACTATCTCCGAGTCTGGCTGCTGCAGTGGTTTTATTTGACTGCAGGCACTGTTTGATGGGATAGAGTGTCTTGCCAAAATTGCCATTCATTAGTAAACAAACTATTTACCCTGAGCGTATAAAAGACACCACTTAAAGCCACAAGCCGATGGCATGAATCAAAATCCGATAGGGTAGATCTATCAAAAGCCTGGCTTCCTTTAATCAGTGGTGTTTTCAGTGCGAAAGCAATCAAGCCTTTACACACTCCACCACTGGTAATTAAAATAAACAGACTGTACACAAACAGAACCACTAACAGAAAAGCAGGGACAGATGAGTTCTGCCTAAATGAGTATGAGTACGGTCTTAGCTTTTTTCATTATATAGCTAAATTATTCAATCTTTTTATTTGGTTTTATCAATTTTTAAAACCTAAAACGTAAGCAAGTATTAAAAATCTGCAGATTCTCAAGCATTCTTCTAGAGAAAACAGCATATGCCTGATTTAAAATGACAAATGCACAGACCCAAACTCACACCACTGAATAATACTGGAAGTACTGAAGGCATTAAACATATGCCTGTTGTGACTGCACTCAATGCTGGAGAAAGGCTGAAAAAACACTTTACTCAAAACTACCGCAATCAGCAATGTTCTGCTATAAGGGCCATAATTCATGATCAGAAACAACCATTTTAGTAAGGTATGGGTTGAAAAACACAGAATCTGTCATTTAACCTTCGCCAATCTCCTCCAGTCAATGCTGATTTAATTCCCGCTCCATCAAGCACACGTTTGCAGCTGACTGACCGTCAAAATCAATGAGGCCTACTTGTAAAGTCAACATTGGTTTCCACTGTCTACCAATGTTTTATTTATTTTCTTTGCCATTTGTTATGCATCAAACGGGAGAATGCTGAAGGAGCCGATGACTGAAAACAAGCTCTCCAGTGTCTATCAACATCGACATTGCGCTTACAAGACCTGAGCTACTCTATATTGCTCTGACACTTCAGTTCATGAACACACCAAGTCTTAACCGACTCTCTGATATTTGTTGATTTGGAGCAACATTACTTCGGGTCAGAAGTGTCCTGGTCTATTAACCCAAGAGTCAGCCATTCAATTCTGGTAAAATCTGTTAAGTAACAGTTCAGTGATTCAGAGCCTTCTCTCTCTCCCTGCTCCGTGTATCTGTCATGTCTGAGCCAATAAACGCTTGTTTTTTTATATTTTCAGCAAGACAGGAGAGTTTGAAAATGTGAAGATGCAAATTTTGAGATTAATTTGGTCTAAATTTAATAATCTGACACATACCACGGGCAGTGAAACTTCAAGTGGATTTCAGAAACACAGTCGTGACTGCCTTGACCTCGAATAAGAATGCGAAGCATATCTTCTAATTTATTTTATTGTCTGCAGTCATCTACAGGTCAGTTTGGACGTTGCTGTTGAATAACTGAATTAGACCTGCAATAATGATTAATTAATGGACATTACACACGAATGAGAACTTCATTATTCGAATCCTTTCTAAACATCACCTATTACTTGCAAATTACATTATTAATCTTTCATAAACATGCTATGGGAGTTTCTGAAAGGGCATCGTTGACATTTACAAAGATTCCTCTAGGAATTACTGGGGTGCAGGAGTGTAGATTCGGATGTGAATTTAAATTTTCTCATACATACCACCATCCCAATTATTATGGAATATTACATGTGTTGCTGATGTTCAAGCAGCTTATTTATCATTCATGGCAGTCATATGGATAAATCTCCACAGCACTGTTGTGTTAAAATCATCAGACTTTGTAATTACTTACATGATATAATGTTTTTTTTTTTTTCCCCAGCATTAAGTACAGCCAGGATTTTGTGTAATGTCAACAGGCTAATTATAGTGAGAACATTGAAATATGAAAATGAGTAGTCACCAACAATTATCACTCCAATGTTACCATTTCTAAGCTGCTGTTAATTACACTCAATAATAATGTACTGGACAGATCCAAATGATGTGGGTGTTGAATATATTCCATCGCGATTAAACGTCAATCATTGTGTCATCTGCTCTCATGATAACGACAGACATAATGAATGAAGATGTTCATCTGTAAGATTCTCACCGGGCTGTAAATACTTCAAGACAATGTGTTTGTGTCTGACGTTGTCTGTCTGTATATTGCAAGTGTGGTTAAAGATTGAATACAAATGAAAGGAAAACAAGAAGCTGCATTTAGTACAAAAAAAATCTAAATCAATAAACTAAAAAAAAAACAAAAGGTCATTGTGAGGGAAAATTAATAAATAAATTTAAAAAAAGAAAAACAAAATCAACTTTTTCTCTACACTTGGGGAAAAAAAAAATACATTTAAATGGTTTATGAATATATGAGTGTCGCTCATGCATTATAATTTTAAACATGCAATGATTTGTATTTTTTTATAATGGATTTTCATAGCCTATTTCAAGGGTAAAACAATAAAGTTAAGGCAATCATTTGAGAAGTACAACTCAGTGTTAATGTGACCTTCACCCTTAACAAAAAGAGAGAGCATTGTTGGTTTTGATCAAATGATTCCCTGGGATACAGAAGTAAAAAAAAAACATGAATGTTAAAGAAACAACTAAATTGTCATACCCCAGTTTGGCAGCATGTTACCCTAGTGTAGTGGTTATAATCAGCCATGCGTGAAACCAGAGGAGGCCTGATGTGTTCTGTCCCCTATGGCTGAGGGAACTGCTAGGGAGGCTTCATTAGCATGTTGATTGCACACAGAACAGTGGTTAAGCAGCTACTGAGCCATAATGAAGCCAGGTTATGGTGAGAGCACTGCACCGCAGAGTCCAGAGCCAGAGACGACCTGCAGATCTGCTGAACTGCTCGGTGGAATCTAATGAAAACAGGCCCACAGGTCATCAACTAACCCCCATCATCTTTTAATTAATTATCATGGGTTTACTAGTACTGTAAGTGCTCTCACTTACGTGTATTACTGCCAACCGCCAGTAGATGTTAATCTCAGGCTATGCAGTGTAAAAAAGTGAATTGTTAAAAAATGACATGCTGTGTTGTGAGGCCAAGAAGTATTAGTATGTGGATTATTTGAAAAAGTTGGAAAGCAATTTGTTGGCACATCAAAATGAGACACATTTATGATTATAAGCAGCTGTGACACATTTGGTTTATTTACACTTGCCTACCCAGATTATCTCTGACACTTTTTTTTTTTTTGCCAAGAAAGATATATATTAAAAACAACTAACTAAAACGTCTTTGAAAAGGTGAGACAAGTCATCGGGAAAAGTTGTAAATGACTATAATCGCACGTCTAATAGAAGATGACTGCTTGGCAGGGTCTTTGTATTAAAAGATACACAGGCTTTTGTTTTACAGCTTCTTTTACGCCAGGAAAAATCACGATTCAGTCAATCAGGGATTCAGTTCATCACCAACCACTAATCACTAATGTGTGATCCTTTCCAAGAAAAAAAAAAAAACACCCACATCTTTCTGTGAAAATAAAAAATAGGAAATATTTGATATGATGACAAAAAAGTCATGGTGCTAGAAATAAAATAAAATAAACAACAAATTTAATTAATAAACAAATACAAGAAATCCATGTGATTACATCCAAGAACTAAAGGTGGCTTTAATTATATTTTATCCTTTAAATTTTAAAGCAGTACTTACAAAACCTAGATAAAGCGTCATTAACAGGATTCACATTTTGATTCCTTTAATTTTAATAGATCACAGACCCCTAACTGAATACTTGATAGACCGAAGCACTGTAATTCAGTGTTACATAGCAACAGACAAGCAGGACTACTTTAGCTATAATCTGTAATGCAGTACCTCCAATTTATTCTTTGCATGCAAGATGACAAAGATAAAAATTTGCGGTCACATCGCACACTCTGACAGCAGTTGTTTACTTAGGAGAGGTCATGTGTAATGCATGATCTTAGATGAATACCTAGTTGTCCTCCTCATCAGCATTCAGCATCGCTTGTCTAACTCTCAGTTTCTATCGTAGTGTGGATACAACAATGCGGGCATGTTTCCTTTTTACTGCTAAGCTGCAATTAACAGAAAATAAATCTAAAGGCACCCCACGCTATTCAAGTTTGCAGCCATTGAGCTAAGTTCTTTCTAATAAAGCCGTGCTGAAAATAAAGATCAGCAGAGAGATATCAAAGCAGATGCCTACTGTGAGGGCTGCATGAATTATTTTTTCTCTAATTACTATGGTGAAGACTGGCTCTTGTTTCCCTATTGTTTAATTTACAGTAACAGTGAGGAGTCCACTGAGACCCAAAATCTCCCTTAGAAAAGACATGTGAAAGATAACCTTATTTTTTACGCTCGCTCTTCTTATATCATTACTTCATTCTGATGGGACTGCAGGGAGCTAATCTAATTAAATATTTCTCTTTTCATCTCTACGTTGAATCAGTGAAGGAAAGCTTTGCGTTAAATATGACACTTTGCTTTATACATCATTTAGTGTGTTTGTTCTTTTATTAGCTGAAACACTGTGGATGAAATTTATGGAAACTTGTTTTTACTACAGGTTAAATCGTAAAGGAAACTGTGAATTGCAAATTCACATCAAAGTAATTACACATCAGAATTGCAAATTCTGGGGAAAAAACGAATTAATTGTGAGAAAAGAAGCCAGAATTGTGAGATGTAAACTCAGATGTAAACTCGTTCCAGAGATGTCAGATCCATGACCAATGAAACTAGGGATGCCCAATTTCATCAGTGGCACAACATTGAGAGTGACTGATTCTAACTGAAAGTCAGAATTGGGATCGATGAAAAAGTCAAAATGACATGTAAAATCTGTATTGCGAAAAGATGGAATGTAGTGATAAGCTATAAGATGTATAAGATAAAGAGTTATAAATGTATTTATTTATCCATTGGTCCTATGTTGGAAATGGGCTTCCACAGAAATCAGCAAGAAAGCGTTGTGTCAGTATTTGAAGTGGATGCTTTTCTGTCTGAGTGAGATTTTTAACAGAAAAGCACCAGAAAATATAACCTCTTGCAGATCATATATTTTACATAAATACACACTGCAGTGATGTCTGCATCACAAACATGTATCGCACTCAGTAACTCCACAACTGTTAATACCGAAAGGAATTCATGCAGGTAAACTATTATTACTGTTGAAATTGGATGAAAAATGATATTCTGTGTATGTCATTGATGCTGCTGCATAAGTGGCCGTAGTTCCCATGTGGCACGGAACCGGAGTCAAATTTATTATTACCATCACACAGCATGTCCTTTCCCTTGTACTTTAGCTGATCCTTGGCCTGTATTTGCATTGCTAATTCTGCTCTTGTCTCTCTCCCGGCTCCTCTGTGATAAATCAGCTGAAGCAGATGGTCTTTAATTCCACTGTTGAGTCACTTGCTTGTTTTGAGGCTTTTTCTCATTCAAGTCTCGCACTGTAACTTTCACGAGTGTGCATCCGGTGCTTTATAAGCAAAGGGTAGAGACTAGTGCATTTTATTGGCAGCTGAAAATAATAAAGCAAAGGTCTGCATGAACTGTAAATAAATAACTGCTAAACTGTATCCAAGTCATAAATGTCATTTAGCAAGATGTAACTTGAATCAACTTGAACTTGAAACTTTACACAAATAAGAGTAATTTTAAGGTTCAGGTTTTTTTGCATTCCTTAAAAGGATACTTCACACACATCTACGTTTTATCATTATTTACTCACCCTCGAGTGTTTCTAAACCTGTATGACTTTCTTGTACAGAACACAAAAGAAAACATTTTGAAGAATCACTGAGATATTCAGAAAAATATTGGAAGCACTTTATTTTACAGCTGTTTTCCTCATGTACATACTGTAGTAATTACAAAAATAGGTAATAACTAGGTACTAACTCTGAACCTACCCTTACCCCTGAAGTTACCTTATATTATCAGAACTTTCTTGGGCAGGTACAATGTATGTACATTGTAAGTACATTTAATCACACATATTGTAGAATAAAGTTTAACCAAAATATATTTTTAGAACGAAAGCCCCATAGGTTTGGAACTAGAGAGTGAGTAAATAATTACAGATTTTTGGATGGAACTGTCCCTTTAACCAACTGTTTTGATCTGGTTTAAAGATAGTTACACAGATAATTGTCCCTGATTGAATTATAAAATACGCATAAAACAAACCATTAAAAGTAAATGAAATAATAAATACAAACCAGTTACAATAGTCAATAGTCTAATCTAATTTAATCTAATCTAACGATGCAGTCAAAATGAAATCAGCTGAAACATATGTAAAACAAATAAATATTTACTTGCAAAAAAACCCCAAAACGTTAAGGGCAAGAGTAACAGAAATGAAAATGTAAAAACTATTTTCAGAAACCGCACAGTTAGTCATCAGCCTAACACAGAAAGACAAACAGCTGGTGACGCTCACCCAGAGATTCTGTATCAAGCGCAACCGAGAAACAGAGACAGAGAAATTAACTTCAGCTCAACACGAAAGACTCTAAGTGAAGCAAAGAGAAAACAAAAATGCATCCAGAAGACATCCAGAAGAAAATCTTAAGGTCAGTGGAGAATTCGACCTGCGAAACAGCAAGAAAGACAAGATGTTAAACATTCATTCCGAAATGCTGCAGTAACAGAGCAGATTTATTCTGACATCGAGGGACAGAAACAAAGACAGAACTCTTCTGTATTTTGCATGGATCAAAAAGCAAGAGCTGGAATCAGTCTGGGGAGGTCTGGATTACGGGTTTGAGTATTGTTGTGATACCTTATCGCTCTGACACATTCTCTCAGAGTGAACACTTTGCCAGGCTTTTAGTGCACTTGCCTCAGTGCTAGTGTGTGTAATTGCACAGTTGACTCCCAAAAGCAGTAAACTTACTCTGCTCTCAACTCTGTCACCGTCTCTGTTCTGTCATTTTACTTTCTCCGTGATGATGTAATTTTTGCATCCGTGTCTCGCAGGTGAAGAGACGTGTGAATTGCGTGCCACGGATACGCTCCAGCGATTAATGATGCAATGTGTGATAGCAGGGGTAGGCGCACTGACTTCCAGAGCAGCACAAATCGGGGCCAGTAGGTCACTCTGTGGCCACGGTGTCTTCAAATAAGATGGGTTTCAGACGTTCAGACCAGTTTGGATCAGCAAAGCTAAAAATATGACTCTCTGAAAATATAATCAACTTTCTAGAGAAAATTTAAGGGATAGGTTACCTCAAACTGTTCATGTTGTTTCAAATCTCTATGACTTTAGACTTTTTTTTATGCCACAACATAAAATTGACTTCAAAAGAGCATGACACTCCAAAAGGACAAAACAAAATAATATAAAAGTCAATTTTGTCATCTGAAACCATTTAATAAATCTTAAAAGAGCCTTTCAGTTTGATTTGATCTGCTTTGATCTAACAGAGCGATGAGATTTTATTTATTTATTTTTTACATTTATTTTGTATTCAGGTAGAAAGCATTAAACTGATCAAAAGTGACCGTATAGACTATTTTTTTTAAATAAATGCTGTTCTTTTGAATTTTCTGTTTATCAAAGAATCCTTAAATCCACAAAAAATATTACGCAGCACAATTATCTGAGCAGCAAAACAGCATAATAGAAGGATGTGTATTTGCGCAACAATTACTTTAAACCTCATGGTTATTAAATGTGTTTTTGATTAAATGGTGAACACAAGATGTAAAAAAAATATTTGTATATAAAAATGAATAAATAGAGTACATAGAAATTACTCTAAAATCAGAATTAAACTAAATCAAGAGAACTATGAATCAGAATCCAGATCCAGCCCAAAAGCACAATTACTTACATTTCAGCTTGTAGCAGTTCTGTCAATTTCAAGAGACATGAGGGCATCTAAATCCTGGCAGAGTTTCCATTTCTGGATGAAGGTAAGGAAGGCAAAATTCAAGTTTAGATTGAAAAAAGAGAGTACTTGAGGAATCCTTCCAGGCTGGATTGTCTGTCACAGACCTGCTGTCTGTTTTCATTTCCCTTTTATTGAATCTTGTTCAGCCAAATTTATTAGCTCCACATATGCAGCAGCAGTGATGAGGACTCAAACTGGTCTCAGGCTGAGGGACACATGAAGTAATACATCTCTCCAGCGGGGTTTGGGGAAATGTTCGTTGGCATCAGCAAAACAACCAGTAACATGTCTCTGGACCTGCCATGTGAGTTTAATGTCATAAACACTGACATTTCCTCCTCGGGGTAAAGGGGGATGACATGTTATTTCCCCTGAAATGATGTTGAAGATGTCTCATTTTAACGGAAGCCTGGCAGAAATATTGTGCATCTGTATCAGAAATATTGTGCATCTGTTTCCTGGCATGCGTTTACAACAAATATACCCATAATACTCATAAAACACTTGTTTTGTAATGCGTCATGTCTTTTATTTTCATGTCCGCTTCATACAAATAAAGAAATTACCCTAGAGAGGTTGTTTTGCTACCTTTATTATTGTGAAACCGTGATGTTGCCTCACCTCATGTGTAGGGATTTGGCCCATGAGGTAAAACAGGAGCCCAGAAGCCTGTTAATTATTCATTTTCGAATCACTGGTTTCTACCGTGACATATTAAGTTATTAAAATCATATTATTCATTTTCATCTGCAGCGAATATGTATACATGGGGCCTGAAGGGGGAAAAATTATTTCTTCTTTTTTTCCTCTCAATTAAGATAGCAGAAAAAGTGCTGAATTCTGTTTTGTGTGCACAAAATATTTATTCATCATCAAATTAAATATTAATGTCCTTTTTTGAGTACATGTAGAAAAATGCCCTGAATGTTTGACCTGGTATGGAAAAAAAAAGATTGTTTTGGGAAATGCTCGAAGGGTTTCTTTCAGTAATGGGGAAATGATTTTCTCTCCCTCTCTTTTTTTGAGTAGTACTCGTGGTTATGAAATTTTAATCCACACTTTTAAATTCTCTGTTGGTGAAGGTTGATTTATTAGCCAAGGGTCATGCACAAAAACACTGTAGGTCATTCCCAGGTTGGTGCCCAAGAGCCCCCAAGGCCTCAAAGGTTCAGTCCTTTGTATAGTGTTCACAAGAAAGGATGCATTCAGAGCAAAAACATTGTCAAGTTAGCAAGCAGCACGGGTTCGATTCGAGTGAGAGAAATTCAGCTTGCTGCGCACAGATCCTTCACCCTGCTGCACAGTTGCCTACGAATCTCAAGGATAAGACTAAGTGCTCTCTTTATCCATGCTTTAGACTGCCTAAGGGTGAAGGGCAGTTCTAGCTCAGCTGTCAATACTGCGTCCATCTCTCGAGAGTCAAACAGATTGAGGTCTTATTGGCTTGCTCTGTCAGGTAGCATCCTCAAGGAATTAAAGCTAAAAGCTCCTCTTTTACTTCACTAATAGTCCCTCCCTTTTTTGTCATCTTTGCACTTGGTATGTTTGCTTGAGCCCACCACCATTTGAACTGTCCCTCTCCTCACTACAGAAACACTTTACTACTGTATATCTTATATATCATAAAAAGATGTACTGCACTTTCTTTAACATTAGGTGAATGAAGCTTATGATGATTTAAAAAAAGTAA
>JAUYWG010000032.1:9567239-9578184 GCA_034779775.1 Enteromius afrohamiltoni
CCTGCTTCCTGCTTAAATACCTGCGTGAGGTTACTTCCGGGTTCTCGTGACCTCACGTGATCCAGTGCGTGTGACAGCTTGGTCCTTACTTTGAAACACAAAGACTTATATATAACGAACAAAGAATGCTCCAAACTTTTTAATTTTTTTATTAACTATACAACGAAACGAAATATAATTGACAAAAAGTTTATCTGTTTTCTACCCGTGGACCAAAAAACGAAAATCAAGCTTAAATCTTATTTTTCATTCTCATAATCGTGAAAATGTTCTCTCTTAAAACCCTGTATGTCATAATTTGATTTACCAAAACATAAGCGAAGTTTTTGCAAATAAACAAAATTTTTTTTCGAGAGGAGCGTGGTCGATTAATCACAGCTGGCACCACATCAACTAATCCATCTCCTCATTACTCCTGCCCAATCAAATCCCCCGCTACCCACTATAAATAGTCCCATTCTCATTCCTTGCCTTTTACTCATTCTTCAGAATCGCACGACCGAAGACACATCCTCGCCTGCCTACCTCCGTGAAGACCAGATTACTTAGCCTGCTTTCCTACAACCTGCTACTGCCCTAGCTCATCCCTCAGACATCAAGCCATCACGAGAGCTTGCGGCTTCCTATTCGGGGCCCTGCCCATGTGCTCTTAGATCTAAGTTCACTGCACTATCTGCCAAAATAATCCAAGCGCTAAAATCCTCATTACTTACAAGTCGCCGCCTGATGACGTCATACGCAAGCTGATGCTAACCGCAAGCCACGTACCCATGACGTCAGCACGCCATTCCCTATCACTTCTCCTCAGTCTCGTAACACATTTCACGCACGCTCTCACCCATTTTTAGGTTCATTGATTAATTTAGTCTTCGTTTATTTAACCAGCAGTTACTGTTTTATTTACTGACTAGAACTGTTTAACTAATTCCTGGCCCTGTCTTGTCTCCGCGAGTTGTCCCACCCCTACTTCCTCAGAAGTTTTCTCTACCATACTGTCTATCAAGTTTTTCCCCTTCACGCCTCCGCAGAGGTACTTTGTCTAAAGCTATCCTTCATCCCTTCCCCCCTACGCAGAGGTCCCCCATCCCATAGCTACCCCACCTCTCCTGCCCATGCCTCCACAGAGGTCATAATTCTCCCGCTATTTAAAAATCCCCTTTGTCTAACACCTCCCCAGAGACAGCCACCTTTCATCTGCTGATGAAACACCTGATTTCTAGTGATCATCGTCATCTTGACTACAGTGTCTCTGCATTTGATAAACAAAGTTTAATCCCGTCATCTTACATTTCCATCACTCTATTTGATAATGTCCAGTGCTCTGCTACAACCGTCCAGCATACTCTTACCAAGCTTTTTTGGGGGGCTCGCATCCAGCTGCTGTCCTTATCTAGCTTGCCAAACATTCTAAACTTTATCCTTCTGATTATGAGGAAGCCCGAACTCTTGAAGTGAAGTTTTTGCAAATTAACTATTTCGAGATGAGCGTGGTCAATTAATCACAGCTGGCACCGCATCAACTAATCAATCTCCTCATTACTCCTGCCCAATCAAATCCCCCGCTACCCCCTATAAATAGACCCGTTCTCGTTCCTTCCACACCTTGCCTTTTACGCATCCCTACTCCACCACTTCTCCGCCATTTAGCTGCTCTCGCACCTTCCTTCGGGGGGGCATGCTAGGATACAAACCTCTAGGGTTTGGTGTCCACCGCCCCGGACAGCACGCCAAACATGCTAAACTTTATCCTTCTGATTATGAGGAAGCACAAACTCTTGAATAAAAGTTCATGTCAATTATGATTATAATGTTTTACTCACAATTTCAACATTTGGTATAATTTTGAATTTTGTTACATTTTATTATATCATTTCAACTTTTTATCTCATAAATATGAGCTAAAATATAAATATGATAAAGTGACTTTCAAAGCAGGATTAATTTCTTATGTGGCAGAAAAGGGCTTTCAGATAAATGACAAACAAACAACAATTTGCAAAAAACAAAAAAAAACAAAAAAGGACATCAAGTGATAAAAAAGACACAAAAAGAAGGCCCACTCATTCATCATCAGGCATGGATTTTAGGTCATCTTAAAATGCAAACTTACAAAGAAAGCAATTAAATCATAAAGTAACATTGTCAAGTTCTATCTTTTTGTTGTTGAGGAGTTTAGTTTAGATACTACAGACAATGTGAATTAGGAATGTCTTCAATAAAGGCACTACAGTACTTTTCCTCCACTGTCCCCTGTGGGAATCTTATTGTATGTGTTCAGCCTTGACTTTGTGGTCTGTACAAATCTTCTCCCAGTCAGTGCCCACTCACCACACCACCATATTCAGTGTGCATGGCGCTGCTGCCGTGGCAACCAAACCTCCCGCTGCTTTCTTGCAATCGAAGGAGGAAGCTGGTGTAAATGGCTGATCGGCACAGGAAGCTGATTTTCTAATTAAGGCCGGTCTAAAAATGTTTAGTTCAGATCGTATGATATTAATTATGATTTGTTGGTTGTTGACATATCAATAAATGAGCAATTTGATATTCTTATTCAATTGCCCCATGGGTAATAAGCAGCCTGAATAATTGCTTTGCCAGTTTATTTGAAGCACGCAAAGACTGATTATAAGATAACGCCACAGATTATGATTACTAAGGAAATGATTGTCTTTCCCCGTGTTTTGTTATTCAGACATCTGTTAAGGCTTGGCACGCATCACCGGCGTATGTCTCACATTTGTTGTGTTGCACTTGAGAACAGTTGTGTGTCTTTCCTCATGCAGAGCTGGCTGTTTCTCCCGAATCCGGACACGCCTGAGTCTTTCTCCAACGCTGAAGGCTACATCAAATCTCTGGTTAATGTGATCCCTGTCTACGTTTGATTGACAGGCCGTCTTGTCCCAGAGGACTGGTGGAAGACAACACATCGACAGAGTGATTTAAGGAAGGCAAAACAGATTCTTGTCATTATGTGGTCTTCAGATGAAGGTCAAATGCAATGTTTGTGCCCTAGTTTTGTCTTCTTGTTCACACCCCTTACCACTCAGGAAGGCCATGTAAGATATTCATGACAAAGGGCTGGCATTCAATGCTTGACTAAACACCACAATTAAGATCCAATTTACTTAACTCGACCTTGGTGCTTTCTAATGCTATAAACAGTTACCCGCTTTCAATTTTCCAGCCTTTAACAGACGTTAAAGAAACTCTCAAGCACCTCATTATTCGAATATTAATAGTGCATTATGCATGCAATAAAAGCATGTGCAAGCCTGTTTAATCAGGTTTTGTTTAGCCGTTCTAGCAGGTATTTGTTAGAAAGGACTATTTCTCTACTGACACCGTGTAATATTGAAATGAAAGTCTCTGGAATGTTATTAGCTATATAGCACTGGGATTGCCCATTAGTTCATATTGTAAGACTTCAATGCTTCATTAATTCAGAAACAGATCCTTCAAATGGCATGTATCATGCTGAGGAATGTCATTGGAGTAAAGTAGAAAAGAACAAATTTTGTATTTTACCTTCATTTTTTGCAATTCAGGGTCTGAGCCGTGCAAACATTTCTCGGGTTGAGTATTTGTCTTCCTGTCGTCTCCTGCCTGAAGCTAGCTTGGAGGTTTTTATGCCAAAGCCTTTTTGTTTACGCCTGTATCTTTAACAAAGACACGCTGATAGAGTATGATGGGGTTTTTACGTGCATCTAATTCTATATATAAGCATGAAAATGAAAGACTGAATAGACAGCAAACGATGCAACATTTGTGTGCACTTTCATGCAACACACACATGCACGCAGCACTTCACGCCATTGACTTTCTGCCAGCACATTTTGCTGCCACTGCAGGACTTGACATTTAATGATCTTTAGACAGAGTGATGTCACATTTATCAGTCTTCATCAGAGCAGACAGAATCCAAACCCCTAGTGTAAAGACAAGTCCGCGCAGCACAAACATATTCACACACGGAAACAGCCATACGTCTTGCAAACATGTACATATACACACTAAGTCACATAAATTTGGATAATCATTGCATGGTCCTTTGCATCATAAATTACAATAGTAATCTTAAATTCTTTAAGGGCAAAATGGCCATGTACAAATTAATACTGTTTATTTAATGCAGATGTTATTACTTCAATTAGAACATTTAAGTATGTTTAATAAAAATATGCAAGTTTATATCAAAGGAAACAGCTCAGACTTACTTTTTAGTCTAGGACTAGTCTTAAGCCTTGTCTGTGAAACTGGAGGTATATCTTTTCCACATATTTCTGCCTGTTGAGTTTAGAGCCTGATTAAAAATCAATAAAATCTCTTTATAATATTTGTCATGCTAGTGTATTGTGATATTAATGTATTTAAAATTTAATGAGAATAATAGTCTATAACCTATGCTCATTCTTTTTTATCATACAGGCTAACCGCTCAGCACATTAACATTGTATAACATTAACCAATTAGCCTGCTCGCTACAGATGGGTAGCTAACAGTAAACAACTGCAAATAAATTTTTATCTTTTTTTTTCCAAGATCAGGATTTCTATATTGCTTAAAATATCAAGCTTTTGGCTTTGTTTTCCTGTTTTCATACTTGCTGAATTAATGATCGAAAAAAGTAATTTGACTAATAACATGCAGGCACCGCACATAAGTGACAGTACAGTAAGTGCAATAGAGAGCATTGAGCTTCTTCTGTTTTCAAGTTGTTCTCGTGGTACTTTGATGCAGTTATGCATTATTTACAAGTAGATTTAGGTTTTATATTATTTGAATTTCCCGGTCAGTGAACTTTCAGTGTTTTATGTCTGTTTTCATGCCTGGACTCACTCTCACGAACTCATTCCGTTGTCATCCCAGACTCTCATTCATGTTTCTATGTTGTCACGTGTGTTCATTCATGTCTCCGCCTTACTCGTCTGTCACCATAGCAATTCATTGTCTAGCTCCACCTATTGACCCAGTTTCATGTGTTTAAAACCCAGAAGTCTTTGTCTGATTCTCACAGTCCATTGCACTGTCAACCACTGTCTTTTGCCACTCCGTGTTCCTGTGTTTCCTTGTCTACCTGGACTGTATTTACTGTGCATCGGCCATGCCTGGACTCTGACCATTCTCACGCTTTGCCTCCTGCACTCCTGTCTGCCGGTAATGACCTTAAGCCTGTCTGTTTTGCTCTGTGCCTTTTAATAAACAGCCTGCATTTGAACCCACATGTCTCCTCACCACGCTCTCATGACACCTACTATTTACGGTTTTGACATTACATGTAATTTTACGGTAGTATTTGGAAGTATGTTTTAGGAAATGAAAAAGAATGTATAATTTAGAGTGTATAACCGTTCAATTTTTTGTTTTAATTATTTTTTTTTCTTCATGTTCTGGCATGAGACTCCACATGAAACTCCTAACTCAGTCTGACCTAATGACGTCATTATCACATGACACAGCTGAAACCTGCTCCACCTGTATACATCTGCTGTGAGATGATTAATGTACTGTATGGTATATAGGGATTATTTCATTTATGTTAAATGTGCAGCAGCAATATTTCTTACACACTCAAAGCAGTGTTATGGATGTATTGGCAGCACCAAGTCTTGGTACTTGCTCTGCCACAGCAGCAGCAGCATAGCAGACCTATTCTGCCAAGAATATGTCCTTCTTTAATTTTTTCAAATCAGTTGTGCACATTAGGGTTGTATGTTACAGCTAATGTTGTATTACATCTAATGTAATGTTTAAAATTTATCGTCAGCAAAGTATCTGATGTTCCCTTCATGAGATGACGGGGTCGTGCTGTTCTAGCCAGGGGAGTCCAAGGATGATTGGGTGCTCAGGTGAGTGGATGGTGTAAAACTGTATTTGTTCCATGTGCAGGGAGCTGGTGCAGAGAGTGACTGGCGCCGTCTGAGTGGTTACTTTTCCAGATCCGAGGGGTCGGTCGTCGAGGGCTGCCACGGCCACGTTGGGGGTACATAGAAGCAAAGGGAGATTATTGTCAGTGACAAATTGAGCATCAATAAAATTCCCAGCCGCCCCAGAATCCAGAAATGCCCAAGTAGAGATGTGTTGACCCTGTACCCACAGTTCCACCTCTAGTTTCATGGCGGTATCCAAAGAGACGGCACTCACCCGGTAAGTTCTGGGTCTCACTGGTCGAACAGGGCAGGTGGCGCTGAGGTGACCTGGTTTCCCGCAGTGGAGGCAGAGCCCACTCTCCATTCGGCGTTCACGCTCCTCCAGAGAAATGCGTGTCACCCCGATCTGCATAGGTTCAACAGATGTTGAAGGAGTGGTCATGGCTGCTGAGACTGTGGGATGTGAGCGTCGGGTCCGTCTGAAGCGCATCAACTGGTCTGTTCGTATGGCCAGGTCCATGTATTGTTGGAGGGTGCAATCCTCTCCACGGCAAGCCAGTTCAGTTTGTAAATCCTTCCACAGACCCTGAAGATACAGGGACATGAGGGGGTCGCTGTCCCAACCGGTCTGTTCAGCGAGGGTTCGGAAAGCCCTGCTTCAGGCTGAGGAGTTCGTCCTTGGCGTCCTTGCCATCAACAGTGTGATCAAACACCTCACGGAACTGACGTAGGAAGCTTTGGTAGGAGGGAAATGTCATGCGGCGGCCCTCCCATAGGGCCGTAACCCAATCCAACTCCTTTCCGGAAAGCAGCGAGGGTTCGGAAAGTCATATTAAACTCAGCCACTGACATGGAGCCCTGCTTCAGGCTGAGGAGTTCGTCCTTGGCGTCCTTGCCATCAACAGTGTGATCAAACACCTCGCGGAACTGACGTAGGAAGCTTTGGTAGGAGGGAAATGTCATGCGGCGGCCCTCCCATAGGGCTGTAACCAAATCCAACTCCTTTCCGGAAAGCAGGGAACAAACCAGCGATATCTTGGCATCATCCACTGTAAAGCATGCGGATTGAGCCCTCAAGTATAAATCACATTGAAGGAGAAAGCCTTTGCACTTGCCTGGGGCGCCGCTGTATTTCTCGGGAAGCGCAAGCCGCGCCGGACTCGAGTTGCTGTGGGCTGCCGGGGGAGGTGCAGCGGCCGGCGGATCGGCGGGTCTACTTTGTGCCGTGGTCGCAGCGGTGAGGGCCTGGATCGAACTCACCAGCTCCGCCGTCAAAGAGGTGAGTTTCTCAAACTGTTGACGATGAGAGAGTAACTCAGTGGCTTGCCGACTGACCTCATCGATCACTTGACGCATGGTTGCTGGATCCTTTGATGGCGAAGTCTGCTGTAATGACTCGCGGGGCTCTGTTGGATCCATGTGCAACGTGGGCTTTAATAATCGTAGTCGTACGGGCTTAAGTCGATAACAGGCAATCAGGTATACAAGGAGCAGGCAGATTGTGGTCAAAAACAGGCGAAAACAGTCAGGACAGGCGGCAGAGAATCAAGAAAACAATGGGACAGGCAGAAAATCAAACACGGGTAATAAACACACTGGGAAAAACGCTCAGAAACAACAGCCGGGGCAAATCGAGACTTCGTGACTTGATCGAGCAAACGTCCGAGTTTAAATAGTCCACTAGCGGGGGGAAACGGCACGAAAACGCCGAGGTACGAGGTCCTAAAGAGTCCGGGTGGGAACGTTAGTACTCTGGTGAAGGTTCCCGCTGCTGATGGCCGGAGAGGGCCACAGATGTGGTCTGTGACAGTAGTATTTTTATTGTTTTTTTTATTTTTTTATTTTATGGATTTGTTTTTAAACATAGTTCAACTTACAAAAAGTCAGTGCTGAACTGGTAATTACAACTTGTAAACTCTGTAAACTTACACCACTTGAATGTCATGCAGAAAACAAAAATTGGCAGCAGAATATATTAAAAACAATTGTTCCATATTTCTTTTGTATTAATTCCTATAAGTGATGGTTGCTAATGTTTCAGTAATGCAAGAAAGATTGAAGCCTCTAGCAAAGAGTTTAATATCCAGTCTCCTCTAAATAATCTATAAGTCTATTTGCACAATGGCTTGTTGCATTGTAGTTTTAACTATTGATTACATAAATTACACCAATTAATTTTGGTTTTAACAATGTTGCCGTAGAAACACAATTCTGAGTATGGGGTCCAGCTAGCTATAATTTTTTCCATGAAGGTGACTTATTTACACACTGTAAAACCCCGCCCATTGTGAAATCTCATTGGCCCATAACTGTGGGCTCTCATAACTGTGCATTAAGCATCAAATATCCTCCGATTGGCTTGTCACGCCATGCTGCACTTTTGAATTCAGGGTGTACAGACAAATTGCTTGCAATGTACACAGCGTAATGTAACACTAGCGCCCTTGCTTCGATTTTTATTCAGCACAGCAGGGAAAGGAATTAACAGCCACATATTTCCCAGTTACAAAGTGTTTACACTATTATGGCAATCAGTTTGGTTTCTGCACCACATCAAATTCTTCCCATCACATAAATGAATATCCTCGTAAACAGAGACATCAGCGGAGGGCATCAGTCTGTACATCATCATAGCCATAATCTGGTCTTTGAAATGGAAAGTTCGACCGAAAGCTTATGCCCCTTTAATTATGTTTTAGTAAAACATCAGATGCATTGATCTCCTCGAGTAATTCATCTATTAGGAAATAAAGCTGTAAAAAGAGTCTCACATTAACGATCTGGCAGAGGATAATAGTTTAGATTGATTGGACCGACAGACCAGCTTTTTATGGGCATTATTAGCCCTGCTAAGGACAGAGGATCCAGGGCTGACACAGCGGTGCGCTCTGCAGATTTATGGAAGAATAATGCACCTTGGCCCAGGCTCTTTTTGCCCTCGACACCATATCCTATTAACCTCGGTAATGTTTATCAATTTAAGTATGGCCACCAGCATAATACTGCTGAAATAACGTTATTGAAACATTGACCTATGCTGGTGACCCAAGGTGGAATGTGATTGCTCTGGAGGAGGTCAGGATGGGGCTGGAAAACCAGAGGACACCCAAGACATTAAGTCCCCCACGCTGAATCTCTCCACCTACAGTAGCAATCTTTCTCTCATCCCATCTACTCCCAGGGAAGAGTGTGGATGTTAGAGTGACTCTTTAATGAGCCCAGAGGCGCTGGCTTCATTTAAACATTAGGAAGGGATATTGCGCACTTTCACAGGCACAACAGCTACTTTGCTAATGGTAAAACTCCGCTCAAAGCACTTTGAGGTGTGCTTGTTATATTAAATGCACCGCATGATCATGTATACACATAATTAAAGCTGCATTGCACTAAAGATGATAACTATTTTCCTGTTTATTATAGCTAAAACATATTTCTCCAACTGATGAACCTGAAAATCATTGAGAGTGAGAGAGTTTTGAGGGTTTGCTTATTTAAAGCGTCAAATTACAATAACTGCAAAATGTACATACAGTTTACGTGCTGATGTGGGTGCTAATAGTTGTTATAGTTATCGTTCTCAGTGTGAATTGCTTTAATTGAAAAGACACATTTGTTTGACAATGCCCCTTCATTATACAAATACAAACTGCAATATTTAGCATACGTAACAACTGAAAATCCTTCAAAATGTAAACAATATTGTTTTTGCACTAAAGCACCTGCACAGCCTGCATATTTCTAAATGCTTAAAATTGACAAACCTGTACGTCACAACACCTGGCTTTTTTTAATTGACATTTGCAAATAGTTTTTCAATACTATTAAAAGCACTCAATGCTTTCTCTAATCTGTGATCAGTCCCACTATTCACTGCTTGAGCATTACTTGTCGCACACCGAACAGAAAGCACAGTCTGCTCTGTTTACACCGCACCAGTGTGAACACACAATTTTTATATTTTAAAACAGAAAGGGATTATTTCTGCTTGGGAGTTGGAAGTTTCACTTGGGCCAAAAAGTTCAGTCATTACTGCAGATCTGCCGCGGGCTGAAAGCAAAGGTTACTCATGTAAATCTATTCAGTACCTTTTATTAATTCTCTCAGTGTATTTAAATCATTTCTGAAAAATATGCCTGACCTAAGGTAGAAATTAAACGCCTCACAGTTTTGCATATTTACTTTGACAGAACAGATGTGAATCGTAATCTAAAGGTTAACAATTTAATAGCATCAGAATATAAGTGATGTGCAGTTGATATGTTGCTGTGCACATGTTCACGTTCACCACACATACACATTTACCTTAATATACACTACACAGTCCCAAGTATACAGTCATAAATCACATTTCCTACCCTTCTGCCAAGGCAGCACTGCTCAGGGTAAAATACACAGCATCAGCCCAGCGCACTGCCATGCTCGTAAATTCAGTGTGATGAGTAATGAGAGCATTGGGCTCCCTCTCTCCTTCCCTCCATCTCTTCCTCCGTCATTCCACGCTGACCCAACCACGGCCAAGCTCCCGCGGACAATCTCTGTTCCTCTTAGAAGAGAATTGCTCTATGACCAACCATGGCTTGCATTGAAGTCACATTTACTTGCATCTAGAATTAATTATGCATTAATTTACCAAGCTGATGAGCAGCATATGCAGATCCTGGAAGCCAAAGGTCAGTGCTGAGTGACAAAATGTGAAAAAAAAAGGATCAATGAAAGTGGTCCATAAGGCTAATGCCTCCAATTAATCAGATATGAGATACGGACTACAAAATCAGCCCATACACATCTATTGACAAAAGCATTTAATTCCTGAGCAGGTTTTTCATGAATAAAGACATAAAGACCAACATATGGTTAAGAATTTAGAGCCATATTTAGAGTCATATTTAAATGCTTTTATAAGTTTGAGGGGCTTTTTATCTTTTCTTTTTTTGTCATTCTTTGAGTCTCTTTGAGTTTGAGAGCCAAAATCTCTTTAATTAAACAGAAAAAGTACTCAGTATATACATACACACACACACCGACACACACACAAATATATATATATATATATATATATATATCTCTATATATCTGTT
>JAUYWG010000032.1:9578240-9589039 GCA_034779775.1 Enteromius afrohamiltoni
AGATATATATATATATATATATATATATATATATGTTTATAACAACATAAAAGTAAGTAAATAATTCCTTTTAGAAGTCTGATATAATGCTTATATATCATACATGCATTGTAACACCAATATTAAGCAAAAGAAGTTTATAATTTTACCTATTTTCTGCTACAAACATGGATACATTCATTTATTAAACAAAGACTGTCGTTTCCAGTTTAAACTGTTTATTATAAGTATTTGTTTATATGATAATTGTGTCTCTCTATATATACAGACACACGCATTTGTTTGTGTTTCTTAACAACTGAAATAAGAAGTAAACACTCCATATTTCTAACATGTAATAAATAATATATATATATATATAATATATATATATATATTTTTAAACAGTGCACAGTTAAACTTAGCTACATCTAATTTTCTGTCAACATATTGTTTAATTAAAAGTAACAATTTTATCTAAATATGGGCAAATATCAAGTTACTGAACAAGGACAGCAAGCCGGTATTACACAACAGTAATATCACACAATACCATATTGTTTACTAACAAAGAACTTATATAAGTGTTTAGTCTCTTCGGTAAATTAAACATATTAAAACGGAACTCACCCAGTCACAAAACCTGCAAGCAAGCAATCAGAAGTGGTAAATGAAGGTTGACGAATCAGTCAGACATCAGTGGATGCTAACAATTTAGACCTGTCACTTTTGTTATGGGCTTCAGTATCTAATTATTAAAGCTAAAATATTCACTGAAGACTATTAAAGTGGATATAAAAAATCTTCTCACAATTTGGCATGTGAGAACAAAAAAGCTTAAGGGACGCAAAAAGCGAATGTTATTTTTAAACTGATTTCTCTTTGCACAATATCATTAGCTCAATTAAAGGTGACAGCACTTCCACTCAGTAAACAGCTATGTCACAGAGAGCACAGAAACAGCTGTCATCGATTCATTGTTTTCTGTGTCACAGTCTCATACAATCTGACAAGGAAACGGTGACTGCTGGCCTCTTTTTATGTCTTGTAGATATTTGCCAAAGCTCAGGAGAAAAGTCAGGGCTGAAAGTGAGAGAGTTTGTATGCGTCTATTCTGGGCTGGTGAATTTGAGTGTTTGAGAGGTTGTGGTGTGACAGGAGTCGTGCTGTGCTGGGATTAATCAAGAAAAAGAGAAAATGTTACAACAACTTCTTTCATATATGTGGGAGACTGACCTGGGTCTCACACACAGAGAGTTTAATGAACATCACTCAACATATAATAGCTTAGAAATTTTCAGTTGCTGACTTCCTAACAGATAGGAACATGCAATGTGCATAATTTTACCTCTTTATCTATAGTAATTGTTTTGACAATCATGATATTTTATGGTTTATAAACCAATTATTCTGTTATTTTAGATTTTTTTATATTCTCACAGCATTTTTGTTAATCAACTGAGAGACAACAAAACCAAAACTTTTAAACATCAAAAAGGGCAAAATAGAGATGTATTCTTGGTCTCATAAAAATATGTACCTCTTTGCAGCTGTTTATACGTGCCTCACTTCACATTTTGCTGAGGTTTCAAAGAGAAATGTCCACTGCGTGACGCCAAAAGGCAGGTTCAATATGTGAACCCTGGTACATTTTTATGATGTTGATATAGGTATGTATTGCTGTGTTTTAATTACGTTAAATATTCAGGGACTGTTTCTAGACATTAATGCTCTGTCATGTTGGAAGTATGCCTTATTCCAAATCCAACCCTAAATTTACCCGATAGTGTTAACAAATGCATAACTGATATAAATTTGTTGACAAAACGATGCCAATTTCAACGCGTTTCTTAGTTAAGTTGTCATGAACGAGAGGGGGAGCATGCAAATCCAATTGCAGGGTTTTATTAATGAGAGAACAGACAGGCTGAAGTCAAAAAACGGCAAACGACAATGTAGCAGGCAAAAACAGAGACAGATCCAAAGTACAAGCATGGGCTCGAGCGATCTATGAACAGAGTCCTGAGGAGAAGGCGAGAATCGTAATCCGGGAAGCTAGCAAAGTATAGTTATAACAAAGTATAAACATCCTAAGGTATAGTTCGGAGAACACACGTAGGAAAGGTATAACTGTAGTTATGGTGTACCTTTTGAGTCTTCATGGTGCGAGACAACGCTATCAGAGAACGCAGCCTAGAACTGTTTTGTTGAACCATAGTTATATGGGATATAAACCAGAGCTCCTTCAAAAGCACTGTTTTCAAATATCCCAGCATATTATTATTATTTTTAAGAAATATGATATTCTTTCGAAGTAGTTGTGCGAAAATTACACTTTATTAATCTAAACTGTGTACATTTGTGTGAAAAGTGATAAAAGGTGTCAGAGTTTTAATGCCTCTAGTGTTCATTTTTTTTGGAAACTGCTGTGATACTTTATGTATTTGTTGGTACATATTTTTGCAAGTTCTCTTACTTAGAAATCTTGCAAGGGTCTACAATTTTCAGCATAGGTACATTTCCACTGTGAGAGACAAAATCTAAAAAGAAAAATCCAGAAATCACATTGTATGATTACAATGGTGATGTAATTACACACCAGTACACAGTATCTACAGCTGTAATATTTCTGTAACTACATACATGTAACAATCCTAAGAATGGTATTGTCACGATCAGCTGGATGTGTCAGTCCAAATTTGGATGACACTCCAGCCATCCATGAACTGTGTCTGTGTTTTGTGTCTGTTTGCACTCATGTCTCCGCCTACCTTGTATGTTACCTTGGTGTTTGATTCATGTCTCCGCTCATCTCGTCAGTTGTCATGGTGTTTCATTGTTGGCTCCATCCATTGACCTAGTTTCATGTGTATAAATCCCCAGTTGTGTTTGTGTGTCTTCACGGTTTATTACATCGTCACCCGGTTCCTGTATTTCATTCTTGTTTTTGTCTGCCTAGACCCTGAAAATCAATAAACACTGTTTTGCATTTGAACCTGCACACTTCACTGCCCTTCCGTGACAGAATGAACCGTCATACAGGGTTCAGCAATAGTGTTTATGACGGCTCGATCAGAGACATTTCATCGCCTCGCAGGCAGGATTATAAACAGGCACCAGAGACATTTTTACGTTCACTATTCAGCACAGACGCTGCATTGAGAATTACATTGAGGAGTTTCGTAGCATGGTATGAGGAGCCGTGTACTGAAATGTCGGTCTGCGATTTGTGTTTCGTGTGGCCGGATCCGCCAGACTCCGTCTGTGATACAGATTCAGCATGGCCGGATTGGTAAGCCAGGTTTGGTATCACCAGAAATGCCAGAGTCAGTTGTGGTACACAGACCACCCAAGCTCCACATAGACTGTGAAGTCCCAGGGTCAGAACCTCCGGAGCCTGTGGGTGGCTCGGATACTTCATTGGGTCCACTTATAGCTGCACAATCTCTGGAGATGTCGGTGTTGACCGTAGTCTCTCCAGAGCCCCTGTTTGTGGCTGCTTACCCCGTGGAGATAGCTGATTTAAAGGGACGCTAGCACAGCTTGTTTGGATTCGAAGGGCGATATCATTGACCATTGGTGTCAGACGCGTGCATTCACTACCTGTCCGGTCTCAGAGGGCGTTATCATTGGCAGTTCGGCCCAGGAGATCATCCGTGCTGTCTGTTTCGCCCAGGTGGGCGTTCCCGTCACCTGCTCCACTCTGGAAGGCGATTGAACTGTCTGGTTGGCTCAGGAGAGCATCCTTGCTGCCTGGTCAACTCCGGAGGGCATCTCACCCAGGAGAGCGTCTTCGCTGATGGTTCGTTTCAGGAGGGCATCGTCGCTGATTGGTCGGCCCCAGAGGGTATTACAGTCATCTGCTCCACCCTGGAGGGCACTCAATGTGTCAGGTTGGCCCTGGAGGACATGGTCGTGGTCTGGTCGACCCCAGAGGGTATTACAGTCGTCTGCATTAGAACCCGCATGTTTTACAGCCCTTCCGTGACAGGTATGTGTAAGTACAAATGTGTGACAGGACATTGGTAATGTAACGCTCAGTGCAGGAAGGAGGCAAGACAATAGTTAATAATTCAATAATGTTTATTGAAAGAATAGATCGAGCATTGATGTTCTCCGTTAGGTCTCTAGTGCTCTGGTGGGTATGGTGATTTCCTGATCAATAATGTCTCTTATTCATGACTCTAACTCTCAAAGTGGTGCTTGTGATTCCTTTCCAGGTGTCTTGGTGGTGCTCTGTGGAGACAGGTGAGTAATAGCTGGTAAGTGTAAACTGGTAAGTGGTATAAAGGACTCTCACAGTGACTGTGCGATAACCGATCGCAATCTCTCCAGACTGAAGGCCTTCCAGGTGAGTAGCGAGGTAATCCTTCCAGGTCTTTCCAGGAGGTGAGACTCCTGGAAGGTAATTGGGTCACAGGAGTGTGAGGATCAGTAGACTGTGACCGTGTGGCACCACTTCCCCCTCCTGGAGGGTGCGTCCTCGCACCTCAAAACATCCTCCATAGAAAGAGAGGATCAGGAGCCTCGGCAGGCCATGGATCTGGAACCTGGGTAGACCATGGTGGATTAGGGGCTTTGGGAGGCCATGGATCTGGAACCTGGGTAGACCATGGTGGATCAGGGGCCTTAGGAGGCCATGGATCAGGGACCCCTGGCTGTGGTGACTCATGGGCAGCTCTCGGCTGTGGTGACTCATGGGCAGCCCTCGGCTGTGGTGGCTCATGGACAGCCTGCGGCTGTTGCTGGACCCTATAACCCCCCCCAAACTTTCTTGGCGAAGTTCACCTCTTCTTTGGACTGTGGTTCCTGGAGCGTGAACTCGGCCTGTGGCTCCTGCAGCGTGAACTCGGCCTATGTGACTGTGTCACTGGCTCTGGCACAGCGAACTCTAGCTGTGCCTTTGGCTCTGTCTCGGACAGCATAACTGGTTCTTGCAGCATAAACTCTGATACTCTGATATAGCTCTGATCTTGGCTTTGACAACATGAACGTTAACAGTGTTTCTGTCTCTGGTAGCGTGAACTCTAACTGTGACTTTGTCTCTAAAAGCATGAACTTTGGCTGTGACTCTGGCTCTAGCTCTGACAGCGTGACTGGTCCTGGTTCTGGCAGCTCAACCTCTGACTGTAACTCGGGAGCTGGCTCGAACAGTGACTGGTTCTTGCTCTGGCAACTGGAACTCTGGCGGTGGCTCGGACAGCGTGACTGGTTCTGGCTTTGGTAGCTCGAACTCTGGCTGTGGCTCTGGCGCTGGCTCAAATAGCATAACTGGTTCTGGCTCTGGCAAATCAAACTCTGGCTGTGGCTCTGGCTCGGGGGGACAGTGGGGTTAGCTTTAGCATTGGCGACATGAATTCTAACTGTGGCTTTAACTCTGGCTTGGCTAACGTGACTGGCTTCGGTTCTAACTCTAACTGAGTTTACTCTGGGTGGCGCTCTTGCAGCACAGCAGACTCTAGAGGGCGCTCTTGCAGCTCAGCGGGCTGTGGCGCAGACTTGGAAACTGGATACAAAAACGTCTCTCCCGGCCGTAAACTATGAACTGGACAATTGTGGACTATGGGATTGGCAGGAATTAGCTCGGCCATATCAGCCCATAAATCCATCTCCGGTCCATTAGCAGTCTGATTACCGCGGACATTCGGGACTGCTGTCGGAATTTTGGCGCTAATATGGAACCCCATATTGTGCTTTCTCTAGTGTTCTTGTGGGTATGGTGATCTTATGATCACTATTGTCTCTAGCTGGTGACTCTGTTCCTTAGAGTGGTGCTCGTGAGTCTTTCTCAGGTGTCCTGGTGGTGCTCTGTGGCGATAGCAGGTGAGTGAAAACAGGTAAGTGGAATAAAGTGCTCTTTGATTGTGTGCGATCTCTGATCGCAGTCTCTCCTGACAGAGGGCTTTCCAGGTAAGTAACAAGGTGAGACTCCAGTGACTCTTTCTGACTGAGAACAATCCAGGTAAGTTGTGAGGTAAGTCTCTAGCGATCCTTCCAGATTTTCAGGTAAGTAGCGAGGTGAGACTCCAGATATCCTTCAGGTTTGTATACACAGTGGGTAACGTAAAGATAGCATTCAATTCAGCTTCGTTGGATCTACTTTGAAGATCGATAGACATAAGAGGATCAAATAAGGCAGCAGGTAAGTGATAAAGGTAGTTACCTTGAGCTCAGCCATCTTCTCTCTGGTGAGTTCAGCTTATATACTGGGTGCTTGATTTCACATAGCTGTCATCCATCACTAATTGGGTCACAGGAGTGTGAGAAGACGGCTGAGCTAAGATCAGTGGACTGTGACCGTGTGACAGTAAGGAACTTAAAATGGCATGACTGCATCACCAAATATGTTTTTAAATTACTTTTGCATTTGTTAACCCTATTGGGTAGGTTTAAGTTTGGGTTGGGTGTAAAGGATATTTCCAATGTGATTGAGCATTAATCTTTAGCGACACTCACTGGATATTTGAATTCTAAACGGCCACAAAACGTACCTCGAGCAGCTTTATAAAACACTGCAATACATACCTGTACCAACCTAACACACTGAGCCTGGGGTGAATTTTTTATTTATTAATTTTTCCCCAAGCTCTCATGTAGGCTCAGTAATTTCACTTTAACAAAAATTAAAAGATCACTGTTATTAAAGTGACGACTGAACATGAATATTTTAGATTGCACTTAAAGCTTTTACATGCAAACTCTTCACATGCTTGTTCTATAGTCTAATTAATCCAACTAATTAAACTGATGAAAACACTTTGTCAAGTGTAAAGTGATTAAATTACACTAATTAATAATAGTAATGCATTGCACACAGCACTGGATCAAACATTTTTCTTTTTAAACATCCACAGTCAGTGAAATGTTCACTGCTGCCGATAGCATTCACACCAATTTAAAATCACATCATTAAAGCAATAGTCCTTTGCTTCAGTGTAACACAAAATTATAATAAAATTCTAATAATTTTTTTCAGACTTCAATATTATTACATTTAAAACCTTATGAAGCAAATTTCTCTCTGATATTCTGTTGATATGGTTTCTGTCTCTGGTAGCGTGAACTCTAACTGTGACTTTGTCTCTAAAAGCATGAACTTTGGCTGTGACTCTGGCTCTAGCTCTGACAGCGTGACTGGTCCTGGTTCTGGCAGCTCAACCTCTGGCTGTAACTCGGGAGCTGGCTCAAACAGTGTGACTGGTTCTTGCTCTGGCAACTGGAACTCTGGCGCTGGCTCAAATAGCATAACTGGTTCTGGCTCTGGCAAATCAAACTCTTTTTTTTTCAAACATTTTTCTTTTTAAACATCCACAGTCAGTGAAATGTTCACTCCTGACGATAGCATTCACACCAATTTAAAATCACATCATTAAAGCAATAGTCCTTTGCTTCAGTGTAACACAAAATTATAATAAAATTCAAATTAATTTTTGCACTATCAGACTTCAATATTATTACATTTAAAACCTTATGAAGCAAATTTCTCTCTGATATTCTGTTGATATGGTTTCGTTGTAGCAAGCGCTGATGAAATCTTTGTAGCTAAATCAAATGTAAGCGTGCACACACTTAACAAGCTTAAATGAGAAATACCTGCTGGTACATGACAAGCACTCACCTGGGATTGTAGTTTCCTTCGTTCAGCAGTAAGTTGCCAAAGAGAACCTCAAAATCTTTCATGTTGTCTGGACAGCAGTCTTGTCTGTAAGTGATGACCACGATACTCACTCGATACACAGCCTGGAGGTCCAGCCTCCACCACGCTATGCCTTCAAGATGTGTGGCTGCACAAGAGCCAGAAGACACTGAGATATCCTTCCCACCATCGATGGCGCGGTCCGCAGACAGTTCCCCGAACACTGTTGACTGAGCTGCAATTCCTCTCTGTGCCAGATTCTCTGGAACAAGCAGATGAATTTGATGTGAAGGCAGTCAGATGTCTGAAAGGGCTCATTTCACCCCACTGCATTGAATTTCCATTTTAAAACTGTTTTACATCACACTGGAAAAGAACACGGTGATGATAATACAGTCACAACCACAAAACCTCACCATTACCAAATAAACTGTTTTGCATAATTGTATGAATGGTGGACGGTGGCGGGAAGCTAAGATCAAGATACTGGGGGAAGGAGTTCTAGCTTTTTCTAGCGTGTTGCTTGTACCTTTTAGGGTGATGATCTAATTGTCTAATGAGGTGACTGATACTGATCGAGCGAATAACTACCCGCACATGCTCCTCCCAAAATTAATTTAGCAGAGTCAGAGTCTTTGATATTTGACTGCATAAAAATATACAGTTTGTTTGTGCTAACTTGACAACACAAAAACAAATAAAATAGATTTTATTTTAAAACACAGAAAGGTTATTTAGCAAGTTACTGCTCCGTGAAAGCATAATGTTTGTGCGTGCATTTGAAAATGAATAAATAACCAGGTGATTCAAAATGTTGCTCTACCTTTAGCGCCACTTGCAGAAAACAGCCCTGTCCAACAGATATTTAGAGACAGATCAATATGAGAAAAAAACATATGTTAAATGCAAATAAGTATCCAAATAATGTTGCATTTGTTTTGTAAAGCAGTCAATACCAGATTTATGTGATGGTTTATTCACCTATGACACAAGTCAAAGCACAACTGAAACTCTAGTTAACAAAAAAGTCCCTCCCGTGTGAGGTGTCCCTCACATGGCCCCGGGGGGTGAATAAAGTCTTCCTGTAGCGAATCCATGCGTTTTTGTATGATAAATATTCATATTTATTCAACTCAATAGTCACTTTTCTCTCACGTCTACTGTCTGTGGAAACTGGATACGTAAGATGTATGTGCCGCGTGATTAGTAACAAATGCAGAGAGAGAACAAAACCACACGCCAGTCATGATTTGTAAAGAAAAACGTGGGAAGATTTCAGTATAAGCCAAGAGGAAACACGCAAGATGCATGCATTCGCCAGGACTGCTTCCGGTTTCCACAGACAGCAGACACGAGAGAAAAGTTATTCCATTTCTTCTCCAAGTGTAACGCTATCATCCGTTAAAACCCATTCAAAAGCTTTGAGGGATGTGGACAATTTTTATTATGACTCATGAATGCAAATGGCAATTTTATTCTTTATAAAACGGAAAAGGGGGAGAAAATGCATGTTTATAAAATTTTATTTATTTATTTTAGCTGAATAGTTTAAAAATCTTTCATATCACACAGATCTGATGTTTCAAGCCTTACATTACCCAGAAATAACAGCCAGCACTGCAGGAGACCTGTCATCTTACAGAGGAGGTCTAATCAGATATTCCTCTCCTGCTGGGGAAGAAACAAAGATGTGAAATTATGAAAACAGAGATTATGACAAATGAAGAGCTCTTTCCATGTCACGGAAGCTGAAGGTGAGAAGAACACTGTACAGTCTCAGCTTTGGAGGCAATAACTGCAATAACTGAAGGACATTTGTTACTGTTTTACATGTCAGTTAAGTCACAAGATCATAGATTTTCATTGTAAACTCATTAAAAACAGGTAAAAACCTTCTGCAATTCAGAGCATGGGATAACAACAATAACGGCTCTGTAAATTAACATTGTAAAATTTTTGAAATTTGAAATGATTAAAATCGGCTTTTAAAAATGCATTAATTATATAATAAAGGTGTGCTTTATTTTATGGGTTTGACACTGTAATATTTTGTAATCAATCACTGCAATTAATTATTTGATAATAAAGTAACTGAACTGACCTGTTCTGTAGTGTGAGCTCCGTATTGATCTGGATCAGCAGCAGCTATCAGCACAACGATGAAGTGATTTTATGGTTCTTCAAAATCTGACTATGAATGCCAAAGATTTTCTTATTGTTTGCCTCACTGTGTGATGTCACACGGCACAGCAAATGTGGGCTGGGTGTCAGACCAAGAGTTTCAGTTGTGAGAGATCAGAAATCCAACACACAGACTAGTTTGTAAAGCTCTAACTTTTGTGTTGTGTTACCTGTCTGCACTTAAAATTGATAAAGTACTGAACAGTTAAAGCGTCTGGTTGGACCAGCAGTGTTGCTTCAGCCGCAGAGAACCACAGTAGTGATGATGAATGATAGACTTGTGTGCTTGTGTCTCACTCACAGTCACAAACCACTCATTATTAAATACTTCCTCATCATTAGTTTAGAAGAGAAATTCAATGAAACACAGATGGGTGAGATTGTGGCAGATCGTTTTTAATGTTGTGTTTGAAAAGCAGAAGTCTTTCACCAGAATATTACACTAGACACACCATTAACTAAAGTGTTCTGAAAGTATTAAATATTTACAGTAAATGCTTTACGTGATGACCTAATAATAGCAGGTTTAGATCCTTTTATATGAAAATAATTAGGTGGAATTGGACTACTAGTAATTATTATTACACATGCTAACTATTAACTCTATTGACTTTTCTGTAGGTATTGGGTAGGATTAGAGATGTAGAATAAGGCATTAATATGTGCTTAATAAGCACTAATAAATAGCTAATATTCTAGTAATATGCAAGCTAATAAGCAACTAACAGGTGCAGCTGTAAAATTATGTGTTATCATATTATTAAACTGTATACATGACAATGTACATTTGTAAATCTTTGCAGCGTACGTTTAGGATATATAGCATAAATATCAAGCCCTAAAGATAATATTACTGTCACGGATCGCTCCTCTGTGGCCCTCTCCGGCCGCCAGCAGCGGGAACCTTCACCTGAGTTTTAACGTTCCCACCCGGACCTTTGTTACCCACGTACCTCGGCGCTTCCGATCCTGTTTCCCGCCTTCCGGATCGCATAAAAGCCCG
>JAUYWG010000032.1:9591890-9604810 GCA_034779775.1 Enteromius afrohamiltoni
TTTATTAGGAACAATCAAAGTTACTGAGTTACAAAGTTACAAAGCATTACTGCAGTCACAATAACAGAAAATATAGCCGTGATCACAAATTATACATAAATTACATGTTAAAAAGGTCTAAGAATAGTGCAAAAAAAAACAACAACTGAAATTGTTTATGCCACAATACCAAGCTAACTAATAAAGAAATTAATCATTACTCTTATTATAATGATCACTCCATAGCGCTGAGTCTGCATTCTTCTTGTCCGAGGTAATCCAAGGTTTATTCCTCTGAGCGCCTCTTCTTGAGTTATTTATTTATCACAGTGCATCTTTTTCTGAAGTGAATTCGATCTTATTCCTCTCAGCGCAAAGCGTACAGTAGCCGGGTTGAATTCAGGTAAACTCTCGCTGCTTTGTTTGTGCTGATGTGGGTGTTTACATGCGGCGCGCTCCCCATGGATGATTATCATATCTATTGTTTGATCTGCGCGGGCGTGGTCGCATTGAGAGATAATGAAGGAGACGCGAAAGACTGGAGAACGCGCTGGTTTCATATAAATTACTTTATCACAGAATATTTGTTTTAGTGTAATATTAGTGTAATAGTAGACATATCAAGCTTTCTACAGATGTGTGGAGTTTTTGCTAAGTTTCATTTTCATTTTAGTGAGGCATTGCTTTCTGAAGATCGTGCAGACCATCGCGGCAGGCAATGCACCCTGTTTGTTTTCTTAATTTTCTTAATGTACAAAGTTATGTTGTTATTATTTACGAATTAAAGTAGACCCTTCACAGATTCGATTGATGTATTGCTCTTATCTGTACGACAAAACTCAGTGTGTAATTTAAGTTCTTATTGGCTCATCAGGAGAAGACGCCTCAAAACGCATGTATGCGTATTCTATAGTTAAAATAATTCAAGTTAGATCAAATAATTTGAATGCTGATATAAACATAAAAAAATCATACTTGGCATATAAACTTGTTTAAAAATGAAATGCAACCTGCATTTAAACTGAACTAATAAAAAGTAAATTCAGTAAGGGACTTTTAGGAGAACCCCATATGCTTCTGTTCTATACACAGAAACTCGTTAAGCATGTTAATAAAACTCATTAGTACACATAATGGTGGTGCTATTGATGGCCTCATTGAAGATTCTATTTCTCAGATTACTGACTTGACAGTGTGGTCAGTAATTTAATAAACAATCATGCCTTTGGACAAAGCTTGCCCTATAATGATTTAAATACTTGTAATACATTCAATACTAAACACATTTTGTAGGTTGTTTTTATTGAAGTTAAAGTAAGGATTTGTTTTTTGGCTCACACTGGTCATAAAATGTTTTTGTCAGCAAAAAAGTGGTTGGCACAGACTATGTTTTTCTTTACAAGTGAACCTAGGTACTGTATAATTTAGTCTGAGTTTCCTTTCACCTTGCTAAGTTTTGTTTATGGTTTTCAAGGTTGAGGGCATGTCATGCAACCTGTCCATGTTGGCATCTGTCTATTTTGGCTACATATACCAAGTGACAAATGAATATTTGCCAAAATACAACAGAGTCAACATGACATGGAAAGCATTTTCTCCTTCCTTTTTAAAAGCTGATAAGCCTGTTTATTTTTATATCCAAACTATGTGATACTATACATTTGAAAACCGTCTATTAGTTTCCTTTAGCATAATTTTTTGCCTTGTGATGTGTCTAAGATGCCTTATTTTTGGGTCATAATCAGTCTACTAAACCTCACGCAGTCTTATTTAAAACTTATTTAAAGCATATTTATTAAACATTATTAATTGAATTCATTTTTTTATGAAGAAATTCATAAAGTCATTAATATTAAACTGTGAAGGAATATTTAGATCGGGTGGCATCCGGTTATTTGTTAATCTAGCCACTGGGCTAAATAAAAACCTTGGATTGTGTTGGTTATTCTAGTGTGGAAATGCTTGGCCCTAGCAGATTTTACAGCCTGTCTATATCTGGACATTTTTCCATGCAATTCTAAAAACTTCCAAGTTAGTTTTTCTCCATTTGCGCTCAAGATTACGAGTTTCTTTCTTGAGAGAATGGGTATTACTGCTGTACCATGGTGCAATACGTTATACTTTAACTTTTTTCAATTTGATGGGGGCAACAGCTTCTAACGTATTGGAGAAGATGGTGCCCATATCACTAGCCATTTTGTCTAGATCCTGTGTATTAAGGGGCAAACAGAGCAGTTGAGATAATATTGCCATATAGTTAATATTAGTGATATGCAGCATGCACGATACAAGGAAATGATCTAATGTTTAGGAGCCCAGCTTTAAAACTGATTTCTGTTCATCTATTTAGTTTTTTTCTGGTTTAATTAAGATCATATTTTTTCTAGATCCTGCATAAAATTTATGTTTTGACCTCACTATTCGGGGAACAGACACAGTCTTTATACACTGGACAGTGCAAGTACTATCGTCTAAGCGTTCAGAACATAAGGCATTGTAGCTGTAAGGATGAGGCACAGTCATTCGGATCCATCTGCGCAGGTTTATTGACAATCAGAGCAGACAGGTAAAACTCACAGGCAGACAATTCAGCGAGGGTAATCCACAAGAGTAATACAGTCCAGGCAAGGTTTGGGGCAGGCAGCGAGATTTGTAAACATGGATACCAGGCAGGGTCATACACAAGAAGTCCGTCAGGGTTTGAGAATGCTCGGAATTGCTGCATTGGCAAACAATACTTCGCAACGAGTTAGCTTGGGACGGCCGTTTAAATAAGGAACGGAAGGAACTGATCTGAGTTCCGGGCAGAGGGGTTACATAGGAAACAGTCCGGGTGGAAAATAATATTCGGGAGATGGTTCCCGCTGGCGCCGTTGGGAAAGAACCACAGAGGCGTGGCTCGTAACAGTAGCAATCATTTGACAATGTACTTACTAGTCAGATGGAGCGTAGCATCCGGGAGATGTTGTCCGACAGCAGTTCTGCTCCGACTCTTCTGGGGTGCAGGTCGTCAGCATGGAAAAGCCTAGGATGTTCCCAGAAAAGATTCCAATTATTAACAAAGGGCAGTTTCTGTTCTTTACACCATGACAGTAACCATTCATTTAAAGCAAGAAGTCTACTGATCCTTTCGTGCCCACGTTGATACATGGGAAGTGGTCCTGACACAATGATCCTGGTCGCGATCAGGGTGCTGAAGTCCCTCTTCAGAACCTCCGTCTGCCCGCAGCCTGGTGTCGTTCACCCCCGCTTGCAGGACGATTGCACCGATGCTCTCGCCTTCCTTCAGGATCGTGGGTATCTATGCAGAAACATCGAGAACGAGAGCGCCAGGAAAACAGTGTGTGTGGACTTTGCCTTTAGCTAAGGTAGCACAAACGTACCAGACAATGGAATCTCCGACGACCGTCTAGTGGAGGGAAGCGAAGCTGTTCCGGGTGGAGGCGGGGATGTCCTTGACCGGGCTCTGGCTCGCGTCTTACGCTGCTGCTGGACCCAGGGTCTCACAGAACGAAGGTGGTCACAGACACGCTGCCAGCGCTGTTAACCTCTGTTACGAAAAGTTTTAGCAACAAAGCGAGTAACCCTGACCGCAATACAGATGTGGATGAACTAGCTTCCATAAGTAAGAAGGCAAATAAAATAGTTGATAAGACAGGAAAGACTACTCGGGGAGTGATTAATTCAGTCGTGCATGTGCATTGTTGCATGTGCAAGTTCTTACTGGAAGTAGTTCACCTGTTTCGAGTCTTTGGGTTTCTGTTGTACGTTCATAATGTGACGTGACAGATCCATAACCCTATTAAATGCAGTCAGAGCCGGAAAGAAAATTGATTAGGTCATCTATCAAGTCTTTGGGTTTGAGTAGCTCACTCATCATGTGATAGCCCCATAAGCCCAAAAAAAACGAACAACTCAAAAGACTTTATTTGATAGTTTATTTCACATGTCTTGTTTGTAAAGGCAAGTAGCGGTACTACACGGAGGCCTAGGGAGGCCCGTGTCTCTGTAGACATGTCCCTGGCCACCCCTGTGGCCCTCCTGTGCTGACCAAACAAAAAAGTATGAATTTATTATGATTTTACACACGAGTGCCAAAAGCGGAACTAATGCGACACATTGTTCTACACGGGTAAATGAGAGCGGCGCACCCAAACACTTTGGTGCTGCTCGGTAAATGAGAGCGCAGCAACAGCTAGAACCACTCTTGGATAATGGAGCTACTATTGATTCAGGGCTCTCAAGTCTCACCCATTCACCGTGAGACACATGCATTTCAGCCTGTTCACACGCTCTCACACCACACCTTGTATTTCTCACACTGAAAAGTTAGAGATAATTATAACTTGTCGTTCACCCCCAATTTGAAAGAGCAATAATGCCGAATGTGGTAGGTAATCCATTCATTATTTATTTATGTGTATTACTTAATTTTATGATTCCTGGACACAGTCAGTTGCTTGTAATCGAAGATAGTGTGAGCTGCTGCTGGGAAATATTGCCAAATTCATATTAAATTCTATTTCTAAAGTTTCATATTCTGCAATTTTACTATATGTGTACAGTACACATGTACATTAAATTGGCTCAGTTGTTCGGTTGGCTCTTTTGGCACCAAATTTATCTGTTTAAATGTATCTTTTTGATACATTTGTATTTTTGAAATATAAAAAGCTATTTATTTTATTTGGATGAATATGTCTCTTTTATCAGATCTCGATATCATAATTATAACGTATCGACCAAAAATAAACAAATGTATCGTGATATCAATTTTTGCCATATCGTCAAGCCCTAAGTGCCCTAAATACTTTTCATTCTTAAGGGAGAAAAAGACTGAGTGTACCTTTACAAGTCTGCATCAACGACATTCTCAAATGAACTTCTCTTGTGAACAACCTGCAACATAAGAGAGTTTGATTTCATTTTTGATTAAATTTCACATCATCTGGATGTTCCAGATCGCTCAGCGGGCTGAACAAGTGTTTGGCAATATCTTTCTCTCTATATGTGACTGGACAAAGAAAACACAAGAATGAGCTGAGGCAAGCTGTGACACTAGCGGCAGTGTATATGCTCTTTAGGGGCTGATATTGTTTCATCTGGTCAGTCAAGCATATCGCTTTACTTTACATGCATCCTGGGAGTCCTCCACGGCAGGGAAGACACATTCACACCTGCTGACTGATATTACCTACATATCTATCAAACCACTCTGAAAGGCCACCACATCATTTTGACAAAAGGAAGAAATAAACACAACCACCCACCCACCCACACAAGTGCTTTTCTGTCCTAGTGAGAACTTCCCTTTGACTTGTGTGAGGTAACAACAATTTCTACCATAACAGATGACTTTTTGCTTATACTATTTTCATTAAGGCATTATTTGATGTTTATTAAAGTTGCTATTGGGAGCCATTGTGGTCTTCTCAGGTGAGTTTAGGCTTTTCTATCCTCGTGGGAGTACAGTATGTATGTTGCCCTGCTTTACTTATGCATATACATTTGCTATGGATTCTCATTTGATGGTACAATGAATATGTACCTGAATAATAATAAAAAAAATTACATTCCAGGAAATCCTTAAAATATGTGCATTTATGTAATTTAAATAGTATCTTGTGTCCAAAATCAAACCAAATTTATTCAATCTTCTTCTCAAAGCTAGCACATTTTAACCCTAACATAGCGTAACAGTCAGCCAAAAAGATGAAAAATGTATGTTTTTTTGTTTGTTTCAGTTTTGTATTTTGCTTTTGTGTTTTTTGATACATCAGAGGTACAAACTTATGGAATTTGGTGCATTGGTTTGTTATTTATATGGTCATAAGATAACATTTTGACATCATCATCATGTAAATTAGTTTGATATATTTTTAACATTTACACTTTAATATAAGTTTCCATCATGCTATCTAAATAATATGTCTTAGGATGATGATACATTATTTACACTTGTTTTTGATCAATTATTTTGATTGTTTTTGACTATTTGCTATTATTATGTTTACTTTATCATTAGATTCACTGCAAAAAGACACATACACCACATTGTTAGATTCACATTAATAGGTACTTGCTAACATATGAACAATTAATCAGAGCACATAAGGGATGTAAGCACACTGTATACAATGGGTTTTTCAACAAAGTATTGATCGTGTTGATAGTTTGGAGGCCTTAAAATGCATGTAATCAGATGAGGATTTAAAGGGTTAAGGTTGAAGGACGTGACTGGAGAAACCTGAGACTGTGTGCAAATTCAGATGTAAAGAAGGCTCTTACATCAAGATGTATTCTGCAAGTCGGGCTGAGGAATACAAGCGGAGAAGGCCTTTAATGCTCCTAATATATGATGTGAAACAACTCTGAGATCTGAGACAGACCACAAGAGACAGCGTTGTAGACTCCACAGAGGCTTCCCGCACACCTTCTACAATCTTTCAGCAGTCATTGTCCTCACTTTGGAGAGGTTTGTTTGCTTTCCTTTAGTGTGTAATAACAGCCGGAGACTCCCATGAATATTATTTGTCTTGATGCTCATTATACATCTTCACTAACACCTGAGGGAACGCATTTATACTGTGAGATGAATACTAATGTTGCCATCCGCTTTTAAAGTTCATGCAAAAGTTTTCAACTGTAGGATCGTTTGAGAATAAGTTCAGGACCGATCGCTGACAGATGCATGTCAATTACAATACAAACGCTGTCCTATTTCATGTAATGTCATGCGGAGGTGTATCAAAAACTGACGCTGTTCAGAGCCACAGAAACTAAACCTTTACAGGAAATAACTGAAAGCTGTATGTGTCGGGGCCAATAGTCTAGTGGGCAAGTGAACTGATATATTATCAGTGTCTCAATATTCTAATCCATGTGCACAGCACTGATTCACTCAGGAGCGACATGTTTGTTTCTGGGAGAGGCAAGAAGTATGTTTAGCTTTGTTTTCCTGTGGAACTGCTAGAAATGTATTACCCATATAACCTCATGCTTACAATAAAATTGTATTCTGTCATCTGTAAAAAAATATATTTAAACCATTTCCTATATTGTAAAAAGTAATTATGTCTTTCACATTGATTTGTGTGAAAATTCCTTATGACATTTGTAAACATAATTCATCATAATTTATCTGAATTCATTTATAATGAGGGCAACTTCTTCAAGGGCTACTTGTTCTTCATACATTTACAGTACTCTTTCATGTACAATCAGCAGTATTTCAGTGCCATTCACTTCATCATCAACAAGAAACACAAATGTAATATTTGCCTCTGTCTGTGCAAATTGCTGGTCCACTAAAATAACATGGGTTTGTCCATCTTAACAGCTCTTTTTTGATTCCTTTTCTGACTGCAACCGCCCACTCCCTTCTACTTTTAAGGTGAGCTTGACATCTAACAAGAGCCCAGTCTGTTTTCTTTTGTAAAAAAAAAGACTCAAAAGCCCCTTTATACTCCAGTTTCCAGTATTCAGTTTTAAAACACACAGTGCAGTGAATTTACCCATACTCATATACGATTATACATTGACATGGAGATTCAGCAGAATATACTGTACTCGCAATCACTGAAAAGAGTAATAATAGCTATTTTTCCCTCCAAATAGCTATGACATGAAATGAAAAGTCTTTGGATGATTTCTGAAAAAGGCATTTATAGTCTGCTGTGTATAGCCAATTATTTTCTTTCCACAAATTGCCGTAGACTAATCCATTTACTGTGTCGAAGCAATGTCAAACTATTGTATTGTTTGGAGATATGACTTATGAACCAAAGGGTATTGGGTTCAGCATCTAATAAAGTTTCTGATTTTTCTTTGAACCTTTAATATAACGTTTTTCATAAAATGACAATTTACCATTACTGTTTTTTTAACTGTTTATTAAATGTAATGGTAGTAATGCACAACATAAGGCCATAGCTGTTTTATTAGGGATGCTTTCAAAGATGATCATAACCAATTTCCTATGTACAACTTTTTTTTTTTTACACCTCTCACTAACATTCTGAAGAAACTTCCATAAAAGCTTGGGTAACTGATTACTTTAAAAGTCCAAGATATTCATTCTGCTGTTAACGTTTTCTCTGTCAAGCAGAAGATGAGACCTGTTTTCTGACTATTAATGTATGCTTCTGCAGTAGTGAATCAGAGTGAATTAGACACTTAAGATTTGATCGGAACGTTGAAACCTGAGGAACTGAATTCCACAAAGAAGCCTCAAGACAACAGGAAGTCATAAATTGACCCGTGATACCCTGTTGTCTGAATGATGCAAGCAGATCCAACAGACAATGTCACAGGACAGGTTGCAACATTAACACAAAAGGACACTTATTGAGAATCCCAACTCAGTAATGAGATTGTCAATATTGGGCAAATAACTAAGATAATGGTCAAAGACTCAGGACATCATTATCAATACATGGGTAAAAAAATTAAAGATTTTGTTGGATGGATATCCATCCCCCAACTCAGGACCAGACTGAAATTCCTGATGAAACCTTTAACCTCTGGTCTTCACAAAAACTGCCCTCACGTTCACAGAACTGGCACAAAACTGCATTTTCATGCCTATCCATAAAATACACTAAACCAGACCTAAATCACTGATATGCATAACTGCATATTATATGTAACCCACACATGTGTTAATCACTCATTGTATATGTATTTTGAATAACTATTGAATGGCTTATAGTTTAATGTGCGTGTTTAGTATGGTTTTGCTTCAATCTTCTTGCTTAAAATGTTTCTTCCCACCTGTCACAGACCGCTCCTCTGTGGCCCTCTCCGGCCATCAGCAGCGGGAACCTTCGCCTGAGTATTAACGTTCCTACCCGGACTCGTTAGGACCACGCACCTTGGCGTTTTCACGCCGTTTCCCCAGTTCCCGGGACTATTTAAGCTCAGACTTTTGCCATGTCAAGTTGCGAAGTCTCGATTTGCCTCGGCCATCGTTTCTGAGCGTTCTACCTGTTTTCCTTGTTTGACTACCCGTGTTTGATTTACTGCCTGTGTTTTGTTTTCCGCCATTTTGCCGCCTGCCCTGAACTATTGCCTGTCTTTGACTCTGAGTTTTGCCTGTCCTCCTATTACCATAGGAGGTCTCGCTGTGTATTGACCATCGCCTGTCTGACTACTCTTATTAAAACTGTTGAGAATGGATCCGCACGACTCCCGCGAATCATTAGACCACCAATTCTTAGTCAAATGTATCATATTTATGTTATAGGAATTCTGTCCAAAATTTTATTCTGCAATAGCAGGAAAATTCGGACCATGTGACTGATAAGATAACATTTGGTTTTATGATTTGGGGAGAAGAAATATCGCCACATCCTGAGCTAGAATGAAATCAATTGGTTAAAACACAATTTTGGGATGTGTCCAAAGATGAGTTTAAAACCCCAAGACACTATTCAAATTACGCTCTTACACTTTTTTTTTTTTCATTGGATGAACTCAATTTAATTAAGGACTGGGAGCCTCTAAAATTAAAAGACTGAATATCACCATTGCTTCACTAAAGTATATGCTCTCCCCTGCCTTGTGAAATCCTGCTGTGGAAAAATAAAACTTACCTGTTCCCTTTCAGTCTGTCACTCCGAGTCACATTGGTGACCGACGAATAGGATTCTCACTTCGAGACGGCAAATCTACTCTGCGTGTATAGAAACACGGCAATTAAAATGGCATACGCTGATTAATATTAATATTCATTAGCTTTCTTTGCTTCGGAGACGAGCAGTTCATGCTGCAGTTCCTGAGTATTTCTACTCCCCTGACGGAGAAGGCTGGTGTCACGACGTTTCAGCAGCGGTGGTTCCAGTCGAGTGGCGGTCACATTAGTATTGAACTACCTGCTTTTGTGTACCGAAGTGGCCATCTCCCCTGAAAGCTGTAAATGCCCCTGTCTTGCGTGCAGAGATTGCTACCCTCCTAGCAAAAAGAGCAATAGAGCCGGTCCCTCCAGCTAAAATGAGGACGTGGGTTTACAGCCGTACTTCATAGTGCTCAAAAAAGATGGTAGGTTGCGACCAATCCTGGATCGGTGAGTCTTGAATCGAACTCTTCACAGGTTTCCGTCCAAGATGTTGACGCCAGAACGCATTTTCCAATGCATCCGTCTCTAGGATTGGTTTGCGTGTCTCGATCCTTTCGCACCACAGGCAGTTCCTGAGGTTTGCGTTTGAAGGCCGTGCAGATCAGTGCCGCGTTCTGCCCTTCGGGCTCTCCCTGTCGCCCCGTGTGTTTACCAAATTAGAGACTGCTCTGACTCTGCTCAAGGAGAAAGGGGTTCGTATTTTCAACTACCTTGATGACTGGCTAATACTAGCACAGTCCAGAGCCCAGTTGTGTGAACACAGGGACTTGGTGTTCCAACACCTCAGCTTGTTTGGTCTTCAAGTCAACTGGGAAAAGAGCAAACTCTGTCCGGTGCAGAGGATCTCTCTTCTCGGTATGGAGTTGGACTCGGTCACACAAACCTTACACAGGAACACGTTCAATGGGTGCTGGACTGCTTGAATTAGTTCAAAAGCAGGACTGCAGTTCCACTGAAACAATTTCAGAGGCTCCTGGGGCATATGGCTGCAGCCACAGCGATGATCCCTCTCGGGCTGCTCCATATGATGCCACTTCAGCACTGGATTCACAATCGAGTCCCGAGGTGGGCATGGAAACGCGGCACGTTAAAGGGATCAGATAACCTTCTCCCCGTGGTCGGACCTAGTGTCCTTAGAGCAGGTCTCCAGGCATGCTGTTGTATTCACAGATGCCTCTACCACGGGGTGGGGGGCCACATTCAATGGGCATGCAGTGTCAGGGGTGTGGACGGAACCTCATCTGCATTGGCATTTCAATTGCCTCAAGCTCCTAGCAGCACATCTAGCTCTGGGTCATTTCAAAGAACACTTACAGGGCTGTCACGTGCTGGTCCGCACGCAGAACCTGATTTTGCTGAGTTTGACATGTCCCTGGGTCAACATCTATGTTGACCCTGGAACAACATTGTGATTAGCCAATCAGATCTGAAGAACCAGTTTATGGTTTTTGTGAAGTTTAGGCTTACAATCAGTGTTTGGTGCTTGTACATCAGTGTCAGTCATATATAATTTCCTCTGATTTTAGGCAATACTCATGGGTAGGGTTAGGTTTAGGTGTAGCGATATGGTCAAAACAAAAATCAAGGACGTGCGGTCCGCACGGACAACACATTGGGTAGTGAGACCAGCTCTTTGTCTGTTTCGAAGGACGGCAGAAGGGGAATGTGCTTATTAATAGTGTTTACACTTTAATCTAGATTTTAATATCCAGCGCAGAGTTGATGTTATACAGCTTGTTCAGTGAATCGCAGACTGAATCAGTCATCCACTGTAAAACAATGATTCTGTGCAAATTCCTTTTAGAATCTTAAATGATTGTGATTTGATTCTTTGTTTGAGCTAATTTGCTTACAAGTACCACAACATGGTTTTGTCTGATTGACATGTAGGTAACTACACAGTTAGCTGATTGCTATTTGTTGACTCCTCAGTATTCATCTGTGCATTTGTCTATTTACAATGCTTAAATAAGCTATTGAAAATAAACTAGTCAAAATAGTGTTTTATGCATTAATGTTTTTGCTTCAGTTAATTTTCATGCAATATTGTATACTTTTACAATTATACTGTACATTGCATATTAAACAACACGGTCTCACTCCAACCCGTCACATTTTGATGCTTGGTCAAGACCCTTTTATGACCCTTTTTGAAGATCAAGGTATCCCTTTTTAATCGACGTGAAGGGTTCTACAATGCTTTCAGTACCAAACCCCACCCCTACCCTAAATTTACCCACCCCTGAACAATATAAACACACACACACACACAGGGAAGTACAGTCACAGGCATTTATTGCACAAACTAATCATAAACAAGCAGTATAAATTCATTAAGAACAAGTTGTGTCACATTCCAAGTATTCTGAAGCCATACGAAGTCTTTATGTGAGAAAGAGAGTAAAACACAAGATTTTAATCATTAAAAATGATCCCACTCCATTCATGCGTTGTCATCTCATTCTGAAAACATACTCCCATCCGATAGCATGACACAATCGGTCACAAGATACACAAGAGCCAATAGTATTTCACAACAGCATGACGCAATCAATCACGAGACACACAAGAGCCAATGGCATTTCACAACCAATGTTGATGTAAGGATTCTTGTAGCTGCATTTTTTGAAATCGCACAAAGGAAGTATACGGAAAACAGAGACAGCAAGTGCATCTATTCAACAATGGCAAAAAAAAAAAAAAAAAAAGCTTCAAAAAGCGACACAAAAGGGTTTTGCCCAAGTGTCAAAATGTGTTGCAGTGAGACTGTGTTGCATTAAAATATGCTGCTTATAACTAGACAAAATGTAAATATTTCAAATGTACCTGTATACACAAATTGTCTATTGAAATTATGATTTATAATCCATTTTCTGTGCACGTTCTGTGACATCCAACCATTTTAATAAAAAAATGACTTTTGCCCTGTTAATTTTTGTATTCACACAAATCTCTCATGCGATGGAAGGATAGTGTTGTAGATGTGTCATAGAGTCTGTATTATCCCGCTTATCTGGGTGACATTTCAGGGATGAAAGAGACCCTGCAGTAGACTTTAATAACAGAAGGATATATCTGCTTCAACAGCTCTGCCTCAATCAGAAATGCAGACCAATTTGTCATTTTTTTTTCTCAGGGCTCTGGTTGTCACAAGCCGCACCTCTGTGGCCCTCTCCGGAACTCGGCAGCGGGAACCTTCGCCCGAATTCTGATGTTTCCCGTCCGGACCCTTTTAACCCACACACCTTGCTGATTCCGGTCCCAGGTGTAGCTCATTTCATGGCCTATTTAAACGAAGTTTGGACACTTATTCTTTGCGAAGTCT
>JAUYWG010000032.1:9604910-9617434 GCA_034779775.1 Enteromius afrohamiltoni
CGTGATTCGACCATTGCCTGTTTGACCCTGAATAAAGTACTGCAAATGGATCCGACTGACTCAAGTGGTTCGTTACACTGGTTATTGGGTCGAGTCCTGTGTGCTAAGATGTGAAATAAACATGAATTAGAATTCAATGATTTAGTTTGCTAATGAGGCAGAGGACACACACAAGGTCCTGCTGTATTAGTATGACTTTGTCTGCTGTAAAAATCAATTTAATAGTTTAAATTCAAACTAATGCCAAGGTTGGGATTTATGAACAAATATTTTGGGTAAATAGCTATTTTTCTTTTATGTAAAACTAAAAGTCAAAAGTGGATGCTTTTTTTTCTTTTACATATGCAAACAAGGTTTTCAATAAGCAGATGTAAATTTTGTGGGAACCAGACTAACATGTTGGCAGGGACACATTGATCTTGACTTATGCCAAGGGCATACTGAACTATCTGTTCTGTTTACTTGAGGTTAGCGACAAGAAAGTTTGCTACTGTACGTTAGCTGCAGTAAAATCTCATTTGCTGTGTTTTGATGACTTATGGTGTCTAAAATGTGTAGCTGTGGAAGTATCAAATATTTTCATAATTGGACTAATAAATCAATATATTGGTTGCTGGGAAATTTCATGTTTCTTGTAAGCGTGAATTTCATGAATGCACTTACATATTTTATAACTGTTTTGCCTAAATATAAGTTGTATGAATACAGTATATATATGTACAGTAAGTGCAACATAATGCATGCAGCTGGGAAACTCTGCATTTGTAGATATATTTTCTTCCTATCAATGATAAAATAATAATAAATAATATATTATTTATTTTCTTTTATATTTTTATATCGGTGTTGTCATATATACTGGGAATGGTGCATAACATTGCAAAACTACTCTGTACAGGGTACAGTGTACATGTTCTGAGTCTCTGAAAAACGGGGCACTTTTTGTCATGCCTTTAAGACAATTTTCTCTTCACATGTAGATTGAAAAACTATGCTTTGTTGCACTTACTGACTATCTGGTGATATTTAAGAGCTAAGCATGGCCAGATACCGCACAAGGTTTGGCAGACTTTCCAATATTGTACTTTTATAATTTCTTATAATCACTTTGATGTTTAGGCATGTTCTATATGTCATGATGTGGCTCCTTTGGACGGGAAGTCCCTGAACATCAAATAGGTGCTGTTGATGTGTAATTGTGAGCAGTCATATATTTAATTGTATTCATCAATCTGACATCAGAAAGCTGGTGTGAGCTTTTTTATTTTTAAGTTTTTTGAAAGAAAACAGCATAGTACACCAGACTTGTGTTACGAATGAGGAGACGAGAGACGTGCGGATTTACTTGCTAGCTGTTTAATGAACAAACTAAGAGTACAAACGGGCAGGGTAGAAGACGGCAAAACAACAATGGCAGAGGCAGAGCAAAGAGTGGTCAAAGTCCAGGCGAGGGTCGGTAACAATAGATACAATCCAGATAGACACGGAAACAGGAAAACACGGGAACACGGAATGGCAAAACAACGGGGGTTGACAGTGCAATGGACCGTGCAAGACAAACAAACAGACTGGTATTTATACAGGTGAAAGTAGGTCAAGGGGTGGAGCAAACAATGAAGTACCTAGACAACCAACGAGTGGGCGGAGACAAGAGTTCATTGCTGAGAGTCCATGAATGAAAACAGACATACACACAGTTAATGGAGAGCTGGAGTGCCATCCAAAGTCTTGCTGGCACATCCAGCTGATCGTCATAACTTGTTTATTGAAAGTAATACAGAATAATGTCTCACTCAGAACTCATATCCCATTTAACTTTGAACTGAATGTATATTGCTAGGTTTATTATCCTTTTGCTAGAAATCTAAACCATTTAAGCATATTTTAAATGAAATTATGCAGTTTTCATCTCTAACATTCACTTTGTTGTGTGTTCGGTGAAAACTATAAATTGTCACCATTTTCACCAGCATAATTTCAGGATTTCATAATTCCAGTAAATACCAACAAAATCATAATATGTCAATACTAACATTATATACATATATGGGTAGGGAAGACAGATGAAAAGGTTTGATTTTGTTCTATTTGTGATTTATTTATTTATGCATTTATTTTTGCACAGTTATATAGGTTTTATAATTATTTAGGCTTTTTTTCTCTACCTAAAGATTTACCAAATTTAGCAAATGGCCTGTTTTCTTTATAAGCCAAGACTTTTTTCATTGTAAATTAATTGAATCAGTGCATTTAACTATTAATGGACATCTCGACTGTTTGCTAATGATAAAAAAGACTCCTGAGTAAGAAAAACTGCCTCAAGGACCAGCAAAATACAAATAAATTCTCTTTTTTTTTTAATGGATGTGCTCATTAAAGGGTTACAGCATCCCATCCTGTTTACTTCACACACACACACACACACGGGCACAGTCTAGCTCAGCATTTGAGAGATGAAACACCTGTCAATGACATCCTCAGGTCAAGTACTGGGCACATCAACCTTGTTGTTGAAGACCCAATGCATGTATTCCTGTATGAATGGAGGGGAAGGTAGAAGCTCCATTTATCTTGTGTTTGAGACATATAATCCAGGTTCATTTAAAAGGAACGTAAAATGTCTATGTCTATGTAATGTTTACACTGACCTACATATTATGGTAAAACATGGAATACTTGAATCTGTCTGCGGTTACACATAATACGGTATATGTGGTCTGTCAGAGGACCTGAGGGATTACGTTGCATATTATTTTATTGCAGACCTGTGCTACTTCGAGCCATATTTACAGCTCAGAAATATCAATGAGAGCATATCTGTCACATGACAGGCTTGCTAGTAAATATTGAAATGACTGTTACATTATGCTTGTTTCCTGGAATAAACACAATAAGAATATCCAGCATAAATATGGATTTCATCTCTCAAGCATTTGAAACTCACAGCAAAGTACCTGTGTGTCAAATGCCTTTGACAGCAAGTGTTATGTGTTGCCAGATATTGAAATGAATGAATACTTTAGAGCTCCACTGGCTGTGTTTAGCCATGAAGGGAAATTAATTTGAACGAGAAATCTGAAAAAGGCTTCAGTTTTTTTGTTGTCTCGTTAAATGTGAATAGATAAATTAATGCCAAAAATACAAATCAATAGAACCAATGTTTTGGCATCTCTTGTTTTGAATTGTGTAGGGTTTTTTTTTATTTATTTATTTTTTTAGAATAAGTAAAAAGGTAACAAAAGAATTTTATTAATTTATAAAAAGCACAAAAAGAAGTAAAACAACAAAGAGAATCTAACATTCACAAATTTAGACTGATTTCACAAAGGTAATTGCTGTTTAACAACAAAAGCACTCTTTGAAGCCTGCCTGTGATTTTGCAATTTCACTTTTCTCAGGTTAGGTGAACTTCTAGTTGTACGTCCTCCCGCTGGGGTCCCGGGGGACCACATAGCTCTCTTTAATTGATTCACTTGTTAATGCTGACGCTTAGAGACAAACAGGAGCTCTCGCGGACGTCCTTGTCCAAGCTTGAAACAATTTAGGACTTCCAACACTGTGTGTCCCACACCCTAGCAGTAGGCGGAATCGACTCGGAATCGATATACCTCCCCTCCCGTTGAAGCCAGGAGAAAAATCAACAGCAGCGGGCCTGTGGGAGAAACTTTTGAAGCAAGATTGATGAACCCCTGTGTTCTCAATCCCTGTTAATTCCAGTCCTGTTGCTCCATAGATCAGTAATTATCTTGTATTGAATGCTTTTGGAGTGCAAGTTTTCCTGTAGCCATGGAAGTCTTCTCACAGCTGTACTAAACACTCTTCACCAGTTCACGAATCAAGACTTTTATAAATGATTTTATGTGATTGGCCAAATACCTAGAGCGTGTGATTGAAACAATACACCCCTTACCATATTTGGAAACATAAAAAATTCAACACAGTGAGAATGACTTTTGGTGTGTTTGAATGAGGTGTTTTAGAAGGGTGTTGTTGAGAGAATATCTTTTTGGGTTTCAGACTTTAATCTATCTCACCTCACAGATCTATCTATGAACAGCTCGTAACACTCCAAAGAGAGGAAAATTGTGTGATGTGACCCCTTGAAAATAATTCATAAGATCTCACCTACATGCCTATACTGATAATAATTTGTGCTCATGAAACTCCAAGTGACAACACAAAGTCATTAAAAGTCATATTTATCACCCCTACGTTTTTGTGTCCTTCACACATTGCGTTGAAGTTTAAATGAGCTGATTTTTACATTTTTACGAGTTTTAAATATCATGTATTTTACATGTTTACAAGTAATGTTGGGATGTTATAACTGGTTGGATTGGTAAATGGCTTTTAACTTTTTTCCCTGAACATTTTCAGAACCGTACATGTTTCACACTATTGTTATCAATGTGGGTTGCTTCTGCAATGTATTTTACGTATATTTGGCTATTTGTATGGAGTGTCTAATCATGTACAGCGTTTCAAAACAGTCTCTTCTGAGGCTCAGTGTGCGTTGGATGCTGCTTTTGGAGCTCTTGGAGGACTGCGTACTGTGTACATTTCCATCCTTCTCCATCACCTCAGCTTGTCCTTTGGGGAACAGGTCTTAATTACTTTCCTCCGTAGTTGATAGGGTGAGGCTTGGTGTGATTGCAAGGTGTCACTTCCAGAGTTCTCTCTGCATGTGAGATCTGAGTGTAGTTGTAGTTCTTTAAGGCTCTCTGCCCTGAGACTCCACACACACATGCATACGCACACTTACTGTACACGCACACACAGAAGTAACAGCATATTCAATGCCATAACCTCTACTCATTAAAAGATAATTAAGCTTATTAGAATTTTAGCCTGTTATTTTCATCTTAGCAACTTCAGCCAAAGAGGTGTGATGATATTCAACACTCGCTGACTAAAATTAGAATTAAGAACCTGCAATTTGCTTGATAAATTATAATTTTTGCTAAGCTTGTAGCAAAAAGTACATTAAAGATATTTGTGTGCCTTCATATGGCATTAGATTTATTACTATACAATGAAACCCTTAACAATGTTATGAAATAATAGGCAAAATATAGAGTAACAGAGAAATAACAAAGCTATAAATGGAGCAGCTTATGAAAAATGCTTAAATCACCAGCTACTATTTCCTTATGTTGAATTCCCCAATTGCTGCCTCAAGTATGAGCATGCATCCATTACTCAACACAACATATTGCGTATTAAATATAAAAAATCCCAGATCCCAACATCACACACCTTTTTAATAGTTGTATAATTAATCATGTTTTATTTTTCTTTTGATAAGTTTCTCCTATTTTCTCCCCCGTTTTTAAAAGCGGTCGCACTACTTGCCTCAAACTCTTAATTACTGCTTGTTAATAGTTAAAAGGAATAGGATTAAGGGATAAAGAATATGCAGAATAAGGCATTGATATGTGCTTTATAATAAGCAATAAACAGCTCATATTATACTCATACAATACTCATATTAATTACTAGTTAGCTAGTTTAAAAGTGAGATTTTTAGGGACAATGAAACCTCATTGTAAAGTTTTACCAGCATTTTTTACTTTTTTAACCTCTAAGGTTCAGTATCAACACATACTCATCAACATAGTGATTCATTAGAATGGATCCCATATACTGCTCTAAGAAACTGCACTCATTTTGCATTTTGAAAATACACTGATGTAGATGAAACGCTTCAAAGACCTTATTAGCATCCCACTTTGCATTTTTGCACTTATATTGTTGTGCATGTCAGAATTCATATAACAATCCAATATGGTGAATACGGCTTTGCCAGAGCATCAGCGTTTCCTCATAAAGCGGCATATTTGCCCTGATTCCCCGCTTCAATTATTATTTCTTAACAGGACTCGCAGCTTGAGAAGGGATGAATCATTCTGAATAAGGTTATGATGTTCTCAATCAGAGGCAGATCATAGCTGAAGATTTCATGCTTGATTATATTTGTCCATTATAGAAAGGAAACGGGAACCATTCCCTAGAATTATGCAAAACCCCAGGTATTCACCCACTGCATTTATTATTAACCAGGTAATGTGAAAGGTCTACAATCCAGAAAACCCCTGCAATCCTGAAACCGATACATCAAGATGAGGTTTCTGAGATTATGTATATTTTGTACGTACTTTGTGTATTCTCTTTTACTCTTTTCCTGTGTTGGGAATATATCCTTTTAAGTATATGATCCTCTTAACAAAATATGAAAAACATAAATAATCATTGCAATAGATATGTTGTGAAGCTGATTCAGGAGTTTTATAAGAATCTATGTGAATTTTATGTAAAGCTGAATCCTAATTTACATACTTCTGTGCAATATACTATCAGGCCGTTGAAATACTGTACATTTTTCAACCACAGGCCTGTGTTTTAAGCTAATTGCATTACTTTAAAGAGGCTCCACCATGATAATTCAAATATTGCTTTATCTTTTGATATAAAACAGTTCAATGCAGAATTAAAACTTCTTCTGCAGGTGAAGACATCAACAGGGATCACCCACATTTCACATCAACAATGCAAATTTGCTGTTCAGAAACTTGGCCCACCCAGTCATGGGGATGTATTATACACAGGATAGAAACAGCACTAAACAACAGAAAAACTGGTACAGCATGGGAACGTCTGTTAAATCTGGAAGTACTTTATATAGGATCTGCACACTCTTCCAAAATATAATAACAAACATTTGGAAACTTTAGAATAACGAATAGAACAAAAAATGTTTAATCAAGAGCTGTTAATGAAATTGAAACAATTGGGAAAATAAAACATTATATAATCCTTTAAGACTTAAAAAATATAGTAGGTGGCCTTAACTAATACTTACAATTAAATTTATAATTTGGTTTAATACATTTTTTGAGTATATACAGTACATGTTTTTATATTGTACTTATGCTTGTAAAAATACTTATATAGTTATCTGTAATTACAATTACAATTACAATTTCTGTGTGTACATTTATAATTACACTGTTGACCCATCCCTTACACCTTAACCCACCCTTAAACCTACACATATACAATTAAACCTGTCCTTAACCTTACCCATATCCCACCTCAATAGCAGCAAGAGAATTGTGCAACACTGTTAAAAAACAAAAAAAAATGTTGTTTCAACTTAAAATAACTTGTTACCCTGCTGTCTATTTTTTTTTTTTTTAGTTTAGTTAACTTGAAATTTTAAGTTACTTAATGTTAATTTAATTTGGAATATTTTAGGGTCCGATCACATCCCATTATCACATCCCATGTGGAAAATCCTTTTGGATTTTTGGATTTCCAAAGTAAAGTACCTAAAACTGCAAAAATGTCACAAGATTCAGTGTCGTTGAGGGGCCTCCTAAACTTTTCTGGGATGAGGCCAACCAGTGACTGTGCATTTGTTTGAGGGAATTAAACCAAATAGTTAATTCCACCCCTTTTGTCACAGAAAGAAGCTCTCTAAGCTCTAAACAAACATCACCTGCTTCTCAGTTCATTTTGGTTTTTCAATTTAACAAAAGAGCCATCTGAATGAGCGAATCCTTTCATAGTGCTGTTGTTGCTGATTATTAACCTTCCACTGAACTCTCAATTAATCCACCCGGGGGTCATGTCACACAGAGCAGGAGTACAACAGCCCACTGTAGCCGGACAACCTTGCTGCATTCGAACAGCCTGATAGCAGTCTGCCGACGACGCTCATTGGTATTCTGCGCAGTGGCGAGTGTGTGTGGAGAATTAATTTGTTACATATGTCATGTTCCTCATGCAGTCCTGGCACACATTATGGTTGTGTCTTCTGGGACTACCCTCAAACCATGCTCCGGGGCTGTTTCCGCACTCCCAGGAGAACTGGGTAGAAAGAAGAGGAAGAATTAAGAAATTAAAATGATGCACGGCCCTGGAGGATTATCCGCCAAGGCCTGGTAGCACTGGAGCAGGGGGAATGATGTACATGAAGCAAAGAAAAAGCAATACACTCTGAAAAATAATCAAAATAGTGCAGCGTAAGCAAGGTAATGCTTTGTCTGATATCGATACGTTGTCTACAGAAGAGAAGAAAAACAAAACTGAGCAATGACGCAAATACAGCCATCGGCTGAATTTTCTGAAGGCCGAGTGCAGATGAGGTCAAGTAATATTTTTAAACCTCGTATTGTAATCAATAAAAGCATAAATAAGCCACACCACATTGCGCTGGGGAGCGTTTCACAAAAGCATAGTTCATCAACTTAAGTTCTGTCATTACCTAGATAGTTGTTTGACAATTTGGTGTTCCCAAAATCCATCATTTCCAAAGAATATCACAAAGTTGTGTTGTCAGAGCTACAACTCTTTCCCTGCGATTAGAAGCACAGTGCAACAGTCTAAATAGGTTATTAGCCATCCAAGGTATATATGACTTTCTTCTTTCAGACAAACAGAGTTTTTAACAGAGTTTTTTTTTTTTTCCCAATGATCCAGGCTCTTCTAAGCTTGATAATGCTGGTGGATTATTTTGAAGCTCTGTAAAACGAACCTTTACACCTCTGGGGGGTTATCACATGTCCTCTGAAGCAGGTCGATTAGTTTTTGTAACAAAAATATATTCATGATAAACCCCCGGAGGAGTAAAGGTTAGTTTTACGACACAGTACTTGTGGATATATCTGATTTACAGAGCTTCATAATAATGGCCACTATCCATCAGCATTACCAAGCATGGAAGAGTCAGGATCAATGTTTAAAAAACTCTGTCTGCCTGAAAGAAGAAAGTCATATACAGTGCACCTATAGGATGGCTTGGGGATGAGTAAAAAATGTCGTAATTTTCATTTTTGGGTGAGTTATTTCTTTAACATGAATGAAACGAGCAGTTATGAATACAGTCTATAGTGTAGTTTTGTTCAGAAAGTAGCTTAATTACAATTATTAACTTTTTTTTTTAACTGAGCTAATTCAAAGTTATTAAACAACAGTCAATCTATTGAAAGCACTGTACTTCTATCCCTCACAACCTCATTTTCATTCCTCTTCAATTAAATTAAAATGAAATATGGTGCTACCCTGAAAAAAATGACCTTTTCAAAGAGTTTGCATACTTGCTCTAGTAGATACTACAGAGGAACCCACAAAATATAGCAAAACAATGGAGAACAAAATAATGAAACAGTCCTTGGAAGCCATGTTTGTTACTGACAGCAATAATATGATATTAATTTGCAGAACTGATGAATTAGCAGAAGCCTGGGATCATGTAAAGCCCTTTGAAGCTGCACTGAAACTACGATTTTGGGCCTTCGGCAGTTGATGCCCATTAACATCTACTATATTGAGAAACATGCTAAATTGTTTTCCTTAAAAACCTTCATTTCTTTTTGACTGATAAAAGAAAGAAAGACGTGAATATCTTGGATGACGTGGGGGTGAGTAAATGACAGCATACACTTATCACACCATAGTGATCATTCCCTACTACAATGTGGTTAAAAAAGAAATGGTCTAAAAAAAAGGTCAATGTTTTTTTCTCAGATGTCAAATGATTGAATGTCTCCAGCACAGGCCAGGGATTTTGATGCATGCTTCTCTTCGGTCTAATTTCCCTGTCTTTCTGTCTGGCGCGCTTTCACCCTATCTGGGGTGAGATGAAGTGCTCTAACTCATTAGTGTCACATCTGTTCTCACTGGCTGAGGTGAAAGCTCGTCCTTCTTGGCCACTCCTCTGGGTGATTGACACATTTTGGTGAGCTCGGGTTGATCGATTGCTCTTAACAGCACATCACAATGAGGGCTTGGCGGAAAGACCGCTCTGAATTTTAGCTCTGACTCAGTTGGAACACAATGACAGAGTGTGTCTCGGTGATGTTGTCCCTGGCCAGCCTCTTCTATACTCCCATCACCCCCTGGGACTCTTTTTAAGTGACATCCTTGCAATGAGGCTTCCGATGTCCAACGGCTCTAAAAGAAGAGGATGGCGTTCCCATCAGAATGACCAAGAATCTGCAGGGAATTGATTTCTCTCGGAGCACGTCGAGCTGTCCCCCTTTCTTTCTCCCATATATTTAAATCATTTGGGTCGTTTACTGTAGCAAGAAATAGAAAATAATGTGTGAGAAAAGTTTTGTGGAACATTAAGGTCACTGCAGTCGGTATTGGTTTATCTTCCCCTAGTTTAATAGCCTTTCCAAGCTCAGCTGGAAAGAAGTTCAGACCTACCTATTAAATATAGGACATATCTACTTATCTACTTTACACCAGATTTCACCTCCAGGGCACCTTGGATTCTAATATTACATAAAAACACTTTTATAGCACATTACAGAAAAAATACATATTCATCACTCACTAAAAGAATATGAGTACTTCTGAGACCTAAATATCACATTTGGAAAAGTGGGTGTTACAACATACAAGGCTGAATGTGAGTTTGCTAAAACAATAGCTGTTTGGGTACTGGTTTGCTTTTAAGAAATAGCACATGAACAAATATTCAGATCAATAACAGCACAGCTCTGAGTGTGATTTTGCTTATACAAATTTCAATAAACAAGTAATTCATATTAACTCAAAAATAATTTTGCATAGACATCATCCCCCAGGAAGTGACATCACTGTTTGGTTGGAAAACAGTTAGCTTAAAAAACAAAACATACGACATACAAAAAAAGTGCATTATATAGCATACTTTGATAAATACCAGAATAAAAACACAGCAGGAAATTGCATTAAAAGCATTTTGACTTTCGTGCATTCAGAGTTTACACTGTTAAAATTCTAGATTCTTATGCTACAGGCATGGACAAAGTTTCTAAAACAGTTTGGACACATGAACGAGTATCTATGTGCCAAAAATCTTTAAAGTTTAGGAGAGGTTTTTCAATCGTTTGTCTTAATGATGTAGTTGAGGATGGAATTCCTTATATGGGCATGTCTCTGGGAGCACGCGCCCGCGCAGGCATAGACCAAAGAGAGCCAGATCGCGCTTATCAGCGCGCTTCATTTGGCTGCACAGTCGAACGGGAATAACAAATACAAAATAACAAAGCCTTATATGAAAAGTGTATGTTCTTTTTTTTCTGGGGCAGCAAAAGAGTTTCACAAGTGTGTTTTAAGAGGAACGTTTTATAAACAAGGCCCTGTCCGATGCTGTCTCAGCTATAAAAGATCCCGGTCATGTAAGTGAAATGACATCATGTTGGTGTTTTGATGGTGATCATAATATTATGAAGCATCAGACCCAGAGACCCAACAGCGCTCTCAGGCCTGCATGCTCAGACCTGTCGATTTTTGGATCCTGTTTGGATGAACATTTGTTTAGTGGCGTGTGTACCGTAGTAATGTTGTAATAATTTCCAACATTTTGAAATGTTGGCAAGTAGCAACATCGGACAAGGTTATTCATTTTAGTAAAGCAATTCCTGAAAACTACCTGTTTTTTGGAGGGCATAAATCAATGTGACATCTAATTACACCAAGAAATGAATATCCTTTAATACAAATATTTTAGTATTTAATTAAAGTTTATATTTATAGTTAGACAAACTTTTATGTCATTTAATAAGTCAAATAATAACCCTTTTTTTTGGCATTTTTCTGCCTTGTTTACAGCTCGATGACTTGCAGGACCTCATGAAAAAGAATACAAAAATATAGTTTGACGTGAGAAAATGACCCAAAGCACTATGATTTTGTATGTAAATATAGGGGATAGGGGATGTTCATCCCCAAACTCAATACTCAAGAATCTGATAAATCCTTAATAATTATGAAAACTAAATGTTGTGTTGCACCAGCAAGGAGTTAATGCGTTCAATAGTTCAAGAAAACCCGGAAGTGAGAGACAGCATAGTTTGGCTGGCGGCGTGTCTGTTAACAGTTGCTTTGTCTTTGTTCTAATTAAAACCGAGGATACACAAACCGTGTTTTGTTTGTCTTTTACCCGCCGTTACAATATAATAATGCATTCAGTCATAGTGTAATATTTTATAGTAGAAACATAGTGTAAGTTGCAATCTGTAAGCAATTCAGGTCAAGTAATCATCCAAACAGCAGGTGGCACTGTCTGAAAAAGCGACAGGTCTGGAGGTGCAGCTCTGAGCGTCTGAGTGTGCAGGTCTGAGAGTGAAGTTGGGTCTCCGGGTCTGCAGCTTTATGTTACTTGGTGATCACGTCACTCTTTAGCTCCGCCCACACAGCGTGCCTCTAGGAGCTCTGCCTTTTTCGGAGAGAATCGTACATCTGTATCTTTCTTTTGTAAATATGATCAAACTAAAGACATATTGGAGATATGAAGGATGTAGTACTACTCTATAGGTGCTCAAGATTACCATGAGATTAGACCCTTTAAAAAGTAAATATTTAAAGTCAGTTTTGAGGTATTTTTTAACATTAAAGTTTGCCCAACAGCAGAACCTGATTTTGCTGAGTTTGACATGTCCCTGGGTCAGCATCTTTGATTAGCCAATCAGATTTGAAGAACCAGTTTATAGTTTTTGTGAAGTTTAGGCTTACAATCAGTGTTTGGTGCT
>JAUYWG010000032.1:9624967-9641393 GCA_034779775.1 Enteromius afrohamiltoni
TCTCCGCGTGTGAGTTTTCCGTCACGCTACACTGGGACTAACCTCGATCATTCATCTCTTGTCTGCCTCCGTGACACTGCCCCAGTGACCAGTTGTTGTACCCCCAGAGGTTCCCAAGATCATTAAAAAGAAAATGTATCTGTATGGCATGTTTTTTATTTTTTTTATTGTACAAATTTGACAATGAATGAAATCAGAGAAATTAAACACTGTTTAAAAAGTCAACTCTTAACAAATTTTGACATAAATCTAGTCATTAATACTTGCTCTACATCTAACAGCTGGCAGATTTTCAATCTGTATATCTCTTCGGCCACAGTTGTTCCTCTTTCATTAGAAATGAGGTGGGAAAAGTCCTCTTCACCCTTCATGGAAATGCACTCATGGATTTCACGAGGTATTAATCTCAAGTGCTTAACTCACATGCTGAAAAAGTGGCACACCTGAGATACAATGGTTCGCCTTATTCTGAAGCGCCCGAAGGCAATGACAGCAGAGGCAACATCTGGGAGTGCTTTTCAGATGTGTTTTCAGATGTGTTGAGTGTTTACTCAAAACAATCTTGTTACTGATGTAGGCAGACAGTCTTTTGGAGGGACACTTTAGCAGTAAAGCAGAGGAAGTTCCTGACATAGATAAACACCCATGTATCTTGGGGTTGGATTACAACTGATAAAAATTAGAGAGATCAGTCAAAAGGGATTCTTTAGGGCTTTGGCACATATTAGCCATGTTTCTAGCCTAACACTAATCTATCCTTGTTCCTTTTCATCTCGGGCCTTCCACTGACTCTCCCCTTGAAATGGATTTTCATGCCCTAATTAGGTGTATCAGCGTAATCTCTGTTGCCTCCTCCGTCGTCATCTTCTTGTCATTTAAAGATGCTCACTTCATTGTATCCCTGACAGGCCTGGTTCAAACTATGTGTACAACATGGCTCCATATTGACTGTATCCAATCCAATCCCATGGTGCTTTGTTGAAGTGACCCAAAGCGTGTGTAAAAGTGGCTTGAATGGCTGCAGCTCCTTTGAAACAGAAGCTAAATATGTTCACACCCTCAGTTGTGGCCTCCACCACTCTGATTGGTCACAGTGCATCTGTTTACGAGAGAGAGTGGTTAAAGAAGAGGATTTGTTCGCAAGCGTGATGACGGGGCCCAACCGTGTGAATAAGAGCAAGACGGGCCCCAAGTCTTTCAGCACGAGCGTTGAAGCATGTGCACATGCATACGCCCCGCAGGAGATGAAACTGTAGACGCACAAAGGCACCCATCTTAAAATCCGCCCTCTCCCTCTGTGCATCTCCTGATCAATAGAGGAGAGAGATGTGTGCGGTTCGGGGGGCGGGTCACTGAGTTGGTGCCCCAGTGTTGGTGACATCTGCTACCCTTCAATAAGAGCCTGATTGATTGAAGACACGGTCAGTCTCCCGAGGAAGGCCAGAGCGAGCGCCAAGCCAAAGAGAAAGCATTGAGATAACCGAAAAAGAGCAGTGACAGTTTTGTTCTCCTCCTTTAAACCAGGGGAGGAGATTGATGCAATTTTCTGGCTTTTGAGAGCCAGTAGAGCTGGTTTGGGGTTTATTGTGTTCTGCCTGTCACTCCATTCACTCTTTAGACACTGACGAGAATCATGTGAATGCCCCCTCCCCCAGCCCCTTAAGGAAACGGAGGAAAAGCGAATCGTCATTTAATTATGAAACTTAATACACTCTGTCTGAGGGGAATGCTTCGCTTTGGCCAGTTCATTTATTTGCTTGACATAAATAAACATGTTTTAAATTTTTTCGCACTTATTATTTTATGTCACCTTTGGTGTTTGGTGCTGTTGTAGTGGAACGCTATGAAGCGTCAAAGCTGTTTATAGCTCCTGTTTCGTGAAAAAGTTGTTTTGATAGACCTGCGACAACATATTATGGTGGTGTTATTTTTTGTATGTGTTGTTGTGTAACTACGGTCTGTAATAATAACCATATGGGACGACAGTGAATGAACGAAACATCTGCACCAAGGTTAATAGTTTTTGCCAATGTGAACCATATAATTTTCAGAAAACAGCAAATTATCATGATCCTGGTAGCGTAGCGAGCGTGAAAACAGAGCACAATAGAGCATATGTGTGGTCGAAATGTGTTCTTCCAGGAAATACATAAGGGCTGCCTCCCTATTATCAGTCAAGAATGTTGGGTAATTTATGCTGCCTGGGAGCAGGACTTGAAGAAAAGAGATAATTGATTGACATGGCAGACATCGTTACACCCATTACCTGTTCTGAAATACTGGGCTGCCTCTCAATGGTGTCTCATTGTCCCAGTGCAGGCTCACTCCATGGACTAATACGAGCCTCACATCAGGAAGCTCGAAGTAGCCCAGCTAAGAAACTGCGGTAACCAGACTGATACAAAAGAAGCATTATTTTCACTCTGTTGCTTAACCTCGGAGACACAGGGTTTCCATGGTGCCGTATGCTTCTGGTGTGGTGCTCTAGTGGGGGGCACAAGCCAATCACAAGTGGACTTAAACAGAGATGGAGTGAGACTAGAACAAAGGCACTTGTCGCTGGCTTAGGAGATGCCTTGTTAAATTGGTTTAATTTCAATTATGCCATTTTTAATAAACTCTTTTATCCCTCAGTGTTTTTTGTCAACATCTATTAAACAAGGAGCAAGCAGTAATTGTTGATAGATCAATTAGTTTCAATGCCGCCAACTTTTACATGCTTAAAAAGCCACCACAAATTTAAAATGGTCTCACTCTTTTGTGTAACTTTGTTTTTGGAAAATCTTCTTTTGTATTCCACATTAGAAAGAGAGTCATATCATTTTGGAATGACAGGAGGCCCTGGGTGAGTAAATGACAGAATTTTCATTTTTGGATGAACTACATTCATTGCTTTGAGTGCAGAGATGATCTTCTAGAAGACCAATTAATCATGAGAGAACTGCCAAAATGACCAAGGTGGTAGGCCCCATGTGTCCATTAGAGGAGACAAATATACCCACCGTACCCATCCATCCATCCATGCATTTTTCCATCCAACCATCGATCTATCTATCCACTCATCCATCCAATAATTAGTAATGACTGTTCAGTTTTATCAAACAGATGGGTTTAGCAATATTTTTACTATTGCGAAACAAAGCTACACTTTGAAAGAGACTTAGAAATAAAATTGAAACATTGGATTTAGAACAGAGTTACTGACTCTGACTAATAAGAAACAATACCACTGAAAAACTGGAGTTAGTAAGATATATATTTATATATTAGCAATAACAAATTAAACTCATTTTTATATAGTTAAAAAAGACTTCCATTTTAAATAAATGCTACTTTTGAGCTTTCTGTTCATCAAAGAATGAGTTGTTTTCAACATTGATATTAAAAAATGTTTCTAGAGCACCTAGCATCTTGTGGCGCTGAAGACTCTCCTCCCCAATCAAATCTTTTCAGAAGTAGTATACAGTAAGTTTGTGCGTACATTTAGTCATTTAGCAGACATATTTATCCAAATAGAGAACATTAAGAAACATCACAAGTTATTTATGGTAAAACAGACAATTCTCTCAGTACCACAAATGGCAAGTTTGAAGTGCAAGCTAAAGTAGTACAGAGGACTGAACATCAAAATCATATAATTCAAAAAATCAGAAAAATCATATTAAAAAAAAAAAAAAGATCTCTAATAGATATTATTTATAGGAAGTACCTTGGATTATGGTTGTGCTTACAGAGGTTGTGTGTGCCTTTAGCTGTTCTTGTGATGGTCTCCGTCGATTGGGTGGAGGTTGAAAACTCAGAGAGTGAAGGTCCTGGAAAGCCAATTTCACACGCTCAAGTTGGGAAAGGACTTTTGTAGGGAGGGAGCTGTTTCAGTGCCAGTCTTGAAGCACCATTGCTACATAAAACAACACCGTCGAGATATGGCTATGTGCCTGTCCTGGTTGGCTTTAGTGTTGTAAAACCCAGATGTCATCGACTGATGGGGTGGCTGGAATGGAGCTTTTGTCTTGTCTTGTGTCCAGAACTATTCCAGATATTCCACCTGTTTATATTGTTGGTCTGTGACAAGGCACAAGGTACATGTAAAAGCCATAAAGTGATATGAAAAGCAATCACAACATACTTTTTAAGAAAGCTTTAGATTGAATTGTTTCTCAGTTATACTACCTGTACATATGATTTCTTTTTGTCAGTAAAATCTTGGATCAAAGCGTGCTTTTTTCCCCCCATAAAGAAGCAAATAGAGGGATTTCAACAGGTTGTTTTACGTATTTTCCTTTTTGTCTGTGAATACTGGCCTTGATGAATTGGACTTGATTGGACTACAAAGTTATCTTCACCTAAAAATGTCTGTTTTTGTGGATGCTTTATTTGGATCTTTAGTAGGTTTCTCAAGAAGACAAAAGGCAAGTGTGTACCTTTGGAGTATGAATTGCGTTCTCCAGAACACCACTTCACCTTTGAGGCAACCCCTAAAAATGTTTTCTTAGCTTCTGTGCAGTCTCACAGTGCTCTGTGCACTCGCTGGCTCTACTTGTTAAATTGTGCACTTAAAGCAAATGCAGTATCACAAGGCCGACACTTACTTGGATCGCAAACTCCCCCACACATTGACAGTGTCCTTTAGTATCAAGGGCAAGCTCTGGTTCTTTCTGTGAATGCCACACACTGCCACCACTGTACAGTAGCAAAAAAAAATGAAACCTTGTCTAAAGATTTTTCCTCTATTGGTTTTAAACTTGCTCGGCTACACCCTCACATATGAACTGGAGATCTGGTCTACTATGCACTACTTCAAACAAATACTCTTGCCCCTGCCTCAGCGCTTCTCAACTGTGGGATTAAATGCAAGAACATTGGACTCAGAGTAGCTCAGTGAAGCTCAGGGCTCTAGCTGTCGCCCATGTTGGTTAATCCAGGGCAATGTGACACTGCAGAGTGTCCCACTGTAATTGAGCAGTTGATGCATTTGTGTAGTTTTGACTGGCTCAGCACTGCTGTTGAAAGCATAGGTCTATTGACGGTGACATAAGCCAGCAACAGTTAATTAACTTTTTCATAAAGTAATGCTCGCAGCTGGATTAGAGGACTCTCTTCAATATAAAGTTTCTCTTATTTGTTTTAGGTCACAGAGGGATTGAGCCCGAGGAGCCTTGCGGCTATGTGACTAAAATCATACTGGAGTTGGATGATAGACACGAGCACACTTTCTCATTGGGAGCTTTTTTTGGACATGTTGCAATTCCTTTAAACAAACTTCATTCTTTTCTTTCTCAATGTCAGAAAAAAATGGCAGGCTATTACATTTGAAGGAAGGTTGAAGTTTAAATTATTACAGTAGGTAGAGTGAATATTTATCTCGCTTTGAAGAGACAGTGAAGAGGACGAGATACAGTAGACTTCAGCATTGACTTTTCATTCAGGCACGCCAGTAAGCCATATCCATTCTTAATGTAACATTAAATGTCAAGTAATAATACATGTCTGTAATATCCAATATGTCGAAATAAAAGGACAAGAGTTATGCTTAATGTTATTAGATCCACGAGGAAGCAGAGCATGCAAATACACCCTGGCTAGTGGTGAAGGCACAGAAGCACAGGCCACAAACAAAATATTTGCATATATTTCTTATGAGACACACTGCAGCTCATGTCCAAATGTTTGTCTTACAGAGCACATACATTTTAACATGGTTCCAGGCTCTGGATTCCATCTTTTACTTGGCTTTTGTACATGGAAATATCCTGTAGTTCTTTTGCAGTATTATTGAGATTTTAACTGTATGTTAAAAAAATGTCTCTGACAAAAACTAGTTCGTTTGTATATTTTTTTAAACGTAAAATATGCCAAAGCAAACACACAGCAATGCACAGATCTAAGTCTGGTCTGGAGTATGCAGTTGAGAGGTGGGACAGATTTTTCTTGTCTACCCAAAGCCCCCTCTGCTCTCGATCCACTCCATGTTTTCTGTTAACTCTCTGTAAGAGAAAACCTGGTCCGAGTAATCATAAGGCAATAAAAAAAAAAAAACGCAAAAATTTTACTTTCAACAACAACAAAAAAAGAACACATCTCTGTTTCCATTGCAAGAGAGAAAATGCCAGCTCTCCAACTTTCAAAAAAAGGCTTCTCACTCCAGGCAAATCCGCTTCCTCTCAGCACCGCACACATTGAACAGTGACAAGCGGACTGATAAAAACAATGAGACATCCCAGCGCTGCATCCAAAACTGAAGGCAGTTGTCTGGTTGTCCAGTCATTCACTTACCAGTCAGTGTTTTGTTTGTAAAGGCTTCGCTTACGGAAAATGGTTTCAGACAGGCTTCCAAAGCACCTCGTAATAGTCAAAAACAAGTGAGCTGTAGAAAAACCCAAGGTAACGTTTAGCAGGTACAGGACTTTTTCTAGGTATATGGCATATATAGATGTAAACACAGAAAGGCATTCACATAAAACATTAGTTCACTTATGAGCAATAAAGGTACAGAAGCTGTCACTACAGGTAATATAGCACACACTGCAGACAGACACACACACTTGGAATAACCAGTGCAATTTTTAATTCAATGTATTAATTTTAAGGTGACAACAATTCAATAATTTCATTTTATGTTAATAATGCTTTATTTTAAGCCTCTGTCATATAATGTCTTATAATTGAGTTTATTTTTCCATCGTTTCGATAGATAAAGTTTAGCTTTATCAACTTGATTTTCTTAAACATCTTGAAAAATGCAAGTTCTTGAACCCACATCTCAAGAACTCAGAATCATCTTGACGAGGTTTTAATTTGGTCCCTTTCTGCACACTTTGGCCCCTCGGTGGCCCCCTACAATCCTACAATCGCCGCGGCACCTTGGATACGCTGACTGACATCGGCACCTCCCCTCAGTGCAACGTTTCCCTGATGAGCGATGCTCCTGTAGCACTAACAGAGACTTGTCGATTTTGTCAGCCACTTTCACCAGAGAAAATAAGTTGCGCGTAATCACTGTTTTCCCAGAGTTTGTGGGGACTGAGGCTCCCGAGGCATGCTTCACGGATGGCCGACAGTGTTGTGGTCCCTTTGTGAGTCTCTCCACAGTGCTCTCCCCTGGCTGAGGTTCGCTGCAGCTGTGGCTTCTCAATAGGGCTTATTGTAGACGCGCGGAGTGTGAGCGAGCAGCGCAGTGATTGAGCGGAACGGAGGGAAAGACGCCTGTAGTGCAGGGATGCTCCTTAAGATGTTTCCTTCACTCACTCGGGAAGAGCGCGTCTAGAGAGCCTGCGACGTGACGGAATCCTTCTGCATTTTCGCGAGAACATTCACAATTTACAAACACGCGAAGGACCAGGAGGAAAAGGTGAGTCTGAAATATGCAGTGTTTGCTGAGGTGCAATATCGTACGGATTGCAGTGCACGTTTACACATCAGGAAGCTACAGAATCATATTATAGCAATCGAAAAGTTGAGAAATCGCAATACTGCTGTGACAATGTTTGTTATTATTTTAATGCATTTCAGATTTTTCATAAATTACCTGTGTAATATAACGTACTTGCGTTAAAGTGTGGCATACGGCACAAGGGAAAGAGATATATGAAATAAAAGAAGAACAATGAAACGTAACGCAACGTTTAATACACAGCCTATATTCACGCGCTATGCACTTTCAGATATTGTCGAACCGTGTGGTCAGCGTTAAGATTTTTTAGGAGCCGCTCTGAAAGTTTTCCCTCACTGCCTGTGATGTTTTGATATTCAGCGCTTTTCCCTCAGGAGCATCTGTGATGTTCAAAAGTTAAGGTCTGGCAGTCAGCATATTAATCGCGTCGCCACGAAGTACAATTTCTCAGTCCTAAGAGCAATACTTGGGATCTTGCCAGGGACTCGCATTTGTGATGCAAATACCGTCGTCTGTAGTGTGACTGTGAAAGACTTTTTGATGTGAAAATACCTCCGTGAGAGTTCGAGGTGTTTGTTTGTTGTTTGTGTAGCGTTGTACCAAAACAAGTGCAGATTTCACAGGTACAGAGGTGCAGATTTTCCTCACACCTCCGTATCGATATCAAAAACCACCCTGTCGGGACGCCACTGCAATGCCAACAACAGCACCGAGGCTCGTAGTAGAAACTTCACTTGCAATGTGAAGCCAGCGGCCGCTAGGTGGCGCTTTGAGTGAACCGTGAGGGCCAAGTTGATGTGGCTTACGTCCAAAAATTAATTGTGGTTTTAGGTGTGTGTGGGTTTTTCGCTGTAAAGTGATTTTCTGTATTATTCGTAGAATATGTAGTTGTTATTATGTTGTTGCTTAATCGCTTATTTCCTGTTTTAACATCTGTTTGGAGCCTGTTTGCACTTCAGTTTTTGTGCCCGTGCATAAACAAGGCTGTTGTCAGGGAGGGATGACCAAGAATGTAGTCCTTAGATTTTTATATGGTGAAGGCTATGTCTGTCTTTGATTTTTTTGGGCTCTAAGGAAAGATATGATATTGGGACCCACTGTTGTAAAATGAATAATTTTAGATTGAATTTTGAGATTGATGTAGTTTTGCCAAGTCATGCTGTACAGTGAAAAAAAACCCAAAAAAAACATCTTGTAGTAAATTTCACAATTAAATATAAATTAATCACTTTAAGTTAAACTTGAAATTTTGTATTAGAAAGACTAAAGCAGTATTTCTTGTAAAATGTATTTGTTTTATTTTTACCTTGGGAAAAAAAAAAAAAAAAAAAAAAAAAAAAATAGATATATATATATATATATATATATTACGGATAAGAAGTGCAATATGCCTGTGTCAGAAATGTATAATATGCTAATTTTTCCCAGGGTCACCTCATGAGGTGGCATACACATAAACATTTTGTCCCAGACCTTTCGAATTTAAGTGGCAGCTTTGTGCATAAAGAATTTATTACAAAAACACTATATGAGCAGTTTTTTTTAGTGAAGCGTGTAATGAAACTCTGTAAGAAATAGTCATTAAAAATGTATTCTTTATTAGAATTTTTCATTTTTCATGCTCATAAGCAGTCATATCCAGCCCAGATCCTTGCGTAATCTTGTCGTAGTCACCCTCAAGAGTCTGCACAGCGAAGGGCAGCAATAATAAGAAGGCCATATGCTACCAGTCCGCACTGTGCTGTGTTTGATGTCCAGATGCCAGGAGCCTTGCTTTGCTCTGTGTTGGAGCATACTGTCCCTGATGAGTGCCACAATCGCTCTTGCACCGCAGGGGGGCTATGACTAAAGAGTGTGTTGAGATGGGTTTTTGGAGCTGAATCTCTGGCTGTGGCTGTGGGCGCTCTCTCACAGGGCGGTCTGCGCTGTAGCCTCAGCTCCTCTCGTCAGATGGCATGGGGGGCTAATGAGACTTCATCATCCTGTCCCAGACCATTTGGGCGATCTGTGCTGAACACAAAGTCCGGGGCCTCAGCCAAGCCCGACAGCGAGCAGATTCGGGCGGGGAATAATGTTAGTGGGGGGCTGGAAAGAGACGAGGAACAAATATAGTACACTGATAGCATGGCATATAGTTATAATGTACAGTAAATCGTTTTTAGACATAATCCATTGTTTGATTACTCTAAAATAACAAGATTTGAATCTTTAACAGTCAAGCAACATTTTGTTTAATTTCGTGCCAATATAGATTGTTTCAAAGCAGCTTCACATTAATAAACAGGACAATAACAGTATTAATGTTGCAATATTCATCAATTATGAAACGAATTCCATTTTAGCGCTACAGAAGATGATAGAGTGCAACTGTCAGATTTCAGAAGTAAAAACTCCATTCATGTTCTCCACTGGGAAAAAGATTTTGAATCCTAATCTTTGAACATAGATCTTTTGTGAGCTCCAAGATGGTTAGAGCTGCATTCCATAACTTTTTGGGTAAAAAAATCATTTTATTGAGCAAGTAAATAACCACTCAGTGTTGAAAGTTATCTCCTTACCTTAACCCAACAGTAATTCACAACGGTAAGCTTGTAGTAACGTTATCAAATTTGAATTAGAGTTTCGAATTCAATTTCGAATTAGTTTTGAATTCAATTTCGATTAGAGTTGTTCGTCTTTCTTTTATTAAGTTAAATTTATGTCTGTGTACGTAAAGGAGGAGTCCCATCTGGAATAATTACAAAATCCAGAAATCACATTGTATGATTTTTTTTTAAACAAATTATTCAAATAAGAATTTGATCACTTGCTTATCAGCCAGATTTCTGACCCTCAAAGCTTTTAAATAGTCCAGCTACACTCATGATTCTAAATTAGTAGCACCTGTCTGAGATCGTTAGCTGTCATAAAGACACCTGTGCACCCCACAATCAGCCAAAGTCTAAGTAGCAACATGGGCAAAACCAAAGAGCTGTCAAAAGACACTAGAGACAAAATTGTAGACCTTCACAAAGCTGGAAAGGTTTACGGGGAAATAGCCAAGCAGCTTGAAAAAAGAACTGCTGTTGGAGCTATTGTCAGAAAATGGAAGAGGCTAATGATTGCTGTCAATGTGCCTCGGAACAGCTCCCCTCGTGAGGTATCAATGATGTTAAGAATCAGCCCAGAACTACACGGGAGGAGCTGGATGCTCTTTTCCAGCGCGTACACCTGAAGCCTGTCCGTGCGCACTAAAAGCCTGTCAAATAGCACCTAATTACTGAACTAAGATATTTATCACATGTGATTATCACAATGGTAATACTGTCACAAACACACAGCATTAAACAGTTGTCCGTGTCTAAAGTACAAGTAAACAACCAAGAGAAAAACATAAAAAATAAAAGAAGAAAAATAAAAGCACTGTTTGTTTTATCCATATTATGTTTATTTGTAATGTTTATCTTTTCGAATAACAAAGATACAGCGACAATTATTTTTATCTTTGCTCATTTTGGCCTAAATATCTGCCCTTCTTTTTTTTATACTTTAAAGGCTACCTTGAAAGGCTTTGTTTTTATAAAAAAAGGCAAATTAGTTAGTTTGTACTGCTCAGACAACTTGTAAAATAGCAAAATCAGTGACAAAGAATCAAATAATAATCATATGATATTTTTGCCATATCACCCACCCCTACCTCTGTAATTTGCAAAATAGTCTTAAAAAAACAACTTGAAAAGAAAATCATATCAGAAAAAATCATGATATGATATTTTTTTCCGTATCGCCCAACCCTGATTACACTCAAGTTCTAAGGAACATTCAATTGTTTTGAGGTAAAAAGACCTCTTTCTTTTAATGACATTCGAATGATACGACAATTGGAGATTAAACTGCATGTATAGAAGTTGAAGTCTACAGATAACTCCAATGCAGACTAAATACACAGTCCTGCTGTGTTTATGTTAACAACAACACTGTATAACAGTAGTAATAATTTGACATGATCTGATATAACTAGTGATAGTATGATTTATTTAACATTTCACTTGTTCAGATGACATTTTCTGGTGAAACTTCTTATTGGACATAATGACAATATTCTGTATCTGTAATTCTAAAGTAAAGTTTATATCCACATTTGTGCGTTGACTGACAGTCCACACATACACTTCAGAACATTAGATTCATCCACACTGAGGAGCTGTGCGATGCACAACCCACATTAAGAAGATAATAACAACAATTGCAGGATGCAAACAGAGATAATGACAAAGAGGCGAAACTTGGTATTATGCTTTTGTGGAAACCATCTGTTTGAACAAAATCTAAGGTGAAAAGCTACATTACCTAATGATAGTGAAAGAAACAGTGCCAAAAGATAATCAATGACTTAATCGAGCTCCCAAAATAAATGGGTAGGTATGCATATTTTGCAATCATCTTCAAATGTAATGTTTCTATAGATGCCATCAGCATTTTTAAAATAATAGTTTTATATTTATATAGTTTTTAATTTGATTTGTCATTCATAGTGCTTGATGGTACTGTAGTTTTTCCCTACACAGCCGTGTGCTTTTATAATGTTTTCAAATACATTGTTTTGTGTCAAATAAAAGTCTGTAATGTGATTCACCTTGTAGCTGGTTGGCTTGGTTAATAGACTCTATGGGAAAAATAAATAGGAAAAATACAAACCGAACAAATGCTGCTGAATGTCGGCAGGGAGTAATACAATCTATAGTGCATCAGTTTAGAAAGCTACCGCAAGATTATGTCCCGCTTCCGCAAAAATATATATTATTTTCTCCCGCTCCCTCCCGCAGAATTCAAGTCTGCAGGTAAACATACAAGTAGTTTTATTTTCACCGCTTCTTCCCACTACTCCTTCCTACTATTATTTGTTTCACTTGCTTCTCTTTTGAATATAAATCAAAAACAAAAATGTGGGGTCCCGTGGTACTCCCGCGGGAGTGCAGGTCTCTACATCAGTTAAATTCAGCTATAACCAACATTATACAGCTCAAGTCATTTGATTCAATTCAGTTCACTAATTGTGCCAATGTTGGACAGTATCTGAGACTGTGACATGCTGCCTTCACATTCATTTATGAAAAATGAAAGCAGATGGTATTTCTTTGTGTGTTCTGTTGTAACTTCCGATATCGTTTTTCCTTATAGCCTGGAACCTAAGCAATTTGGGCACATTTGAAAAATGCTATGTCATGCAAACATGTCCTGAGATATTGCTTCAGACAGACCGCATTAAAAAATCCCAGGGCTTGTTTCCTATGTCCTTGTTTGGCGAGTTTTAATGCATACTTGATAAATGATCCATATCACCTTCCAGCTCTCTTTATTAGCCTGTACTGCGCTTATAAGCATTCCACACTCAAAGCTCTTTTTATTTAGCAGTTGTGTCATGTAGAACTTCAATGAAACTATTCGAGGTCGGAGATAATTGAGACGTGTAGCGGATTATTTTGCCATAACTGTGTTTTCTTGAAACCCGTCAGCCATTTTTGAAAACTTTTGTTGAATCTACTCAGTCAAACGCATAGAGATCTAATCAGTCGCTAAGCACTTGTAATTCCACTATAAAATGAAGCTTACGATAGAGATTACAGGCTTTAGATGAGACTGTTCCCCACTGAGGGGTCCTGGCACTGTGGTCTTCTAAAGCAAAGCGCAAGACGTTCTGTTCTCCTCCAGCAGTGTAGCGCTTTTGAGCTTGGAGGGAATACAAGGAGGGAATGGATTCCCTGAGGGATGCTTTGTGATTTACTCTTCTGTTCACCTTCAGAGACTTAGCTTCACGTATGCTCTTATTTAGCACAGCTACAGCATCTGTCATAGCTTTATTGGTACAACACCTTTTATTTAAACCCTATATTACGGTCAACATTGTTTTAACAGTGCTAATGATTTAACACTTTTAAATAGCGTAACTGTTTGAAGCTCTTCTGAACCTGCATGAAATATCTTAATAAATCTTATGAACATGCTGCGATAATTGCAAGGTTTGGAATTGCCACGGACTCTAAACCCAATATGGGAGTCGCTCTGTCTGTAAAGCGTAGGTCAGATCTCATCTTTTCTCGGACAACGAGGGATTTCTGTGGAGATTTTGACATCCTCTTCAACATCAATATAAGCTGTTGGGGCGTGAATCCTGCTGCTGTGGGTTTGAACTGCTGGAAGGACAGATTTCTCCAGAGAACGTATATGTGCTCTATCCAAATCCCTTTTGAACTATTTTTTTTCAGACTTGTAAGTGTTTGACTTTAAAAGGATGTTAGAAACACCTAAAAGGCTCTCTCGGACCGAGAAGCTCCAGGGACCCCTTAGGAGAAATTTCTGCCTGGAATTTTGTCACTTCAACTTAGAGTGCACACTTTTAAATTGTAGTTCTCCGTTGCAATTTGGAGCATGAGGGTTTTTTATATACTATTAAAAAAATCCAGTGTCACTTACTTAAGACACTTTTACGGTGGGGTGAGGCTTTGTAGTTCTTAGTAGCAGCTCTTAAGCTAGAGGTTGAAGGTTCAAACCCCAGGTGGGGCCGTTCACAAGCCATTGCCATTGTGCTCTTGAGCAAAGTGCTTATCCAACTCCAGTGTGAGATTTAGACGGTACAAAAATATCGTAAGTGACATTGGATTAGAAAGTAACTGGCAAATAACTACTGCTACTATTAAAGAATAATTTAGCAGCATACATGAGATATACTGTATGATGATGACAAGCTGCCATTTTTTTTTGATCTGGAACTATTACTTATTTTATTTAATAAAACATCAATTTAAAAAACAATTACAAAATGATAAAAATGCCGTTCAACTGACCACCATTAATTTCCAAAAACATACGAGTGTGTGAACAGCTGCCCTCACAACATAATGAAGAAAAAGTCTTCTTAAAACAGTGAGATTCTTATGTTATAATTCCTTTAAAATTAAGACAATTCTTATCTGCCTTTAAAACAAGGCATTTAACAAGGATAGCTTAAGCTATAAAATAAATCATATACTAAAATCTTATTTCTATACTGATTTAGATGTGCACACTCTTCAAGTAATTCAGAAACTATGTAACTGCATTTTACTTGATGGTTCGATCACAACTTTAGTAATTTGTTGCTTAAAAAATGTTTTTTTCTTGAAAATGGTCTAGACCATATAAAACTAAAATGAATACAAAATACATTTGTTTTAAACTGTTTGTTTGAACACTTTTATTTGACATTGACCCATATGCTATCTTGCGTAATCCAGGTATTATAACGGAGCTTCTCTTTCCTTTGTTGGAACTTGAGATGGGTATATATTTGCTTTATTTCTCCAAACCTTTGCATTGGAGCTCTACCCCTCTCCTTCTGTCTGTTTCCCCCTCCCTTCCCACTTCCCTTCCGCGCTAAAGATTAATGTGCTCCACTTTCAGCAGCGCTGTCAAATACCCATCCAAAGGAAAGAGCCGCATGTCCGTTTTGCTCACCTGTAGCGCTCTGCTTGCACCTGCATCTCAGACGGCAAGCTCGGAAATGCCAAAAGTCATGTTGTCTTAATCTGGGGTTCAAATGTGAAGTGGTCTTATAAAAATGACAGTAAATCAAGCCTGCATCTGTGCTGACAGACTCTCTTTTTGTTTATTTCTTTGACTCTTTTCGCTTTCTCTGATTTTTCTCAACCTCTCCCCCTGATGTCTATTCTCACCACAGGTTTGAGAGCTTCAGCTACAATCATCGTTCATTCCTGTGGTCTTTCCCATAAATCAATGGTCAGACGGTCTGCACTACCCAGCTACCCACGCCAGTGTTGAGTGTGGTGCACAGTTTCCCAGGATCCACCTCTTAGCCTCAAGATCTCTGGTGCCTGTTCAATAAGGAGGAGTGTATTTTTTATTTCCTTCTTTTTTTTAACATTCATCCTTTAATCCAAATGATGCACATGGGCTCTGCAGTGTGGACTGGACTGACTGTAATGACTATGTTGCTGTTAGCCCAGTGGGACGTGGGCTGCTGGGGGATGACTCTGAACTCTATCCCGCTCCGCCCGGGTTCCCTCAGGCCCTTCAGAGCAAGTGTGGGTGCATCCCTTCAAAGACACAAACGCAACTGGGTGTGGAACCAATTCTTCGTCTTGGAGGAGTACACGGGAGATGACCCTCTTTATGTTGGCAAGGTAAAGCAAAATCGCTCTGATATTTTATATGTATCAAGTGCATTTAGTTTATTTATTATGACAAATAGTGATAAAAGGGAAATGCATAAAGGGAAACACATAAATGTAGGAATTATCAAAAGTCTGAGAAATGAAAACGCTCAATACTGTAATATTTTTCATTCTTTTGATGATGTTTGTTGCTTTTGTAGCATATTAGCTCATTAAGGGAAATGTATAAAATAACTATTAATTATGATTAATTGCAATTAACTGTAGTATCTGTAGCGGATTTACCATCAACTAATCTGTTCATTCAGCGAACATATAGTGTAAGTTCATATAAACTCTAAAATACCTTCTTACAGTATCACTGCATTAGAGAATGTTGCAATGGTCGAAATCATAAAGGGACATTAAATTGCAAGGCAGAATCAGAAACTCATTTAATTTGTGCAAGTTTTATTAACTCAACGTTAACTCACATAACTAAACACACAAGTATAAATACATTCACACATGGAAAAAGTGAAAAGAAGGCTTAAGGGTAAACCATTAGGAAAAGCCAACATTTTTAAGTTATGAAAAGAGAGTCAGTTGACCACCAGTAAAACCATCAGTGCTGTTCATAACGGGTTATAACTAATAGCATAATTAGCATAACTAATGCTAAACCTCTGTTTCGTTAATTTATATGTACGATACTTGCATTGCCTCGTTGGTGAGGGTCTGATGCAGTCTGGTAGTCCTGATGGTCCTGAAGGTTTTTGATTGACAATCATGTTCTTCCTGGTTTGAAGAGTGATGCATTTCTAAAGATATCCTGACTCTGATGATTGGTAGATGAGAGGAGAGCTGGGAAAGAGATCCTTCATGATCTGTGGATCTTGAGTTACAT
>JAUYWG010000032.1:9641493-9693316 GCA_034779775.1 Enteromius afrohamiltoni
GAATGTTGCAAAGATATCAACATATAACATACACTCTCAATTAGATTGTCTGAAGACGAGTCCTTAGATACCAAACATGAAATGTGTTGATGTTATGAGGTGATTAGCTAGTGATCTGTCATAAACATGCATAAAACAGCATACACAAGATGATGTACAAGCACAATAACAATATACACAATGACCTGAAGGATACTGTGTGTGTTCACTCAAAGAAAGTTTTCCTGTGAATGAATTTAGGGACAAGTCAACAGGGAGAACTAGTCAGAGTTGCTTTGTTCACATTCCTTCAAGCATTAAACCGGTGTTATCAGTCAGTTGCCATGGAATCAGAGGCCTGTTTTTGCCTTCCTGAGGTGTTATCTGCCTTTCAGGGGAAGGGTCTACAGACCCTCATAGTTGCAATTTGAGTAAAATAATCATTGAGTGAATCGTTTGGGAGTTGTTGAGCAAGTAATTTTACAATAAATGTTATAAGACAATGAGAATGAGTGTCACAATCTTAATATGTTTTCACTTGCTTTTAATGCAGTCCTGTTTTAAACAAATCACCTGAAATGAATCTTAATACCAGGTGTAAACAGGGACTTGGATCTCATCCAGTGGCTGCCAGTTAACTGAGCTGACATGTTTATTTAGATAATGTACTTGGGGCGCCCAGAAGCCACTAGAGCTGTCCAGTCGCGCAGACTTATTTCTCTGGAGTGTCTGGCAAACTCTTGTGCCTCAGCCGCACATGATTGCCGTTTCTGTTAAACATGTGATGCTGATTAAACATGACTACTACTGTGCATAGACTAGCCATACAGGGACTAAGAATTTTCATTTTAAAGAAGTCATTTCATAAGAAATCCAGTTATCCTTGATCTTTTGATACATGTGCTATGAAGATTATAAATAAAATTCAAAAAACATTCCTTGAAATTGGAAGATTAAAAAAAGCTGCAAAGGTCGCATGTTAAATGCATCTTTATGTCAAAGTGAGCGAGACCATTACAACTGAAATATGATGTTATGAACATAAAGTTTAAACACTTTTGATTGTCACATTTGCTGAACTGATGTTTTGAAATAGCAGTGTTGAATCATCCAATTTTAAAGTGTGAAATCACCACCTTTTACACCTTAAATGTGTAAATCAAGCTCTTAATGAAGTACATGCAAAGAACAAAGGCTCTGGCTGCATATTGCCTACACGTGAATGTTTGAATCAGTAATATATTATTCTCTGTCTATTTTAAAAGCTTTGTGTGATATCCGTTTTCAGACACTTTAAATGAAAGCACTGTTGGCATATACTGTACTGTCCGATCAGTCTGGGCTTTTAAAGTGTTTTAGCTAACATTAATGGCTGCGTTTAGATAAACATGCATGGCTTGATGCATTGTTTGATCAAAACTGTTCGGCATGTGGATGATCGTGTGTTTAACGAATATCACAAGTAGCGTTTGATCAGACCTCTTTGATGCGATGTGGATTTTATAGACATACTTTAAGCAACAGTAAATGAGCCACACAAAGAGAGGGAAAAAGTATTGTCACAATAGAAAGCATCTTTACTTTTATGTATTGGCTCCAGTCTGCTAGAAATGTGATTGCCTCATACGCACAGGCTTGTAAGTAGTTAGCTCGATGCTAAATGCAAAGAGAGCCAAACTCTTTTTTCCGTTCTAAAGATAATGAGCCAGATACTCCAGCATGCCACCTGCTCTACTATCCTTGGCTTTTACAATACATTATCTCTCAGCCACTACACACACACACCTCTCTACCATCACACACACTCAAATCCTGACAGCCAGGTTGAACCTTATTAGATTTTGGCTCATCTCCAATTCACTCTAGCCGGAGGGATCCGGGTAAAAGAGAAGTGACTGAACACAAATGTTTCCCCCGCACTGAATGATGATCAGCGGAGTAATGTACAGTATGGGGTGGTCTATCTCTCTATCTTCCCATAGGGAAGATCAAAGCTCTCAGGTGTTTTTCCTGGAGTATGAAGAGATTTTTAATTCTAAGGCTAATTTCAGAAAAACAAGCCTACTGAACATTTGTTATATGTCAACATCTGACAGATTTGTGACTTCTTTTATTTTAAGGAATTCTAGGAGAAACATCTGAGTTTGTTAGGCAGATCTGAGAACTTCATTAAGAGCATTTTCCTCTTGGTTTCTCTTTAAATGTCTTTATATTTTGCATCTTATGTGCTGAATGTAGTCTCTATGATGGTCATTGGCTGACTGCTTGTTCTCCTTTCCTGGCTTTTATGTAGACATTCTTTGATCAGTGGTGAGCATGAAAGATGGCCATATTCATCAGGATAAGGGTAGCATAATACAAACATAAAAGACATGGTCCTCACAAATAACTTACTATGAGATCTTATAGACCGTTTTCATATTCTCTTTCTTTTTATGCCTGTTCCCCTTTTCATGGTATAAACAGCAAAACAATAAAGGCATGAGTGGTTGACCGTGGTTGAGGTTTTATCACGCCTGGTGCTGGTATCCCGGGGGCAGGGAAGCTGATATGTTGATTTATTTGTAATTAAATTATGGGATATACACAAAGTTGATGAATGTTGCATATTGTACAGAATTAAATTTTCTAATATTTTATTGTAACTTAAATAGCCAATGAATAATAATAAAATATTCTTTTAAGAATATACCCTAGACACAAATAACTATTAGTTCTCAAAATCTCATTTATTCAGCAAGAACTTGGCATTGAATTAATTAAACTTTTGATCACCAGATCAAAAGCCTAATATCACAAAATATTAAATTCTGTTCTTTTAACATTTCTGTTCATCAAAGATAATAAGAAAGGATTCTTACTAAATCAGCATATTATCCTCAGTCATGTGACACTGAAGACTGGGGTAATGGCTGCTGAAAATTCTGTCTTGTCATCAAAAGGAATAAATTGCTTTTTAGAGTTTTACTATATTTCAAATAAATGCAAATAAATGTATTTTCAAAAATTTGAAACATTTGACAGACCCCAAACATTTAAACAGAAGTTTATAGATGCTAGTGTTTAGCTGTCATATTCTTAAGGTTTGTGCTATTCAAGGTCAAGTTTTCAGGCGAGTAGAAGGGCAAGAGATGAAGTTTGGGACTTAAACCTTTTGTCTGTGTTTAATACACAGTTTTATGCGTATATTGCAAATACATATCATGAGAATGTTACACACAAGGTAAGATGTGCACACTGGTAGGCGTTAGTTGTGTGTGAATTATTCAGACCTTTTGACCCTGCCCTGGTGAGCAGAGACCCTATCAGGAACAGTTGACTTGATGATACCCTAGACTTTTAACAACCTCAAGTTCAAGCCGAAAGGTAAAAAATGCCGTGTGCTCTCTTATACATAAGACAAAAACACTTTCAGGCAGAAATTTGAGACACCAGACTGAATGAAGAAGGACTTTGATACTTCCAGAGAGTAAAGGAGAAGACATTTTTGGTGCCATTTTCACAGCACCGATCTCCATCATGTGCAGTCTTGTCATTTGCATCATTGTTTCTTAGGCGTCTTTGTGGGAAATATAAGAAACCTTTAATTTCCGTCTCTAATCACAACTAAAATAACATTTTCTGCTCTTGGTTTTATGCTTTATCGATTGTCTCTGACTTGCAATTCATATTGGAAGACAATTTTTTTGTTACTCTGAACCAATCTGCTCACCCATTCAGAATGAATTTAATGAATATGTCTTTGCTATCTTGATATCGTACCATCAGCGACTGGGATTATTGCCCATGGTGACCTCTTTGCAGCCTGATGAATATGGATATGATAGGTCCAGCTTGAATAAAATGCTCAAACGAGAGGGATGTCAAAGAGAGCGCGATGAATAATGCATATCCGTGTCTCCGGGGTGAGTTCAGTAATATCAACAATTATTAGAAATGACCCCAGTGCCTCCACTGGAAGTACACATTCATTACAGCACTTCCATGCGAGTTCACTTCGGAATAAGCATAAACAAGTGTCCAATGCCGTTAATAGTTCCATCGCACTAAGTTACCTGGACTTGTATCGTGCCGTGCAATTAAAAATCGTGCCTTTGGTTCGGAATGCATCTCTGATTACCCGCCATACTGTGTTAAGGCCTCTAAGCTGCTTGCTGTCCTCCCATTTCTGTATTTGAGCTTCATAAGATCTGCAGGGCCCGTCATTTTGAATCCCTCATTGCTTGGTGTTGAATGTCCGATCAGATTTTGCCTATATTCACTGAGTGCGCAAGGCTTTGAATTCAGCCTTAATTGGGAGGTATCCTTTGATGGTGCAGTCTCTGCAATAGCACAAGGAGGGGGGAGAGCATTCCCAGGCTGGCTTCCGTCGCAGCCCATTTGCATTTCCTTTTTCCTAGCCTGCCAAAAACAACTCGTAGCTCACCTTCTAAATGCGCGCTTAATGAGAAGCAGACCAGGAGTGCCGCCGTAACCCCGCGGCGAGGATGAGAGATCCACATTTCTCTCCCCTTCTGGCCACCGGGAAGCTTTTCGTCAGCCAGGCCGAGCAGATTAAACGCGCCCTCCATCGTGCCCGCCCTCCCACCACATCAATGATTTGCGCAAACTGAATTAAACAAAATGAAACAGAAGAGAAAGAGCTCTTTTCATGTTGCGGATCAACAAGCGTTCCCCAAATCCTCTTTGGAGTGATTTCTAACATATGCTGGGTAATTAAATGCAGCGCTGGAGAAGATGGGCCGCTTTTCATCTGCTTCCAGTCCTTACTGGTCCATGCCATGGCCATTTGTCATCAGTGCAGATGAAAGTCATTGGGTTGGCAGTCACGGCCCGGGCTTCGGTGCCAACCTTGCGAGTGCGTGTGCACGCATATGCTCTTGCTGAGTGCGGGTTTGCACCTGAACACCCACAAATGGAGATGGTGAAGAAAGTGAATAGTGTCTTTTCAGTTAATTAAGGCTGAGGGCATTGATGATGTCTAGTCACAGAGGTACTTTTTAATAGAATCCGGCTGAGTCTTTCTCATATGGAGAGTGATATGAGCTGACACCACTGAATCTAATGACAGGGAATAAGGAATCCTCCACAATAAGGCAGAGATGTGGCTCGCACTTCCTCGGCGAAGAGCAGCTCGGCAGCACAATAAAATACCATTTGCATTTATATAGCACTCTGCAGGTGTTGATTCAGGTGAAATATTACAACAGGGGGAAGAATCCCACACCACGAGAGTGTATTGAAAGGCGCTGGCAAATAGATCCAGTATGTAAAAAGCTATCAAGTACAAATGACCGCCTTTCCTCTCAGATTCAGTCGTTTGCCTTTATTATAGAGCAGATTTTAGCCCGGCTCTTGATTACCCGGGGTGGTAAGATGTACACCACTTCAGCCTGGAACAAGGAAGACAATGGGCATCCCGACTCGTTAACCGTTAGAAGTCACAAACAAAAAGCTCTGATGTATGAACGGCTCCAGAATGCCAAGCTGAGTTTCTTTCACCTTTAAATGGTGAGCCAAGGGTATTTCTAAGGCAATTGCCATTTTAATGAGACCATGCGGGTCTATGCTTATGTGCTTACGCAGCAATTAATGACAGCTGACAAACTTAAGTAACATGCCTCACTTCAGTCCTTTGTGCTAATGCTAAAGGTTTGTGTTAAGAGATTTCGGTTCAAACACAAATCACAAGTTTGCTTTATTTGGTTGGTGTTAATGCTTAATCTAAATGAAAGATTTTTTTTGATTATTGATCATTGCAGGCTATCATTTGCACCTGATTTTGTAGGGTATGTTAATATTTTATATAAATGTTAATATTTTATTGCAAGCATAAGTTTTAGATACTATAAACATAGTAAAATTTGACAAAAATAAACATCTGACAGTGAAATGTCTACATAGAATGCAGATACAGTAAGTAAAATTGTCTTGCATATTGTAGAATAATATAATAACAGTTACAGCTATAAGGAGTGTTAAACAAATCAATTTAAAAACTAAATACTGTAGTTATTTCCCTTATTTCTGTTATACATTTAATACAATATACATGAGTCAATTATATAATTATGAATGAACCAGCTTTTCCCCCAAAATATCATGGTTATAGTTAATACAGTACATTCATGACAAATATTGGTTATATATTAAAATATATAATATATATATTTTATATATATATTTTTATTTTATATATAAAATATATATTTAAATATTTTTTCCATGCTAATGCAATGAATGTCAGTCTGGTTTCATCTACTCTTTTCTGAATCACAATTTAAATCACAAAGACATTGAGGCTTTTAGCAAGGACCTTTGCTCCAAATCCAAACAGTCCTGACTGGATATTTTAATAAACTGCAGCACAGCTTAACAGTGATGCTGTGAGGTCGATCTGAAAATAAATACACTTCGTCTGAGCTTGCACTGCACAGTCTGTTGGCCCAAACTGATAAATAAGTTCAGAAAGGTAGTAGTGTTTCTGTTTTTCAGATGTGGGCCATTTGATTTTTCTCATACGAAACAAATAGCAGTGCATAATCTTAGAAAATCAGACAACGTGCAAGCTCTAACAAGCCTTGCAGAAAAAAGTAGCAAAATGCTGCCATTTACAGTAGATACAGTATGGAGCCGTTAATGTATAATTTGCACATTCGTCATACTAATGTTCATACTATTTATAGTATACAACATCTCCCATCTCTGACTGTCTCGAGACACAGTAACAGCTTGCATCCTTTGCATTTTTTTTTGGCAGAAAAATGCAAGTGCCATTTTTGGCATAAGGTTTTAGGGTTAAATTCAAGTTGACAAAGATACGAACTGTGCGGTGGCATCTTGCCGTCCCGAGACATTACCTAGCTATAACTTTGCCTAACACATGGTAGTACTCATGCCGAAGACGATTTTCTTTTTTCATTCATACATTACCTGGAAATAATTCAGAATTGTATCAGATATGAAAAACTAAAACTGTACTCTTAATCTTTCCCAACTAAATGTTATGATGCAAAATAGATAATGGCATTTTAATGCGTCCAATCAGTTAGGCCTAAATCCCTGAGTTTTAGCATGGTGATGCTAATGAAGCACGAAAGCTAATTGCAATAATGCTAACCAGCAGCCATGTGGAAAACTCGTTGATGATTCTTAAACAAACCAGATGCTGAGTCACTGTTCTAACCTTGATGTGATGGGAGTTTCCCCTGTTCGTCAGCCTGCAACAGAGCGCAGTCATCCTCAAAGAGCAATGCTAATCATGCTATCACTGCAAAAATAGGTTACCCTCTCCTCCAGGAAATGACAGAAAGTATGAAGGTTGTTTGATCCAGTACTTGAGGCTAATATGACTAGAAACATGAACATGAAGTAGGCCTGCTGTTGCCGTTCAGAGTTATTTTATGATAATTTACTACAGCATAATATCGCACTGTGATGTTTTTATAAAGACCGTAGAAGGTAGACAAATTCTTTCTATGTAGGAAAAAAAGATTTATTACCATTGTGAAATGAAAAGTTGCTGCTGAATATTTTGCATTATTATTGGTCTATATTTGTATAAAACTAGTAAATCTAAGATCTATATGATGCAGATATTATTTTGCAGTGCTTAATTCACAGACAAGAGGCATGTTCGTTGCTTTGATTGAGTAGATGTAGTTAATTAAGGGAGGCACCATCTGTAATATATCTTGCTGTGCAATTTTAGTCACAGCTTCTGAATCGCTATGGAGAAATTACACTAAATCAGAGAGAACGCCTCGCCAGTGCCGATCACTCCAGCAATGGCACTCATATCAGTTGTGTTATTTATTACGAAGTTCGTTTTAGTTTGAAAGTCACTCATTAGGTGGGATTGTGAGGAAAAGTAATTGATGTGCACTGGCAGGCAAGACACTTCCATGTTTGCCACATCCATAATCTTTCCGTATTTGGAGGGAGTGAGAGCGGGTAAGAGACGGAGCATCATATTAAGGGCACCCCTGCAGGATCCAAGAAGGAGACAGATGAACATAAATTAGCTGTGTGTAAAACAGGCAGCGTTTGTAATCTCACAACGTAATTGGGCTCGCTGGTTTGCCAGAGACAGATGACAGGGATGTAATGACAGTCTTCATTTATCTTCTTTATTGTGGTGGAATACGTTGGCAGCGTGAGACTGGTGTCGGTCCAGATGAAGGAAGCGTTACGTTGTGCTATCATCCCCGTCAACAACAACCCACATTGCTGATTTACACACTCAGACATAGCATGACTCAGCCGGTTCGTTAGGGGTGGCAAGATTGCCGGCAGTTCTAACTAAAAGCTGAGAGAGAAAAGGTGAGCGCTCATCCCAAGACTTCTCTGGCTTCCTCTAGTAGTTACCTCCTCGGGCACGATTCCTCTTGCTCCTGTTTTAGCCTGTTGTTCTTGTTCTCAGCAGCCCATTAATGTGCACCTTTTCGTCTCTTTCTCGCCGCTCTTTATTTCTTTATCTCTCTCTCTGAGCTGAGAAGAGCCAGAGGCCGAGAGATAGGAAAAGTGATTCACATGTTTTCCTCGGATTCGCATGGACACAGACACATACAATGAGCTGTTCTCAGAGAGCTGTCTGAGAACATGGATAATATTGGTTTGAAATACGTAACACAGATATTGCAGTGTCGTTTTGAGTTATAATCTTGTTTTCTTTCCTGTGTTGCAGTGTTTCCTATTGAAACAACTTCCTGATGGGATTGTTGTTGTTTTTTTAATCGTCAATTAGTTTTAGTTATGTCATAAAAATGAAACATGATTTTCTTCTGGGCAGTTGGTTGCATTTAGTGTTACACTGTAAAAATTTTTTTGAAATTGGCAGCTGTGGTTGCCAGAATAATTTTGTAAAAAATAAATAAAAACAAAAAGTAAAACTGTAAATACTTTTACAGCCAATCTGTGAGTTTTGCAGTATAAAACTGTCAATTTCTGAATAAGAAAATTTGAATGTAAACCAGTAAATTCAACAACACTGCTATTAAAGTATGTTTTTTACCTTAGACATGCTGACAAGCCACATGAAGAATCAAAGCTCATCACAAGTAGCTTTGTCACAAGCAGAAGTAATAAACATTTATTAAACAACAGAGGATGTAACTGGTAACAAAAACTTATTTATTTTAGCAATGTGTCCATGATTTTACAGTTAAAATTACACTTGTGTGCACTGAGGGACAGTCTCGTAATAGAAAAGTTTGATTAGACAAAAATCTGTGTAGTGCCAAATGGGTCATCAATTATTACTATTATATGTATTGATATTATTTGCCCAGAGTTTCAAATTTTGTATATGTGCTTGGAAGTCAAGTACACCAGCGTGCAGTATACACTGATTATGCTCTTGTTCTCACCAAATGTGTTTTTATTTATAATATTAACAGAGTATTAAAATAGTAATATTATGAAACATTATTACAATTTAAACATTTCTGTTCTCTATATTTGATCATTTTTAGCATGAATTACTCCAGTGCTCAAGAAGCATTTCTTCTTATTAATATTTTGAAGGAATCAATGACACTGTACCTTTTTTTTCCCCCCAGGATTGACTGATGGATAGAAAACTCAAATGAATCGCACTTGTTTAAAACGGCATCTTTTGTAAGGTTATAAATGTTGTGTATCTGACAACTTTTGAGAATGGTAATAAGATGGTAATACGGTTGACAGCTTTATTCAGATGAAAAGATATATGTACGTTAAACTTAATCATTTTAGATGAGTTTGCGAGCTGGAGCGCTATAGCTGAGCACACAGAATCTAATGATCTGCAGTCATCATCGCGGTGAATTATGGTCAGAATAAACATTTGAAAAAATAAATGCAGAGCCGAGCCACACAACAGTCATCAGACCGGAGTTGGCCTTGGAGAATTGCCAGCACTGACATCCAAACACACATTTACTTTGATTAATTAGCCTCAAATGTCATTAGCACACTCGGTTCCTGCACTGAAACCATTGTAATTTTTGATTAACTGACATCATATGTGAAGCAGCGCTGTTTTATTGGCAAGTAAACGGCAACCTAAACCAGATGTGACTAGATGGGAGCTTTTTTTTCCTTTTTCAGTCCTGCGGTGTGACAAATGAATTAAAAATACAATTCCATATAGAGAATGTGGTCATAAACTGCATGCGTAATATAAAATCATTAGAATAATACTGTTCAAAATGGTTTCGAGTGAATTATAGCATGTCACACCGCAGGACACTGCTTGCCATCTTCCCAAATTCAGTCGTGGGTTCACTTTGTCCCATGAAAGTAATACAGCTATGAAGCAGCAGCCAATCATCGTGAGTCAGTCTGTGAAAAACAGCATCATAAAGACTTATGATATGACAAGACTGCTTAAATGAAGCAAACAAGTAGTCTTTTCATACCGGCTAGATCCTGTACATGAAAGTATTGTTCCACAGTGAAAGACAGTCTCTTGAGAAATGTGGATTTGAAGACAAGAAAATGTTAGATTTATATAAAGGAAAGAAAAGCAAAGGGAGGAAAGAGTGCTTAGGACTTGGCTTATAATCCCCCAGAGAGAAAAATGAAGTCTTTCAAGAAATAAACAAGTAAATAAAATCACTCACTGCTGGTGACGGAAATACCAAGTCAGTTGCCATAAAACGGTAACAGCATAAGAAAAGGACTCACAGTGAGGATTTCTGGACTGTGGACCGTTTTTTTGGTTTATTACAAATGTGCATTTTTGGCACTATTTAAACACAATGGTTAATATAAAACAGCAAACCATGTGTAATTGTAAGGCATCTCACAAAACAACTGTATACTCGGAAATCTGACTAAACATTCAGCATAGATTTTCCCATTGCTGTTCATTCTGTTGTTATTTTTTATGTAAAGGTAACTCACAGTAACAGCACCTCAAGTCACACTCTGTATAAAAATGAAAGGTTTTTTTATCCATCTGTGTGTGTGAGAAAGAATAACTCAAGAGTTTTGATATTTATTCAGTCCGTTCTCTTTTGTTGACTTGCACAAATCTGCTAGAGATGGTTTATACCCATTTATTATTTAAAGCACTGCAAATGTACTTTCTCGTGAGTAAACACAATTACCAGCATTATTCATTATTATGCTAACTAGAAAACTGTTACAATGATGATAGATATGAATGACTTTTCTCATTTCTCATTTCTTTTTCCCCTGTAGCTTCATTCCGATGTGGACAAAGGTGAGGGAAAAGTAAAATACGTGCTCAATGGCGAAGGTGCAACATCTATTTTCACCATCGATGAGAACACAGGCGACATACATGCCACGAAGCGCCTGGACCGCGAGGAACAGGCCTACTACACACTTCGAGCTCAGGCCAAAGACCGGGCCACCAACCTGCCAGTAGAACCAGAGTCAGAATTTGTTATCAAAGTGCAGGATATCAATGACAATGAGCCCAAGTTCCTGGATGGACCTTACAATGCTCAAGTACCTGAAATGTCTCCTGTTGGTAAGTGACTTTGGTATGTTCATACAGAACAAATAAAAAAAGAGGGGTTTTAGGAATACACAGTATATCTGCAGATATATTTAAAAACGATTAATTAGCACTGGTTGATTTCGGACATTCAATTGTGCTTGCTTATTGCTCATGCTTAAAAAAAGAGAAACCCCGTAACGCATGACATTACAGGCAAAAACCTTTTTTTTTTACTTTTCACACCCTGAAGTGCTCAAAATTGTGAATATGAATCGGAATACTGTATACTTTAGAGATATTTTACTCATAAAAATTCTAGGGGTGCCAATGGTTGAGGTCAACAAGTATTGGAGAAGAACATTTATTTCATCACAAGAATTTCTCCTTATTTTCAATAGTTCTACTTCAGTGATAGGTTAGAATTGTGTGAATTTTGTGAATGAAAGATCAAAATGATAAAAAAAAAAATGCAGATTTATTTTCACATTCACCTTTGCACAGATTTTTCCAAGGGTGCCAATATTAGTAGAGGGCAGTGTATGTTGCTTCATAGCAGCAGAAAGAAAACATTCAAAATACGCATTTAAGTGTTTATTGCCGTTGATTGCTCTTTGTCTATTTAGCCTTAGATTTAAGTTACAATACATATTTACCGATTTTGCCCCATCCACTGAGCCAGAAATGAATCTTTAGCAAATAGTTAATAACTTTTTTTTTTTTTTACTCTTTTTTTTTTTTAATATGAAATGGACAAAATAGAAACATTTATCAGTAATCAATTTTACTGAAAAGATTAAAGAAATTGGTGCATCCATAACAGATATTTTAACATTCAATTTGATGATCATTATTGGTAACTGTGTCACGTATTTGTTTAAATATTGAGGGTTTGCTATGGATCACCTAAGAACAGTGATATACATAATGAATGCCCTCGGTACGAGGCACTTGTTTGTCAGTTCGAACACGCGGAGCGTAGTAGCTGACAATCACGCAAGCATTGACATGCTTTTTTATAAGAGCAATTAACATGCTGGCTGCCACTGTCTGTCCGACGGCGTGAACAAAGCCATTAGCCTCTGTGAATGCAAGCGACCCTTGTCCTCAATGACTGCTTTATAGATCCATTTAAATTCATTAGCAGTCAACTGGTGATGAATGGATTTGATTAACGAGAAAATGATTAATTTAATTTGGTAATTAAGAAACAGGAGATTGTTTGCAAGTGTGAGGACCACAACCTAACCCAGACACCTCTCCCTCAAGTCAGACGTCAGCATGAGGCCGAATGGAAATTCACAACATATGCCTTATACTCCCACCCAATCATTTTCACACATTGCGGTTTCACTATGATGTGTATTTAAGGGCTGACCATATGCCGGTGTCCTTAAGTGACTATAAATGTACCCGCTTGTTGAATCTAAGCAGTCTGAAATGATTCTTACAGGTACAAGGTTACCTATAAGAGATGAAATCACATTGCGCCATCAGATAAAGAGTAACACTCATTTGGCCTCGGTCCCTGCGGTGAGGTGTTGCCATGGTTCTGCGTTTTCGTACACTCAGCTGTGCCTCCAGATGCTTAGGTTACCAATACGACAACATCTGGGCCTGTCCCCAAATGTCTCCTTAACTTTTTTACAAGCGAACACATTTAAGGATAATCTGCGTTTCTGAGGAACACCGCAGTCTGGAGCGGTCTGTAAATTACACTCAAATGAAGGCCTGGCACTTTCCATTAGACTTTTTACAGTTTCAATCAAATCTGGGGGAAATATCAGTAAGCCAGTAAAGCAGAGCTAAAACTTCCCTTTGTTCTCCAGTTCTACAGATTAAATAATGAAGCATAGAAGCTATGCTACCTTTATAAGTTTTAGAAAGAAATGTGTACTTATATTTAGCTATGATGCATTAAAACAGGCATTTACAAGACTTTAACTTTTTTTTATTTACCAAAATAAGGAAATAAATTCTGTTCATTCTGCCGTAATTTTAATGAGATGGAGTTTGAAAGTCTGACAGAAATCAGTATTACCTCCTGTAAGGTTTACCCTGAAAACGTTAGAAATATAGAAAAGTAATCAAATGTAATCAGTTAGATTAATAAATTAATTGAAGTACTTACAACATTTCAAACAGGGTAACATGTAATCTGTATTACCTATTATATTTCCAAAGTAAACTTCAAAAGTAAACACTAGCTATAAGATAAGGAAAGGCAAGTGCAGGCCACATATGGAATTGTGTTTAAATTGTGTTTTTGGCTTACGGTTAGATTTGTTTTGTCCTTCTGGGCTTTTTGCAAGGATGCATGGTTTAATGAGAACTGAGGCAACACCAGCTCTGTACTCTGTAATCAAGACAGGCAGAAGAATGCAAAATACTGCAGGAGCCAACACAAGATATGTTTCGCTGTTGTTACGCTGTTAATTTATGTGAAAAGTGTGAAAAGCAATCGGGAAAATAATTTACAGATAAAGCAGCATTTCCATCCCATGTGTTCAAGAGAACATAATCGTAATTTCTGGGGAAATTGACGCACAATGGAAATGAAAGTAGTTGTCGCTAGGGCAGCCACTGTGGCTCTTTTATTAAATGTAATTACTTACAAAACGCTCTAATGAACTTCATGTATGCTAGCGATCAGCGGCAGATGCCTCGTTTCTGTGACTGACAGCGTGTCAGATTGTTCAGGGAGGCAAGAGAAGCCTCTTTTAATGCATATCACAGGAATAAAGGACATTTTATATACTATTTTATAAATGGAAAGCATTTATCTGAAGTTGCAATAGTATTTATATGTTATCATTTTTTGATTGCATAAACACAGTCCTGGAGAGACTTATATTCTGGACAAAATTCGCCAGAACAGAACAATCTACTTATGTGCATTCTGAAGTATCTTTATTGGTTTACTTGAGCCTGTTCATGTTTCTGTGATGGGCTACATCAGATTTCAGTTCTGTAATCAAGTGAGGCTCAATGCCAATGCGTGTCTGGTACCATTTGACCAAATTGCGTGGATAATTTGTTCCAGGCACATCTGTAGTTGAGGTTAAGGCGACTGACGCAGATGACCCCACATATGGAAACAGTGCCAGAGTCGTGTACAGCATCCTTGAAGGACAACCCTACTTCTCAGTGGAACCAAAGACAGGTATGCACAAATGAAAGTTTTTTTTCTTTTTCCCAATCATTTAAGCACTAAAATCTTATCCAGCACCTCTATTTTGAGTCATTCGCAACAATCAAGCTTTTTAGGCAAACGGTGTACAATATCTAATTTAGATTCATATCTGAAAAAAGAAAAGCACCACATGCTTTCTGTTGTCACTTGAGTGACAAGCCTTTTCAAAGCGGTAACCACAAATTCCTGTAATGGAAACATGCAAACGTCAAGAGACCGCTGTTTTGATTGACTCACTTAAAGACAGAAAAAGTTGATGGGACTTGTGATGAAGTTACTGGCGCACATTACCACCTGATTACAGGGAATGAAATCCTTAATGTAATCAGCACTCTAGCTGTAACTGAGGTCATTTCCACATATGGACTCAATCAACAGGGTAAATTACAAACCTTGATTAAACTTTTTCTTCTTTTTCTTTTAAAGTGTGCAGCTAATTTTAGAGACGCCACCACAACATGTGGAGAAAAATGAAGCCAGATATAGCAAATAGCAGCGCTTATTGATTAGGATTTATCGTAGCTTCCTGTGCTCGAAAGGGAAGTAGGTACTATTTAATCACTCGGATGTACAGAGCAATGATAATTCCAAAACTAACAATGATTTGGAGAGGAAATTGATTTACAGTCCTACACTGGCCAGTAAATTTGACTCATCGATGAGAGATCCATTATGATATGGCCTAACAAATCTGGATAAGGTTCTTGCTATTTAGCTCACTAAATGGTAATCCTATTTTAATGAATGCACACTCCATCTTCCTATAATGCAGAGGGGTAGTGATCCGTATTGTAATCTAGATGCTTTTACAGGCCAGGAGGATGTTATCATTACACAGTACATCTCATGCATCAACAACCCTCCATGTTTCTTACATTTTAATCAACACTAGACAACAGGACATTTAGTAAAATAATTTCACTTTTTTTGTGCAGGCATTGTAAGGACAGCTCTGCCCAACATGGATCGAGAAGCACGGGACCAATATCTTTTGGTTATCCAGGCCAAAGACATGGTTGGTCAGATGGGAGGACTCTCAGGGACAACGTCGGTGACGGTCACGCTGACGGATGTTAACGACAACCCGCCCCGTTTTTCGCGGAGTATGATTCTTCCACTGGCTATAAAACGAACATGGACCCGATCCATCATTAATGCATGCTGCCTTCCCATTTAATTTGCATGCGAGCAATCTGAGATTTTTAATGGCTCAGGCTGATCTTGTATTATAGAGATCAAGCGCTCACTGTAGATGCTGTGTAATTATCAGGTAGATGATCTTTTGAATAGAAATGAACAATCCTATTTCATAATAGAGGATTTTTTAGATCATTGTCATAGTTATTTCTGTCCCTATTTTTAGCTGCACGATACCATCACCGGCATCAGTATATGTCCGGGAGTGTGTAGAGCTTAGTCTGTCCTCGTGCTCCCTGTATCTATAGAGTGTCTTGCCTGCTACGGAGCAGAGAGATACATTATTAGTTCAGACCTGGCCCTAACAGCTGGGTGATAAGGAAGAAAAAAAAGAAATAGCATCATCAATAACCTCTGCGTGTGGGTGTGTGTGTTTGCCGGGCCTCTTTTGCAGAATCCTATCAGTTTGCTGTGCCTGAATCCCTGCCTGTGGCGTCGGTGGTGGCTAAGATAAAAGCCTTGGATTCTGACATCGGACCAAATGCTGAGATGGACTACAGAATTATAGAGGGCGACGGCCTTGGGGTGTTCAGGGTCGCGCCAGACAAAGATACCCAGGAAGGAGTCATAACTCTACAGAAGGTAGGCCAGAGACAGTCCAAATCTTATATGTACTTTTTTAGCTCCATTGCTATGACAGGAAATAAGTGAAGGCGATAAATTTTTCATGCCTATAAAAGGGGCGCGATAAGAAAATGTGCTAGATGTAAAAAGCGTGTATCTTTAGACGTTGTCAGAAGTTAATCTCAGGCTATGCGTATAGAAGACACTAACCACCACTGGGACCATTTCTGATATAAGACCCCTTTGAGTTCCTGTCAGAGTCATTTACTCTGTGTCTGTCTGGCAAAAGAACACTGAAGAACTCAACAGTATTATGCATTAATGGCTAGCATCTTGTAGCTTTCACACACATGGTAATGAAGTGCTGTTAGCGGCTGGTCATGACCCAAGACCTCCAGCCCGCCTACACTTGACTCATGACATTTTGCTTAAAGGAAAAACTATCCAGTATGCATTAACACTTCTTTATTTATTGACTTTACTTTTTATGTTTGGAAAACAGATATTGCATAGCAGGTTTTTGTTTTAAATAAACATCACAGCTGCTTGTCAGATTTCCTGACAGACCTCGGGCAACCAGGATCCATGACCAGACCTTCCAAATTGTCACCCTGACTACCGGTGTCCCCCAGGGTCGTGCCCTCAGCCCTTTATTGTTCTCACTGTTGACTCTTAGTCTGGTTGCCAGGCGCCCCGGCAACCAAATCATCAACTTTATAGATGACATGGCAGTGCTAGGGCTCACTAACAACGATGAAGAGATAGCATGCAGAGAGGAAATGAGATACCTAGAAAAATGTTGAGGAGTCAACAACTATCTCTTAATGTCAACAAGACAAAAGAGATAATTGTTGACTTCAGGAAATCAACAGTGTTTGGAAACTGCTCTTCCTCTCGCGGGAAGCCCCTACAGTGCAGACAGCTCAGCATGTTATTTCCCCAGAAGCAGTGCCTAAAGAAACTCAGTAAAAGATTGAAGGACAATACTTTGGCCTTCAGCTTTTTCTGCCTTTGTTCCCTCTGGGAGAACCCCCAGGAGCATATACACTCCTAAACTACTGGACCTGAGCACAGTTTCTTCCCACAGGCAATCATGCTCCTCAACTGCTTTGACCCACCTTACTCCCACCTATCCCCCTAGCTTATGTATCATATGTTCTAGATAAAAAAATAATATAGAGGAATTACTTACAGGCGTATTGTACATTTTGGGAATTTTTAAATTAATTTTGCTTTTTAACTTAAATCCACATAGATTTTCTAATTATCCCCTGAATAGAGTTTCATTTTTACTATTCTAGCATATGTGTATGTATATATTTTTATATGTGTCAGTAATGTGACAGTATTTTTTGTGCTTAAATCTATTTGAAATGATTAGCAATTGCCTTTATTATATCTATGTTTTCTGAATTTTAATGCATTTTGGTGGGTGCATAGGTAGTGTAGGCTGTAATGCTTAGAGAAAAAAAAAACATTGGAATTTGAATTAATTTATTATTGTTTATTTAAAAATATGAATTGGTACGCATCGGTTCTGTTTCCAAATATTCATATTTAATAAAATGTAAAATGATTATCTTTTGGATGTGTCTTGAAAAACATTATTTTTGGTTTAAATAACAGCATTTTGAAATTTCTGGACCAGATTTGAGTGTATTCAAGCTATATGGAAAGTATTTTATTACTGTTACATGGTTACAACACTTGACATTTACAAAGAGAAATATATTGACGTATTTGTAGAAAACTTTTTTTTTCTTTTATTTTTTTTTTAAGTATGCAGTGAGCATGAATACAAAGATAATCTGTTTGAAAACTTGCATTTAGTACTCTGTATGTTGTACTGTATATAAATTACAGTGTTTTATATTTGCACTGTGGTTTCCAGGGAAACAATGCAGGATAGAAATGACAATAAACTGACTCTGACTTCTCATTTTAAAACTACAGCTAAACGTTCATAAGTGCTGGATTTGGCTTTGTTGCACCCTCAGGGAAGTTATGTTTTGTCAGTGATATGAAGGTAGTTTTCAATGTGCTGCATATTACAGCAGACAGAAGTGATAAATGACTATATGAGAAAGTATTCCACAAGACATTTTCGGCATCATGTATCTCTGTCTTAAAATCAATGTACTGCTTTGACACTGTTCTTTTCTGTCCTGTCAATCGATAACAATGCTTAAATGAAATATGAGAGCTAAAAGGAGTGGATCAAGGGTTCTTGGATGCATTACATACATACACACATCACAGCTAGATTTCAAATGTGAACTTTGTTTATGACTAGCCTGGATGCCTACCACATAGTCTCTGTCCTTTTTTATATTTACTTTTATATAACTATTTCTAAACTTTCTCTCCCTTTCTCTTTTTGTACTCTTTACCTTAGAATCTTGACTTTGAAACAAAGTCAAGCTACACTCTGAAAATTGAGGCATCCAACAGGAACATAGACCCACGGTTCTTGTCTCAAGGACCGTTCAGTGATACAGCGATGGTGAGACTGACTGTGGAGAATGTAGATGAGCCTCCTATCTTCTCCTCTCCACTCAGCAAAATGGTTGTGTCTGAAGCTGCTAAAGTGGGAACCATGATAGGAACCGTCTCTGCTCTGGACCCAGACTCCACCAATAGCCCCATTAGGTAGGACATGGCCTCGTGGAATGACTTTACACTGCAATGTTACTGGTTTTATGAAGGCTAGATTAAATCTTGAAAAAAGACTACAGCATTTTTAATTAAAGCTTTAAGACCTTAATAAAAAATTATACCCGATTGTGGTATCATGATAATATCTAGTCAGACTTTAACTGAATTGCATTCTCCGCTTGCAGACTAATATGTCTACGGATCGAAATATGATCAGTTATCTGTGCAAAATGGCTTGCAAAAAAAACCCCTCACATATAGCCTATTACTGTTTAAAGGTTTGGGGTTGGTAAGATTTTGAATGTGATGCACTCCAACACTGTATTTATTTGATCAAAAATGCAATAAACCTGTCAATATTGTCAAAAATAGTTCGGTTTCAAATAACTGTTTCCTGTTAGAGATGAGAGATGGCAAAGCAAAATTTTCAAGAGCCATTATTTCCGTCTTCAGTGTTGCATAATCCTTTAGAATTGCTGTTTGTTGGGGAAAAAACAGAGTGTCTTTGAGTATATTTTACACATTCTATTACACATTCAATAGGGTCAAGTACTATCTGATTTCAAGCCAATCACACAAACACATGCTAATGTAAAAACAGGCCTAAGATAATACTTAAGCACGTGATTAGTGCTATTATTATTGCATTAAATTATTTTATTTGTTTACGTGGGAGTGGATGCAAATGTTGACTGTAAATGAGTTGTGGGACTCAGGTGTTTTGTGCTGAAAGACAAATGCTCATAATTAAGTTGTTCTGCGCCTAAGAGCCACTGAAAATAATGATTGCTGTTGGGGCTGTGACTTCAGGTCATATCTATAGAATTCATTTAAAAGTCAAAGCTTGAAATTCATTAAAACTTTTTTGTTCCCCAGGTATTCAATAGACAGGAATACAGACTTGGAGCGATTTTTCAACATCGAGGCAACAACAGGAGTCATCAGCACGGCTAAGGCTTTAGACAGAGAAGCCAATGCTGTACACAACATCACCATCCTGGCTACTGAAAGCTGTGAGTGACCTCCGAATTGTGTTGAACTTATTTATATGGTTGCTGTGACGGTTTGAAGGTCTTCGGAAAATTTGTAAAGGTTATACTGACAGTTATGATGCTTCTTGGCTGAAACGAAGTATTAAACGTATATTAAACATAACACGATATCTGAAAGAGGTATAATTTATGTACAGTAGATGTGCTGTGGTGTTCTTTTTTATTGTCCAGCAAGGTCTTTCAATTACAGAAACTGCTACTGCTTGATTTGTCCTTTATAAGTGAGCTATTCAGATGGATCTTTTATTGAAAGATACCTTTACTTTCGGTTTGTACGGGGAAGTTGCGAGCATCTGCATTTCTTTCAATCTCAGATTCTGTTAGGATGAAATCCTTCATAAAATTTAAGCCTTTAATTTTACAATGAATTTCATTATCCCAAGGCTGCTGAGGGTAATGGTTAGTGCCGCTGTGGGTGATCAATATTTCAAACCGTGTCCCTTGTGCATGTCGCGTCTGTCTATCTTGCCGCACGGCACATACAGCCTAAGCGTTCAATCTGCGCGAGTGCTCTGGCCAGGCTGTGAACAGATGCTGCGCTGCTGAGTTGACCGCTGTCCACTGGCATCTCCAGAATCCGTGTAGCTTGATCGAGTCTTGTCCTGATTGTAGCCGATGGGCAGAACTGCAGCATCCGCCTAACTTTTGATGCTGATTTTCACCGTGACCTTCACTCAAGTGCATCTGTTCTCTCTATCCCTTGCAGTCTTTCCACAGACAGCCATAACCCTATTGACTTGAGTGATAGAGGGGAATAATATCCATCATGTGGTTACATTTTTAACCCATATCCATAAACGTAGACGCGCTTAACCAAAGTTTGCAGGTTCGCCCTCATAGACAATCAGTCATTGTCAGAGGCATCCACAGTCTCTAAAATGGCTTTTGGCAGAGAAGATTGAAATGTCCTCTTCTATTTGTCTGTAAGAATGAGACAGAGGCTTGCTAGCTACCAAAAGGTAGCCTCAAAGTCATTTGTCTTTAGGCGATGTAAGGTAAGGTCTTAATGGCCCTGAAAATCATAAAAGAGGAAATTTCAATTTCTGGAAATGGATATTTTAGATTCTAAGGGCAACCATATTTGAAAGGCACATTCAGGGTAAAGTTGCTGTGTGTGCCAGAATCTCTACAGAAGCCAAAGAGAAATTACTATAACTGTGCCCACATAATCTATATTAATGAGCAATTTGCTTTATTAGTTACTGTAAACAGCCTACAGCCCACAGAGAATTGACTATATTAAAGAAGTGCTCTTTATCTATTGTTTCTAGATCTGCACAATATTGGAAAAACTTACATTGCAAAGTTTAGTTTTTCTAATACCTTCTAATGAGTTTATGTACTGTGTGTGCAAATATGAATGAACTGATGGATGGTTAACTAAAATAATAATCTAAAATAAATAATTGTTATTATTAAACAGAGTTTTTGCACAAAATATATATTTTATATATTATATATATATATATATATATATTTTTTTTTTGTTTTTAATTTATTTATTTTTAACAGTAATACTATTGCTATCACTCTAAAATATCTAAAATATAAATAAAAATATGCGGTGCAGCCTTAAGTATTACTTAATCATGTTATAACTTGATTGAAGATTGGTCTTATTTAGCATAGCACTGTATTCATAAAAGCAACTTGCATTACCTTGACCAGACATTTAATATCAGTAAATTATTACTGTTAGTCGACAGCATGGGTGAAAGAGCCCAGTAATCTCTCTCAAAACATTCTTTATCTAGTAATAACAAACGACTGGCAGGGTCTTGGAAAAGTCAGGGAAATTCATTGGTCAAAAAAGTGCAGTGCTATTACATTTGTGACTGCACTTAACATGGCGAATTATGAGCCAGTGCCCAGGGGCGTCAGCTGTGACATTATAGTCACTGCCACGACAATGTGCTTAACAGCCACTGTCCGTGCTATCGACGCTGAGGTAACTTATCACCTGTTTTATTGTTTAGAGCATTGTAAAGCAACTTGCGATACTCATCCAGCAATGGCAATCTGCCTGGGTTTAATTCACGGTAGATCCCTCATCCTCTAAAAAGTCAAATTAATAGATGAATTATCTCAAAGCACATGCCTTTTCTCTCTCCCTGCCTGCAACTCAGCAGGTTTCCTGCAGGTGTGTACGGCACGGAGGCAGATGGCCTCTATATATCTTGGGCAGAAGATACTGGGAGGCGTGAGTCATATATTTACTAGTGCGGTTTTGTTAGGATATGCGTTTTCTCTAAACCAGAGCACTATTTGGATTAGACGGTTAAGCTGAATTCTGCTAGCCATGTAAAGAGTCAAGCTAGGGTGGAACGTACTATAAATCACTGGGTTTTCGATGGAAATCAACTTCGAATGGGCCAGCATATTTCCAGCCCACTGCCGCTGCATGTTCACACCTGCAGAATAGATTTATTTTTGCTCTCCATCAACTCATTTGGCTGAAGACCATGACCGCTTTTTGTCCTCCTCAATGCCCTCGATATCATCGCTGCTGCCAAAATTATGGAAAGCTCATAATGACAGGACAGCTTGCAAAAATTCATAGAGATTTTGCCGATTAGCGCAACTCTGAAATGCCCTTAATTGGTTTTGTAGTGCATTGTGAGCATGCACCGAATGTACTAGCAAACAGCAGTCATTCTACTCAAAAATACTAGCAGCTGTGTCTGTTCTGGTTGACTAGAGGCGGTATGCCCTCAACAGGTGTTTGCTGTTGGCTTGTGCTTAAGCGCCAATACCATTTGAAATATCTACATTGCATAGTTACACAACAAAAATAACCTCACACCCTTGTGCAGTCTGTTAATTTGTTGATTGCCAAGTGCAGCATGTCTGGAGGTTGAAAATATCACCTTATTTGCTAAAAGTAGAACAAAAACAGAATTAATTACAGTATGTGTGTTTAAAACTCTGATGCTATACTCTGGTCTTACCAGAAAGGCCCTTACGTCTGCTGTTTGCTGGATGCGATCGCTGATAAATGGGATGATACTGCGATTGGCCTGTTTATTTTGACAGCTCAAATTTGATTCAAAGTCACATAAAACTCTATTGCATGTATTGCAGCAGTAAATTTCCCGGAGTTCTTTTTTATGGTCCTCGGCACTCATGGGAACAGTGAGCAACACGAAAAACCCTAGCAGCTAATTCCTGTATTGCATCAATCGTCGTGACTTTCATTTCTAAGATTTACTCCTCACTGTGGCTCTATTCTTTTATGCATACGAAGGGTCAAATTGTTAATGTAACTCCAGCTTTTTGAACAATTGTCAGATATAAATGATTTCTGATTTATCTCTCTGGATAAAATGAACAGAGCGAACAGAGTTTAGGCAACCGCAGTAGGAGAAGCACATTTGCAAACACATGTAAGAACATCAATGGGAATATTTAAGTTGAGCGCTAAAGATCAGGAGGAGTATGTTCATCTAATACTGTCAGTCTCAATGCAAGTGTACCTAAAACAGCAACTTAGCCCCCCACCCATATAGACACATAATGTATGTACTTCATTGTAATGTGCATGTGAAATATGTCAAACTCATTCAGCCTTTTTCTTTTCTTTTCTTTTGTGAAGTCAAATCTTTTCATAATACAATTAATTTCAATTCAGAATTACAGAAAATTATGATTTAATGCTCCCAGTAAGAAACCAAACCAACAGTGGCCGGAACGATGGCAAGGCACATATTTAAATAAATGCAACCTTTTAAATAATGTAACACATTTAAATAAATAAAACATATTAAAATAAATGTGTTGCTGCCCTTATGTTTTTTTCATTTATTAGTCTGTTCATGCATGCATATTTTTTTTCTCTGTGATTTCAGTGGATCCCTCACAGGTTGGGAAAGGAGTGGCTCTGATCACAGTGATGGACATTAATGACAACGCACCAGTCTTTGCCATAGAGTATGAGACCTTCCTGTGTGAAAGCGTCAGACCAGGACAGGTATTGTGGCTCTTGATTCTTCATCAGAAAGGCTTTTATATCAAATGTGATTTCAAACCGGTACAGTCCAATAAACAGAAATAATTATTCTTGTCACAACATTTCCAATACTGGATGAAATTAATTGTGCAGTATTACTGTTGGGAGCACCTAATAAATGAGAATAGATCTATCTCATTTTCAGATAATGTACTGCAGTGTGCAGCTGGTTGATTTAAACCAAGGTTATAATACTGCGTCTTTTATTTTAAGATATTTCATTATTTATTTTTTTTATTTTTTATTATCTGATATGTATATCTTTCACTGTCCTTCATCAGAAGCTCAACTAGAAAGATTCTGGACCTGCATCCATAGCCAGTAAAGAGCAGTGAGAGCCACAGATGGACAAAATGATAACAACAGGATTCTGGTGGCTTTCTGCTGCAGATCACTCTAATCAGGGGATCAAAACATTGTGCACTCATGCAGAAAAAGCTTTACACCGATGCAAATGAGACAGAGGTGACTGTGGCATGAAATTGGTTTGTTGGGGAGCGTGGCATTGTGTCAAGTAGCCAAATGTGAAGTCCTTCAGCAGGCAATTGCAGAACACACAGGCAAACCAATGGGTTCCTCATTTTCGAGTCAGCAACATGCCCTGATTCAAACACATTCTCTGTCGCATTCATATTCCAATGTTTGTCAGAACGTCATTACTAAGATGAATGTGGTATAAAGGGCATTACGAATGCCACATACTAAACACTCGCTATGAGTGCATGGAGGAAACATTCTGGACCTTTGTTCATTCCTAATGGGAATGATAAAAGCCACTGACAAATTCAAAACCATTGATCTTGAAAGCGCTGGGTAATGTCAGAGGACCAAAACCAGTGGTGAAAACATGACTGATTCTACTCAACTAGAGGTGCCTTTGCCTTTGGGAGCATCTGCTGCATTCCTGCTGTTGTTCTATAAAAGCTACATGGAAAGAAGTTCATTTTTATCTTCTAATTTCTTTTTTTTTTTTATTCAGGTTTGATTGTCTTGTAATTTGGACTTATATCTCACATACATGTTATATCTGACATTATAACTGTGTTTCTATTTATTTGCAACTTCATATCTCCCAGTATGTCACATATTTCAGATGTTGTCACTATTATGAAACATACAGAATCTCCCAGTTGTAATTATTTGACATAATTCTGCATAACAACTGCAACTTAACATCTCACAGTTGTGACTATTTTTCACTATTGTGACTTATTTCTCACAAGTGTGAATATTTCTCATGATTGTGAATATTTCTCAAAATTATGATTTATTTTCACAATTGTGTATATTTCTCGCAGTAATTACATCTTTGTCTTACAAATTAATTAATAACTCAGTTGTGACAATTTCTCATAATTTTGTCTTTATTTCACACTTGCAGCTTAATATCTCGCAGTTCTGACTGTCTCATAATTCTGATTTTATGTAACAATTGCGACTTCGTATCTAAAAGTTGTGAATATTTCTCACAGTTCCAACTTTCTCACAATTGCACCTTAATATCTCACAGTTGTGACTATTTCTCATTTAATAATTCTTTTAATTTTCAATAATTTTATCTCACATTTGCAAGTAAATATCTCACATGCATGACTATTTCTAATAACTATGATTTTATCTCAAAATATCTCACAATATCATATTATCTCACGATTTTTATGTTGTGACTATTTCTCATACAGTAATTCCAACTTTATCTCACAGTTCAGACTTAATACCTCAGTCGTGTGACAATTTCCCATAATTCTAACATTGTCTCACACTTTATATCTTACAGCTGTTATTGTCTCATAATTCTGGCTTTATCTCCCAATCATGACTTCATATCTTACAGTTGTGAATATTCTCACAATTACGACTTAATATCACACATTTGTAACTGTTTCTCATAAATCTCACAATTACGACTTCCTGTCCCACAACCATGACCTTTTGTGTAATTTCTGACTTAATAACTTGCAACTACAAATGTATTTTTTGCAACATGTAATTGTTTGCGACTGTCTCAAGACTGCAGGTTTAGTATGTAATTGTGATTATTTTTTGATTTATGACTATATTCCACAATATAAGTTTCAGAAAACAAAGTAAAAGGCAAGCTGCCATAGAAACCCTACTTAGTAATTGTAATTGTTTCATTAGGTCTTCAACAGTTTGTTAAGAGGAGAGTTAACAGTCAAGCATTTGCAGAGGTGTTTGAAATTCCTACTCACTCAATTACAGTGTTGCTTTTTATTAGTGTATCAGAAATTGACTTGATCTGATCATTTCTTTTGGGAGCAGTGAAAGAATACTGAAGGATGTTTTTCTGTTTCTTAAGAAAAATAATCCCTCCCACAAGAGCTCTCAAAACAAAGAAAGAACAGAACAAGGCTACAGGGTTTACTGAGCATTTGATACAATCCCCTGTAGTGGCATGATTGTCTGGGCCATAACAATTAGTCCTGGCCTGCCCGTGTCCCAGAGTCACAGGGAACCGTGTTTGTATTGCCTAAGTGAAAAGGTGCTGGTGGGCTCTTTTTACAAATGCTATCTCAGCCTTGAAACACATTACCATAGTCCCTCAAGGACACTCTCTATGTGTTTTGGACACCCCAGACTTCCATCACTTCTAACTTTCAGAGCTCTCTCTCATATTAGAGGCTAAATTACTTTCCCGCCTCTCCGAGGAACAGTAGAATGGTCTCTCTTTCTCTGAATAGAGATGAAAGCGCCTGTATGTTTTCATAATGATTTAGTTTCCCCTGTGATTCATGTTCACTTCCATATCTTCAGCCATGGGAGCACTTGAGCGATGCTGCAGTGATAGTCAAATGCTGTTTCGATAGCGTGGGTCTCTCTTGTGATTCTTAGCACGATGACTCCGTCCTTATAACGGCCCTTAAACCGCTGTACCTGCAAAACAGAGGCTCTCAGACATCCTGGAGTGCTTTTGGAAAGCGAATCTGAAAGTCAAAGCCTTTGAGTGAGGCGTTCTAGAGCTGTTAGACAAAGAATTTTGATCAGACAGAATGTTTGCCGTGAGGCACAATATCATCAACAAACAGTGATGGCGCTTTTACGTTCTTTGTCACTTTAGTGCCTTGCAAAATAGTTGCAAATGCTGTTTGCCAATTTGCGTCTGAGGCAAAATAGGCTCTTTTTCAGCCAGCCTTCATGCCTGTTGTTACACTGTTATCTACGGGTGTATCTCCACTTCGTTGTTTTCATACGGCTCATCTGCACATTAGTATATTTAGAGCTTCACACCTGCTCCATCAAGAAGCCAGACGCTTTTAAAAAAGACGGTATGGAGCTCTCGAATTTGAATGAACTTCTCAGAATTGCCTGGAGGAAGAATGAATCATTGCATATAGTTGCATAGAAAACCTGTTGCCAGGTTTTGAGAGCAAATGAAACCAGGTTTTGAGTGCAAATTAAATTTTTCCACATCTTTCCTTCCACAGTGAGAGCAAAAAGTACATCATTTCAAAGTAGGGGTTACGTCAATAACTAGTTGACAAATCGATCAAATAGTTTTTGTTCACTTGATCAAAATGAGACATGTAATCTTGCATCAGAGAGCAATTTGTGCAATGCTGGGCCCTATATATACATTTTTTTTCACTTATTACAAAATGCAAAATACTAAAAAAAAATCCCCTTTTGATTTGATTACATATGGCTAGATTATTCTAGTCTATTTTTGTTAGCAGTAAAGTTTAATTAATGCATTTTTCTTCAATATTTTTGATGATTCCTTTAAAATGGCCTTAAAAATTCCTTTTAGAATGGCCTTTAAAATTCAAAAACTCTAAAAATATCTAGATGAAGTCAGTTGTTGGATGACTAAGCGATCATAATCACCCATCCCCAATGTACATGATACGAGAGGGAATATTCCCCATCATTGCATCCGAGTCTAAAACAGATGGCTTGTTGAAAAAGGTCCCCAGATCCCCATCCAACAAGTGCCTGTAATGGGGTCACAGGCACCAAACGTATGTCTTCACCTTCGTTTCTCAGCGCAAAGCTCTTTTCTCAGTGCCCTTGGATTCTCTTTTGTTCCTAATATGACTTTTTGAATTTAATAGAAGCTTAATATGAATTGAAGCTGCGGTCTCTAAATGAGCCAGGTGATTTGTTACAGGTGATTTAGCAGATTAGATTATGAGAAGTGAATGTTTTCCCAGGGGTTTTTATCTCTTTAAGGTCGTCTATATTCTGTCTTGTTTCTTTATGCCTCAGAGACATGGTCAGCAGTGGCAGGCTGAGAGACTGGTGTTTTAAAGCGCTCTTGACTGCTAACTCTCCACGGGCGGTCTCACTATACGGTGAAGATTTTCCCCTCTGTAAAATCAGGTGGCACAGGAGACATTCCTTGCCCTCCAGCCATTTTTACATGTACTGCAAAAAGGCTTAAATCACCCATATTTTTCCATATAATGTGCTTCTTGGCTGCACAAAAGCCATTTCGTGTTTTTACACTTTTATTATAAAAACGATTTACTTTTGTACGTCTCCCAGGTTGGTAAATGTAAATTCCGGTTTAGTTTAAGACGCTTTGTCTTGGCAAGATGCTCTTATTCATTTTAAATGAACCCATTGCCTCTGTGATTTTATCAATACACTTTGCATTCGCCTTAATGGACTATCTGTAATTAATTTTGTCACAGTTTACTATAATCAGCGCTCGCTGCTGAGGGAACATCCTGCTCTGCTTGTGTCATTTATGCAGGTTTTTAATAGCCCAACGTTTTACGATTTCAAAAATATTTACAGATAAATGATAAATCCGTCAGAGTTCCCATTGCCAAATACTCACTTAGCGTAAATGGAGGGTGGTGTTAAATAAAAATAACTGAGTGGAGAATTAAAGCGCTGAAAAGCTTTTGGTGGGTCCAAGGTCATATTCTTCGGATGAATGAGGAAATGATACAGGAGTGTCCGGAGCCACCGCTCCGCTGCATTTACCCTGTGCGTAAGGTTTTAGGAGATTTTTCAAGCAGATTGAGTTTGTGCTGACTGCAAGGGAAGAGCTCTGTACACAGTATTTAACCCAGCCAAAGCCCACAGATTAGGCCACAACAGTGTGTCAGGAGAATCTTCTTAGTGTACCACCTCATGGGTCACCCTGATAATCATCTCTAAAGCGCATCACTTTGGCCAGCTTTGGGGGTTTCGGTCCAGATTTAAACCGGGATGGCCCTCTATTTTGCTAAATCACTGGATACCATATGAATGTAGTCTTACACTGATAGCTTCCTGGCTTGGTCTATCCCCCTAATGTTGTTTTCAGCATGATTTAAACTTCTTAATTGTGTAACTTTTTTTCTCCAAGTTTACCATCTTGAATTTGGCTGATGGTTGATTTTTGTGTATGAGTGTGTTAAAACATAAAATGTGGGCATCGATTCAGCATGTTGAGTTAATTTATTAGATTAGATTTAACTTTCTTTTCATTACACATTACTTTATTGGCATCAATGGTTCTCTAAAGAACCATCCATGAAACCTTTCAGATGCAGAAAAGGTTCTTTATAGTCAATAAAGGTTCTTTAGATTAAAAAAAAAAAAAAAAAATAGGAATTATCCAGTAAAAGGTTCTTTGGGGAACTAAAATGGTTCTTCTATGGCATCACTGCAAAACACCCTTTTGCAACCTATCATTTTAAGAGTGTATATTGAAATTACCATAGCGCCTTGAGGTCAATTTTTTAAATATAAATATAAAATGGCAAAAGATGTTAAAAAGCCGGTGAGACACAGTACAACCACCAAAGATGTTTGTCTGATGTATGTGTATATAAACCAATCAATACAAAATAGTATAATGGGTTGTTGTGAAGGATAAAAATAACATAGAACTATTCAATTGCATTTAAATAACTAAAGCAAGTAATAAATAGTGATTCAGCTTGATTACAGTAGGTTAGATGAACAAAAGCAGTAAAGCAGTCAGGTCCAATGCTATCTCATGACCAATTTTAATGAGGTGGCTAATTCGCATACGATTTTGTATGATTTGTCTAAACCCCAGTGTCGGGTAGGTTAAGGGGTGGGACATTCATGCAAATTCATTGCAAGGATTGGAAATATATATGATTTAGCAAAAATCGTATGAATTTGTACGAGTGAGGTTGTACGAATTTTTATACGAATTAGGCACCTCATAAAATATGTGTGAATTGCCTTGAGTTTATGCTGTCAGGTCAGATACACAGTAGCTACTTGAAGAGGCTGTATTATTATTTTTTTTTCATATAGCTGTACAGTGCATGTTCGTTTATATGGAAAAAAAATATTCTTTATTCATGCAGTAAATCATAGTCAGTTGGCTTATTTAGTCTTTCAACCTGCAATGTCATAAATAATCTTCCTTTTGGGGATTTTCTGAGCAAATATGCTATTTCAATTATTATTAATAAACATATCACGTCATTACTTTCAGCTGTGAAATACTAAGGATTACCTATAATCGCAAACATTTATTATTATGGCAACACCGCAGTGTTTTAAGCGAGAACTTTGGAATATTTTGTCTGGAGTGAGGCAATAACAGTATTCATCTTCCTGTTCTTTACTCCCTCTTTGACACTTTCTTAGGTCATTGAGACCATAAGTGCAGTGGATAAAGATGAACCACCCAGCGGGCATCGCTTCTTCTTCTCCCTCACCACAGAGACAGCTGGGAACATGAACTTCACCCTCAGAGACAATAAAGGTGCGGGATTTCATTAAGAGTTATAGCGGATCTTTGAAACCCTTTTTATTCCTAATTAGACCAAAAAGACTTCTTTTTATCTATTCGTATGATTCATTTTTTCACTTTTCACATGATTTCATTCTCTCTGCAGACAATACCGCTTCCATTCTAACTAAGAGGGGAGGTTTTCAGAGGAGGGAGCAGTCTATGTATCGGCTGCCGGTGTTGATAGTGGACAGCGGGACCCCTGCTCTCAGCAGTACTAACACGCTGTCTATCAGAGTGTGTGACTGTGACCCTGATGGGACACCCCAGTCGTGTGGCACAGAGGCCTTCACGCTGTCAGCTGGACTCAGCACTGGAGCTCTCGTCGCCATCCTGGCCTGCATCATCACTTTACTTGGTAGGAAATGCATTTAACCCTTTTCAATCAATGGCTTCCCCAAAAAATGAAAATGCTGGCATCATTTGCTCACCATCAAGTTGTTCTAAACCTGTATGAGTTTCTTTCTTCTGCTGAACGCAAAAGAAGATTTTGAAGAACTTCCATAATATGCAAAACAAAATACTAGTGTCATCTGTTCGGTTACTCACATTCTTTGAAGCACTTTTGTTGATAGAACTATCCCTTTAATAAGCCTGTTTAATGAACAGAGTTCGACAAAGTGCTCAATTTCTTGGTTTGCTTGCCAAAACAAAAATTTCAATCCACACAATGTAAATGGCAGGGCTTAAACCTCTTTTTTTATTCTATGCTTCCTAAGAAACCGTACATAACCAGTGAAAAGTGCGCAAAAGTGTACAAAGGTGCAAAACATTTTTGAGACAAAGCTCTTCCTCAGTGTGGCACAAGGTTTGTCCTTGGTCTGCCAACCTAAAACTCACACCATTGGTTGAACTAGTGTTACTTTGTCCTGCTGGTCAAGAGGAACAAATAAACATTTTAATGTTTTTGATATATATATATATATATATATACAAAACAGCATTGAGATTTGAAGGGTAAAAACGAAAAATATTCAGCAAGAAAGGATGCAGGGTGGGACCTGATGTGTTGATCAGGATTTGATTTTAATGGAAGAAAAAAAAAATGTTTCAAGGGCTAAAACGTTTGTTAAACATAATCAAAATACCTTTTCAAAATGTGCTTCTGTTCAAAGGTTTTTTTTTTTTCTTTCACCTTTTGTTCAACAATTGTGCATTTCATTTTGTTTTTAAAATGACAGTAAAGCTTTTACATGCTTACAAAAGTGGATTTCTATTTAAAAAAAAAAAGAAAAAAAAAAAAGAAATGTTTCTTGAGCCTTAAATTAACATAATGATTTCCGATGGATCATATGATTCAGAATACAGCTTTGCCATCGCAGGAATAAATTAGTAACAGTTATTTTAATCCGTTGATATATTTCACAATATTACCTTTAATTTAATTTATTTATCTTTAAATTAATGCAGCCTTAATGCAGAGATTTTTTTCAAAACAAATGAAAAAAGGGCCCAAACCTTTGAACAGTAGTGAATTTTTATTTTTATTAAATAATGTGACAAATTATTCTAGGTGACTTTAAGACAAAGCTACTGTGCTTTATGAATGCAGCTTGCAATCAAAGGATATTTGTCAAATTTTTGCTATTGTTTTCCAAACCATTTTTAAGAGCTTTATTGCGTTTCCACTTCCCCCGTACTGACATTTAACACACAGTCGGGCTGCCGTTGGCGTTGACACGACAGCTTCAACAGTTGGGACGCAGCGTGCGCCGAGAGGTCTGCTTGGCCACAATTGACTTGTTTACCCTCTCCAGGGAGGCTGCTGGTCTGTATGATTACTTATTATTTGGAGCCTTATTAGCTGATTGTTTGATGAGTGACCTCTACCCAATATGTACCATTCAGATGGTCTGATTGGTTGACTGGCGAGTCTTTGTGTTGATTTGCTGACTTGAAGACTGCACAGAGGGAGTGAATGCAGTCCTGATGGTTTGATTGATTTCTTGATTATACCATTGATAGGTTGTCTCTCTGGCTGTGTTGGCGGTGTGAAGATCTGTCCAAAGACACAGCCAGGTCTATTTGCTGACAGATGTTGTCTCTGTCTTAAGAAAGAGTGCTGTTATTGTGACAAGATCGGGACTTCAGTAATTTCCATTGTTTGATTGTTCTCATTCTTTTTTTTACTGACTGCACAGATGACAAATAAGTAACAAAGAAAGCTCTTTCTGCTTCCTTGGTGCCATTACATTTAAGTATGAGCTAGTTCATTTTTATCTCCATAGAGACGTTACAACAAAATGGTAGATTTGAAATAATACACTGCAGTAAAGCCAAGTGCAATATGTTTCAATTTCACGTTCCTTAAGAACTATGCTATTATCACACATGACTTGGAGCACCATGTATAACATCACTTTAAAAAATCATTTTCTTTTCCGGGAAAAAATAAAAAAGGGGAATTTTAAAAGATTGCAAAAGACATCAACCCAACTTTCAAATAGCCTTTTTATATGGTTTTAGCATAAACAAACTGAATAAATCAACTTGGGTTAATAAAATGTCTTAAAAAAATAAATGCCTTTAAAACTTTCGCATATGCAAAAAAAAAAAAAACACTGTAAGGATGGGTTTATTAGATCATAAATACAGAAATAATATTAGTACTAGTAACGTATTTTGTAACAGTCATATTGCAATAGTGACAGTAGTGTCGTGAAATGTTAGTAATATTTGAATGTAATTTAAATTTGCAGCAACCATTACTCCATCCTTCATGATCTCTCGCAATTTGTTGTCATTCTTTTTATTTATTTATTTTTGTGAACTTTGATTTTTCTGGATTTTTCATGAACGTAAAGTTCGTAAAGCACAAATACTGATTAAGAAGTGTTTTTTAAAATCGATTTGTGCCTTTCTGTCCTTTCTCGGGTTCAACAGGAACAAGGTTAGCTTGTAGCCCATAGTAACAGACTCCATCTTTGTGTTGATTGATGGTTGTCTTTAAGTGTTTATCATCTGTATGTGAGCTTAACTAACAGCTGCAACCGATGTGAAATAGTCCTTCCTGTGGTTTGCCGTCTCGTGTGAATGTAGGGTTCTCCAGTGTCCCCACCGCCTCCCCCCTCTCTTCCCAAACTACATGAGTTGGATTAGACCACTGCGTTCCCTGATCTGAGCAATGCAGTTATTTTTGGCAAAGAGAGTCCGGCCCCAGGGGCTCGAGACTGCTCACTCATGGTTGAGGGGAGGAGGAGACGGAGGAGGATGTCTTCAGAGGAGGAGAGCTGCTGAGGGAAAAAGAATCTTCTTTTTCTGCTTTTATCTTTTTTTGGAGTAATGAATCAACAAGCTTTTTCCCTGCTGTTGCTTTAGTTATCAAAGCAGCGCACAACTAAAACCATGCCAGGGAATGAAGGATACACAAGGACATGTCAGCTTTGAGTCTTTTGTCTTTTTTTATCTAACAACATACAAACGACTGCCTCCATTAAAGAAATTGTTCACCCAAAAATGAAAATAATGTCATTATTTACTCAGCTTCATGCTATTTCACCTCGTATGACTGTTTTTCTTTTGTTGAACATAAAAGATGTTTAAAAGAATGCTCTTGCTGTATGTGCACTTTAAAAAAAAATTAAAGTTATTAGTTAGCATTGGTGGCTTTCATCAAGAACCTTTGATGTCCAAAAAGGTTTCTTTAGAATCTTTTAGATTTTTCAGAAGTTCTTTAGATGTTTAATGTTCTTCACAATAAGGAGAAAAAACACTGTTGGCCAAAAGGTTTTTAGGGAACTCAAAATAGTTTTTGAAAAAGCCTTTAGAACTCTTTAGAACCTTTATTTTAATGAAAGTAGTAGTAGTTCATGACTTCATGATACACTATATATACTGTATTCCAAGGCTTCTGAAGCCACATGATAGCTTTGTGTAAGGAAATAGTCATTATCAATTGAAAATACTTTAAGAGTTGGTCACCATTCTCTTTCATTCACTTTCTTGTCTAGAAGAATTCCACTGAGAAAAAGAAACTCGTGTACGTTTATAACAACATGGGGCAAGTAAATGATGACAGATTTTCAGATGAACTCTCTATTGCATGCCTGCCTAGTGTCGTTTCAACATCTCAGTTGCGCTGTCAAGCCCAAACATTGGTAATGGTTCATAACATTTTTGATAGGAAGATAAGCAGTTCTAAAGGAGGGATCTGACCAAACTGCTGTGGCAAACACATTGCTATTTATCAGCGTTAGCATAAAGTAATCTAAAGGATTTCAGGAGCGCATCTCGCATGATGACAGACGCTGCGTCGCTCTAGTTGTTCTGAGGGAAACCTTGTGCTCATTATTTCAGGCTTAGACGGAGGAACACAGAGAGGTCAGGTAAGCCCGAGGCACTCTGATACATTCATGTCCACGGGCCACCCTCGCAATGGTGACATCACCTTTTCAATCTCTGCTCGACCGATTGCAGGGCATCTTGTCTTCCAGGCATGCTTCCCCTATGGCCTCCGACAGTGCAAGTGGACGGCAGTCAGTAATACTTATGAGGGCCCTTAAGGCGATGTAGTGTGCTCTTGCATCACCCAGAATAAATCATATTTTATTTCGCAGATAATGTCGCCACTGTGAAAACCCAGGGACAGACAGGTGTCATAAAGCACAAACACCTTGTGTTGGGCAGCGGCATAAATGTCAACAGCCAGATAGATCCGCATATCGCCAGTATATCTTGATTAGTCTTCACTGCCCTGGGCTATTGGCAGTAGTAGAGATATGTGAAGGGAATTTGTGAGAGCGAGAGAAGGAGAGGGAGGGAGCGAAAGAGAGAATGAAGGGCAGTGCATAATCTAGTAGTTGCTGCCTCATTTTTAGGAGGTCGATGAGAACGAGGCCCCCACAAAATATCCCACTTGTTGTTTAATTGATTCTGGATGACGGATTGTTTTCTCAATCCAATTACTGCAAATTGAGGATAATGTTAAATTGATCTGCTGCTCCCGATGAACATCCATCTTGTGTCAAAACTGCAGAGAGGGTAAATCAAGCCTTAAAGTGGGCGCAGTTTGTAACAGTTAAGACTTAAGACTGCATTAGATCTATATAACTCCTTGTAATCACATAAGAAGTGGCTTAAAAATCTGAAAAAACTGTCTCCCTTAAGGGATACAACAGCTCGTCACTGGAGCAGTGTACGTGAAGAGCCTGTCTTAGACCTTTTTTACCCCAAAAAGGTTCATACATTAAAGGTACATACAGTACTACTACTCAGAGGTATTCATATGCGCCCTCCATGGGTAAAGGTTACTTGAAGTGAAACAAATGTTTGCAAAGAATTAGATTTCAGATAAATAGACGTTTTTAATTGAGTTGCTTTGGGGTAAAAGGATTTCGCTAGTTTTTGTTCTTGAAAATATTGAAAACACAACTATATAAATATGTATTATTAATGGATAGTTCACTCAAAAATGCCAATTGTCATGGTTTACTCAATGTCTCATTGCTCCTAACTCGTATGCAAAGATATTTTGTGGAATGCACAAGATATCTTTCCAAATGGAAGATTGAGTATTCTGTTCATAGCATTTCATATTTTACAAAGCAAACAAACAAACCACAATATAGACACAAATATATTAAAAACAAAAAAATGTTTCAGTACAAAGTAGATAATAGCAGATTACCAACAAAAGTGTATTCAGGATTATTCATGTCAAAAGTAACCTGAGCTTTTTTTCTGAAACCAATGATCATGTTTAAGATTCCTTAATAATAATAATAATAATAATAATAATTCCTAGATCTAGATCCCAGAGATTTCATGTTTAATTTACTCAACACTAGTGAACTCCGATGCCACGCCCAAACTCCCAAGATTTCTCTGCTATTGTCATATTATTAAAAAAGTCTGTATTGGTACACAGCATACACTCTTAAGTATGAAAGTGCTTTACAGCATTTAAACTTCACTACCTTGAAACTACCGAAAGGCTGTCAAGATTCAAAAAAGGACTGAAAAGCATTTTTTAGATTTTTTAAAAGTATTTTAAGTGACCTGTTTTTTATATTTACTCAAATCTTTTCTTGAAGCTATGGTCACCCTTCACGTTCATTGTGACAGTTTGGACATTGCATATCCACAAAAGAACAACAACAAAAAAAAGAGCTCATGACAGATTTAAAAATGTTCTATTCCTTTATCTTGATGTCTATAGCATTTTCTTTGTTTCCACCTTGTAAGAACATTGCTCTTGAACATAAGGTTGATATTGGCTTGCTTTTGTTTATATCATCCTCAGTGTGTGTGTTTACTGTGATTATGACTGCACACGTGCAGCCGCTGCCTCGCCAGCCCACTCGCCCAGCTTGTCTGCCCCTGCAAAACGACACTAGGCCTGAGGATGAAGTATGAGACTTTGGCACCATATTTCAAACTCGCTGTGGCAGGCCTGAAGGATGGATCATTAGACGTTTGCCTCCCTTTTCCCTCCACTCTATCTTTCTCTCTCTCACTTCAGCCTGCTCCCACTTACACCTCCTCTTTCTCTCTCCCTACTTTATCTGCTCCCTTCCCTCCCCCTCGAGCTCGGTATTGGCAGCCAAATACACATATGCGCTATCTACATTGAGAGAGGGAGAGATATAGACTCCCGTGGGAGGACTGTGTTGTGGCTGTACTGTAAGATCCCTCGCATTCATGGGTCTGAGAGCAGCAACACGGAGGATTGGTTTTTGCATTCCACACACCACAAAAAATGGATTTATTTCACTTTTTTGTGCATGTGTCTTGTTATGTTAGTTATTTCTCGCTATGCGCTTCCCCTTTTTCTTTTTCTGTATTGACAGAATTTCTTCGACTCTTTCACGGCATCTTTTTCTGTGCATTATTTGATCCCCGGTTTGAATCGCCGAGACACATGTCTTTTGTGCGACGGTGCAGCCTTGCCTCTTGTTGATAGTTTTGATGTGCTTGTATACAGGGCCTGTGCTTTCAGGGCAGGGTGATATTTTCTGACTGACATATAATCCAGTCTTATTTTACACGTACAGTAGGCATATGCCGCACTCATTAAAAGGATTTAATGCTGGCCTTTTCCGAATAAGCAGCTTGTGTATGAGCGGGAAGGAGGCAAGTGGCCGTTAAAGCCCCATATTTACAGCGCACACCCCCCTCTAAATCTCGCTCTTCGTGCATCTATGTGTTCATCCCTGTCTGTTTGCTTATGTTCACACATGACAGAGGTAAAAGTGAGAAGACAAAAGTGCTAGCGTGCGTTTAATTCTGAGCCGTGCATTTGTGTTTCTGTGCGCGGATAAGGGTCTGTACAGTTAATAACCGTTGTAAACAAACATGCAGGATGAGATTAGATCAGACTCCTTTAACACTTCCCGCTCCCAGGAGCACCTCCCGTGATGAAACGCCTCCTGCTCGGGATTTGTCAGCAGCGTTATTAAAATCGCTACAACCCAATCTGATGAACTTATTGATAAAACTAATGTACCAGAACTGCCCTAATTGAACTGTAGAGATAATTCAGCTTATCTTTCATGTTGTAGCTTAAAGTGTCAGGCCTTGAGGCACGATGATTCTATAGTGTGTAAAACAACGAGAAAGTAACATTTTGGTCTGGTGTCATAAATATTGTGGCGATACAGTCGTGCTCGAGTGCTATCTGATTTTACACCTTTTATGTCTTTGCTTATCTTGAATGGAGGGTAAATGGACTGCTTGAGAAGTGTGTGGTTGTGTGTGTGTTGTAAAGCTTTGGTGCCTCTAAATCTTACCTGGTGCCTGATATTTCATGGAATTGTTGTTTACGGTGGCAAGGGCATGAATCTGTAATGAAGCAATTTATTAAACAATCTACTCCCATATAAAAGGGGGTTTTGTTTGTTTTGTTAGCAAATTGTTTAATCGTAATGACTATTTGCACGAGGTGTAAACAGCACTGTGCAGCTATTTGCACCCCAATAGTCTGGTGGAAACCAACAGAACTAGAGATAAATACACTCCGAGAAGTGGCCTTGAATTTTATTTATTTATTTTTCCTCATTGTCATTCTCATCGAAGTTCAAATCTGGCTTCTGCACACCCACTTATCTATCCAGTATCTGTATTGCTCTGCTATTAAACTATTCGGAAATACCAATAAAGAAAATCTTTGTTTTATTTGTAACTTAACAGTTAAAGTTATAGTGTGTGTATATAAATTAATAACCGTAATCATGAAAAACAAACTATTTCTACTATTAGTAATTGTAATATAGGCATATTATTATATTACATGTTATTATAAAGTATATAATGGTACACACACACACACACAGTATTTTTCTAAATTACAGAAGAGTATAAACTAGCATGTAATGTAATATGCAGATTGCCCTCAGAAAGGCTGTATTTATTAAAAAAATAACAGTAACAAAACATATTTATGATAGAAAATAAATGAATATATGTAATTTATTGCATATAATTGATTTTGTAATATGCTGCTTTAGTGCTCGTGAAACAATTATTATTATCAGTGTTAAAAACTGCACTTTTGATGAATTGAATGCATCCTTGCGTGATAAAAGTGTTCATTTCTTTAACCAAAAAAAAAATTAGGAAAAAGAACTATAGTTCTAATATGTGCTTTTTTTGTCTTTGCAGTGCTGGTGCTGCTGATTGTGACAATGAGGAGGAGGAAGAAGGAGCCTCTGATATTGGATGAAGACCGGGATGTGCGAGAGAACATCGTCCGCTACGACGACGAAGGCGGAGGTGAGGAAGACACTGAGGCCTTTGACATGGTGGCGTTGCGAAACCTCAACGTAGTGAGAGACAGCAAAGCCCGCCGAGACGTCACCCCAGAGGTGCCCACCCTTTATTGCTCCCGCCCTCCCCCCTACAAAATCACCCCAGACAACGGGATCTTCCGGGAGTTTATATGGGACCGCCTGAAGGACGCCGACGTCGATCCTTCCGCGCCTCCGTACGACTCCCTGCAGACATACGCTTTCGAGGGCAGCGGCTCCGTGGCCGAATCCCTCAGCTCCCTAGACTCCCTGAGCACAGACTCGGAGCAGAACTATGACTATCTGAGCGACTGGGGACCTCGCTTCAGGAAGCTAGCCGACCTGTACAGCCACGGCGACAGCAGCAATATATTCTCCTCCTAGCCGGGATTAAGATTCCTGCCAAGGTCTGCTCAATCAAGGGCATAATGGAAATGAACAATGATCAAGAGAATACCACTGACTCATTGATGCTTGACAGAAAAGGGGAGCAAAAAAGGGGAACATTCAGTATGCAGGGGGGAGTTATATCTGCAGAGAGCAGCGGTTTTGATAACCAATAGACGGTGGGGATTTGAGTCGGAAGCACTTCTATTTAAATTGCAGTTAGATGCCAAGACCGGACTCGGGGGGTGGATGCAAGCTCCCAAAGGGTGATTTTCAGGCCCAAGAGAATAATGGACAGTGGACCGCAGGGCCATGTGAGCTGGTCCAGAAATACCAATTGTTTCGAAGAGACATTTGAAGTGCTCTCCCCATGGTTATAAATGAAAACAGTGCCATCCAGCTAGCCATACAGCAGCGATGCTCGAAAGATCAATGTTTCTGTTCCATCAGATGTTTCTATGACTCATAGGTTCTTCGAAAAAAATCAATATTAATTCAGCAACCGCTATCCTTTTCCGAACACATTGCCTAGCAAGGAACCGCAACTGTTGCTTTGTAAAATATCCTTTACGCATAGCTTCACGTCTGTTAACAGGCCTTAGTTCCACGCCAAATTTTGGGTCGAGGCGCATCGCTATCACAGCCTCTGAAGTATCCTGCAGTTACGCCGACCAAAATACAAGTCAAACTCGTAGTGAATAGACTTTGATGTATCGAGCAGGACAGGCCGGAGTGGATTTAATCATTGAAAATGTATAGTACTTGCCTTTCAGTTGAGGCTGTCAACCTGAGTTATTTTGAGATGTTATTTTGTACGTTTGTAGAAAGAACCCTTATGACAGCGAGCGTTTGAAGGGGAGTCTTTTGTATTAAGCCTATTCTTTCTCGAAAACCTCAGTCTCAGTGGAGAAACTCAAAGCAGCGAAATGTTTTTGTAGTGCTCTATGCTGTCCCGTGTACAGGTTTTTTTTTGTTTTGTTTAGTTTTTTTTTTTCCCGCAGTGGTTCTTGCTGAATATCTTGTGAGAGCTGTTTGTTTTAAAGCAGGCCTGTTGTCGATACGAGTGGCAAACTGTAAGGGGAAAAAAAGAATGTAAAGACATTATCCTAAATAATATCTGGCGACATGTGAAATGGTGTATAACATACGGACAACACAGACCTTACTACAACTACTACAGTATATTCAATGTTTAGCTGTTGTCCGACAGGTTATTATCATGATTTCGAATTGTAACGGTATGAAATGACAGTAACACATACTCAGTGCAAGCTGGGAAGACGTTTTGTACAGATTTTTGTAATAAAGCACACAAATTGCAGCACACGGTGTGGCCATTTCCTCACGACTGCTTTAATTCCTTTATTCATTCATTTATTCATTTGGAGAGCCAGACGGTGATGTGGAGATCTCACTGCTAAGCTCCCTGCTTTTGTTTGTGGAACAGGGTGGTTTGCACACAGACATGATGTGTAATCAAGGCTAGACGAGAGAGCCAATGGAGCCTTGAGTTTGATGAATGACACAAGGCTTGTCAGAGCATTTAAAAGGCCTCAGCTAAATTAGCCTCAGAGAGGGGAGATTGATGATTCAGTTAGCGAACGCAAGCATACATCCAGAAATACGATTGCGCGTCTGAGAGCGGGGAGACTGGGTGTGCGACGACAGGGTTGGACACAAAGCTTATAGCCTATAAATTGTCTCACCCAGGCTAGTTAGATCCCTCCAATGAGCGCATTCAAACTGAGTCCAGTCTCGCTGTTGGAATCGAAACACAGCTTGACATGTTAAGATGGCAGTTTTTCCACGAATGCCTGTTGCAGCCTGGCCTCCGCGATCGCAGTGTGAGATAGCTGTGATCTTGCCTGAGTCATGAAACATGTTCCATTTTGGTTTCTTCCCCAACAATTTCTGGCATCCGGATAGAAGCTGTTAACTGTTTTTCAGATGGCGTAAGCATTTGGAGATTGAATCTTAGTGTCCAAACAATACACGCTTTCAATTTGTCACTTTGTTCACAGGCTCACTGTCAACTGTTGTTGTGCCTGTCAAAGCCGGAGATATAAATTCAATTGGGATTCAATGGGATGTTTTGTCTTTTGTCCAGTCCGGATGATTATAAAGTGATCATTTTAATACCGTCGATAATGGATTTGGCTTTCAAAGCAAGCGATAACTTGTCATTTTGTTTGTTTATCAGACTAAGGGTAATAAAGACTGAGAATACTGTCTGTGATCATTAGAGGGAAGCTGCTATCAGAAAGCAAATGTAATTATTTGTTAACTGGCTCACTAAATGAAAACTAAAAGGGCAATTGAAATCTCGTTTGACTTGGCACTAAGTAATAATAAATACAGTTTTAATTAAGCAAGTCACTGCAGCGAGCAGATAATGCAAACAAAGGAGGATAGGGTCACCCCATCATTGTTCTCTTTACAGACATGAGACTCTATATCACATATATCAAAGGGACTGAAAATCAATGTCGCCTTTTCTTTTCATGAGTTTGATTCTGTTTACTTTTTCCGAACCACTCGCTGTTTGATTCGGGATTGCGGTCATTATTTGGAAATGATTTAGGGCGCATGAGAGTAGTGCTGGGCTGGTGAACGCAATGGAGTTTAATACTAAAAAGAAAAATCATTCATTCACAGTTTCGCCATCTCAAGAAGACGTTCATAATTCATTCAGAATAATTATAAGAACAACACTGAATCAAAAGCCTGCTCATCCTGTCCTGTTTCTTTTTTTTTTGTTTGCTTCACATTGAGTTATGTCTTTCCTTAATGGCTTCATATATTTTTTTCATTAAGTAATGTGAACTCCGTGTCAAGCTGAGAGTGAATGTCTGGATGTCTAAATGGTCTGTCCTGTCGGAACAGAGGAGAAAACTTATCTTTATTGTGGCAGACAATCAATGCCCTGATATTCAACGGCTTCCTCTCAAAGACGGTGCACAGAGGGACATGTTCATGTTTGTAAAGGAAACCTCTTCATTTTGTATGTATAATCTTTAATAAAGTAATTCATATTGTTTCAACCAAAGTACAGCGCGAGGTCTTTTTAGCTGCTCAGTTGCTAAGTGATTTAAAAGTCTGATAACTCCAGTCCAGTGGCTGATTACTTTGAATTAACTTATAAAATGAGTTTAACACCAAAGAAGTAGTCCTTACGTTCTCCTCGGTTGATTAGAATGATTTAACAAGTAGTTTTGAAACAGCACTTATACAATTAAATGTCTTGACAAGCACAATGCCGTTTTTTCAAATGAAAAGCAAGTTTGAGTGAGGGATAATGACAACACTTTTCCCATAGGGATTTTTATCAAAGGTGTTTAAGAGTTATAGGACATGAGCTAAACCCGGCTACAAGGTTAATCATGACATTGCAAAGTTTGATTTGAAACAAGAAAAGTATTTGAAAATGAACAAAAAGACAAGTCTGTACATCTCTGTCCTTAATTGTGTAAGGACATACTCCAACCCCATTAAAATGTTTAAATTCTACCATCCAATACTAATCCCCATTATATAATAGAAACAGTATATTTTATATTCATTGTGAAATAAGCATGTATTTTAAGAGTGTGGGGAAAAACATCAGCCTTTGCAGTGCAATTTCTTTTTTGCAGTTGTCTAATTACTGGAGATTTGTTGGGTAATGTACACTGTAAAAAGAAATCCGTCAAATTTACGGTAAAAAAATGGCAGCTGTGGTTGCCAGTATAAAACCGTGAAAAATACGGTATCAACATTTTTTTTTGTCAATGGTTTTACGGTTTTATTTAAATTTACAGTTAAATACCGTAAATTCTAATAAGAAACCATAAGAATTGATACAATGGTAATAAGCCAGCCTATTAAAGTAGTGAAATCTATTTTGTACATTTGAAATACACTGATAACCACCAAATGCAGATGGTGATGAGAAACTCACATGATGAACCAAAGCTCAACACGAGCAGCTTTTAAATAGCAACAAATAAAGAAGGTGCTCAGTGTCTTTCACACAAACACTAAACACCATCATGGTAAGAATTAAACTTACTAAAGAACTAAATTGGGCATTACATGTAACATTCAACCCATATAAACATAACTGATGCAAAAAAACTAAAAAGAAACATCGTTATTTTAAAGAAAAAACATCAAATTCAAACAAAATTTAAAATGCAATGCAGGGAATTCTGGGAATGTCAGTTTACCTGTAAATTTGACAGGATTTTACCATTATCTATTTAACGGGTTTTTACCATAACATTTTCACTGTTTTTTACAGTTAAATTCAAGGCCATTTTTTACAGTGTAGTATTTCACCAATATTTCTTCTGTTGAATATGACTAAATATAAGTTGAAGTAATGTAGACTTATGGCTTCAACAAAAGAATAAAGCATTGTTTAGCCATCTTGTAGCCCACAACAGGTCTGTTTTTCATGATTTAAGTTAACTTTACAAAATCAATTCCCTTATTATGAATAATATAATAAAACAAATGGAATTTTTGCTTATAGAACTGCCATGAACCATAGCAGTGTCTGCATACTGTCAGAATATGTAGCCTAGCATTTGTTTGTTTGTTTGTTTTTTGGAAGAAAGACTCGGGTTCCTCAAGGTACAGTAGTCATAAAAGATTAGATGAGAGATATGAGAAGCTATAATTAATACCAATAAAGCTGCAAATTGCACATGCTATAACGTTGTCATCATTTATGCAAACTTTATCACATGTTTTGATATTTCTTGAGGTCTTTTAAAATGTGCCTGCACTCAGTTGAACTGAGCTGGAAGAGCACAGCTAGGAGTCATCTTCATGCAGCACTTGCGAGGTGTTTGCAGCTGTGAGTCAAACCACCTCAGCTTTCCAACTCACTGCCCTCGCAGATTTTAAATCAGTTTGACAGACACAAATGTCAGAGACAGAGCTCAGCAATATTGATTAGAAACGTCCGTTCTTGTTTGACTAAAATATGACGGCTTCAGGCTTTCTGTGAAAAATTGCGGTCCATTTAGAAAATTAACAACATTAATAAAGTCTCCCTTACACAACAGAATGCCCGATTCTTGCTTATACGGTTCCCATGAAACACTTATAAAGCTCACGCTTTGGATTTACAGCTTTCATTACAGTAACGAGATGTTAGTGTGCGTGTTAATATATTGCCTCCTTCTCCTCAGCGGCGCTCCTTGTATGTCCACAACTGCACGAGCGCTGCCAGCGACACTCACTTCGCCATCGATTTCCTCTCTAAATTAAATATACGATTTTATGCATTTAACAAGATTGCTCCAAGAAAAATCCAATTACCGCTTCAAGCCAGTGGAAAACTCATTAAAACAGCCAGGATAATTATGCAAGCAATGGCTGTTTTAAAACCAAGCAAAAGGCTAACGAAGAATTCGGAAATGTTCTGAAAACATCCGGTATTCAGGATAAGATTGAATACCGTGGAATATTATTTTTAAAACGAGGTTATATTAACAGAATAATAAGAAAGATATGCAAAGCGAAGCCTTTAAGGGCTCATTCTAATGGCGTTCTGATCGATAATTTTAAAGAGCAAGTCTTAGATCTGTATTCACAATCAGGCACATCCAGCGCCTTCCAAATGCAGAGCTGTCTGATGCAGACTGCTGTTTTCAAGCCGTCTATTGACATTCACGGGGGTTTGTCCTCTAAAGCTGAGCCCTGGGTTGAGTGTTGACTCTGTGGCTTGTGTATGTTTAATGTAGTATGCTGTAGTCCCATGCACATATCTTCCCACTGCTGAGTGTGCCTTTTATTTGCTTTGAACTGACCTTGGGATGACTGTGATGCTCTGCTTTGAAGTGTTGATTCTGTCAAAACAGTCATATAAACATAAAAAACCTCTCCCTTGTGTTGCTATTCTCTTGCCCGCTTTCTGTCTATACAGTGCTTTGTCTTCGGTATATACAGTATAAATTACAACATTGTTTATTGTAAAACTCTACAACTTTGAAGAAACTTTGCTGTTTAATATTTTATAAAAAGCACATTTAAAACATACTTTTGCAACAGTTGACAGCTGTGGGCACAGTTCAAGTGCTATTTCAGCCTTTCTTATGGCCAGATTTGCTTGTTCAAATTGGTTGGATGATGCTTGTACTCTGCAATTTTCAAGTAGCGTGACAGATTCTCAATTGGAGTGAGATCAGGGCTTTGACTGGCCCATTTCAACAGTGAATTTTTTTGTTCTTCAGCCACTCCAATGTTAATTTAGTCTTTTTTTGTCCTGAAAAATGCTTGCATGAATTTTAACAGGCTAAAATACGCTTCTGTATTTTTCTGCATTTCGCACCATCTATTGTTCTCTTTAGTTTAACAAGATGCCCGGTCCTGCTGATAAAAATCAGTCTCACAGCATGATGCACCCCCACCAGCACACTTCTCTGAAGGTATGGTGATTTTGGAGGTGTGGGCAGTGTTATATTAGCACCACACGCATGGCTTTGAATTTTGGCTGGAAAGCTTTATCTTGGTGTGATGTAACCATGAAATCTTTTTACACTTGGCAATGGAGTCTCTATTATGCTTTTTGACAATCTTCAGACGTGCATGTAATGGTGCCTTGTGTGCCACTTTCCTACATACAGGTCAGCGTTCTCCAGAATTCATTATATGATTGACTGGTGCACCTTGGAGTATTCAGAGCTTCCATACTCTGTAGATCATTCTAACATAAAACAATACTGCATATTGGAATGATTTCTGAAGGATATTATGAGAGTATTCGCTCCTGAAAAGTAGATCTTTATCACATTCAGTAGTGTTTTATATGTGCATGTAGGTATATATATATAAATATTAACATTTTTCATCACTCTAAAACTGAGACAATATGCTGTTATTGACAGAATTATCTCTTTTTCAGTGTGCAGCTGCATACATTTGTGTGCTTTTGATGAATAAATAAGATATCATACATCCATCTCTGGAAATGTTTCAAAGTCATTGACTGTTTTTATTTATTTATTATTTTTTGCATTAAATATATTTGATAGTGTGAATCTAACCAAAACAGTCCCAGGGCTGCTCTCAGTGCCTGTTAAGGCTACAGCTGCATTTGCACATTTCAAACACGAAAACAGTACAGCACAGAGCTGGGAGAAGTTCAAATTCTTGCATTTGCTTTAAAAATAGCCAATCATTAACACAAACTTCAGTTTCACAGGTTTACTTGAGGAAAAGAAGGAACGGTTGTTGCCTTGTGTTTGCCTTCTATTTTTTATTTTTTTCTCAGTCAATTGTTATGATCAAAATAGGGTGCTTGAACAGCGATGGAGGAAAAAACTAGCCAATCAAGAGAAAGGGTACGTAGCTTGAGGGAGGGCAGCTTCCCTCAGGGAAACCGAGAGCAATCAGACACACATAGAGCTATCAGAACCTCAATCTGCAGATTAGGACAGACAGGCCTCAGGCTGCACAACTTTGGGATAAGACAGACCCTCTATGCCTTTCTTAAGTGTCCGCAAATCAACTGTAAATTGCCACTCAGAAAATGAGTTCCCTACACCGCCGGAGAAAGACTAGTTTTCGAACCTCGTAAACTCTTTCAATTATCTTTAGAGATGGGTCTCCAAGCTGTGTGTCACAGTTGCAGAGTTTTCTGTTGACTGGCAGAAAACTTTTATAAGGGGCAGCAGGCGCGAATGTCATATCTAGATCATGGCTCATCTGATGAGAGCTGTAAGAGGCTCTCAGTTAGAGTTGAGTCTTAAGTGCTCTATCTGCTTTGATACTCTGTCATCGTTCTTCATCCAGATCTCTTCGCTTTCCTTCTGTTAAATGCTGCCACTTCATATCAAAAGCATGTCATTATACGATACATCTTCTTGGATCTTCAAAAGAGATGTTAAAAAAGTGAAGTGCCATACCACAAAATGGACCATTCGTTTCTGAAAAATATTGTTGGGAAGCCAGAAGAGAATGTGAACATTGTCATATGCCACTTTAGTCCTATGCAGACCCTAAGTTCCTGTTTTTTTGCCTGCAATTAAATCACAAATTGATCCACGGCTGGCGAAGACACTAACCGAGACTATTTTTTTGACCAAAGATGCAGACAGAATTTTATATATACAAACCAGAATCAGCAGCAACTATTTCAGTCTTTAGTGTTACATGATCCTCCAGAAATCATTCTACTTTGCTGATTTGATTTGAAACATTTTTATTATTATCATTGTTAAAAAAAAAGCTTACAATATTCAGTATTCTGAATCTAGTTCTGGATTTCTGTTTAGAATATGTGTGAGTTAATGTTCTTTCCAGATTTACATATATATATATGTATATATATGTGTGTGTGCCAAAAATATGGTTGAATTTGCTCATAGGGTGGTTTCTAAACTTAAAAACCATGCGCTAATGAATAGTACCATAATCAAATGCCAAATTTTAGTGATCCAGGGGGCGTTCTGCTGACTTCTGCATCTTCATCCACAGGGACAGCATCTCAAGGGCGCAAGATATTTGGTAAACTGTGCTTGTAGCCAGGCGTTTGAATGCCCTACCGGAGGCTGGAACATTTCATGTAAATGAAGCTTGGAAAGAGATTGACCTGCATCCTTGATCACTGCGGCATCATTCATTCTGATTAGGGCACAGATCCACACAACTCATCTAGGCTGGTCTGATGGATTAGCCGGCCAGACTGAAGCCTCCTACAGGAATTCAAAAACCCTTAGAGTTTAATCACCCTTAAAGCTGGTGGATGACAATATTTAAGAATGGGCAGGCAGCAGCAGACTGGATGCCTAACAACATGATGTTACTATTTCTTATTTTTGGTGGATAAAATGCATAAGTGAGAAACAGAAGACATCTCAACTGTGATGTCATTTATGCCTCCTTTTAAATCTTACCTTCTATAAGCAGCGCGAATGACATTGTAGAGAAAAAGACCCTCCACAAAGTCACTTTGATTGGATCGCTATTGAAAAAAAGGCAAACGGTCCTTCATTAGCCCTCGGTGAGAATGAATATTGACTTTAATATACACTGTCATTTTTTTCAGTTCTTCTTAGTGCCTGTCATACTCAAGGGCTTTCTCACTGCTAATGCTGAGTAGCACCAATCACAACCCTATTGTCTGCGAAGGGGCTCCTGCTGTAGAACGACTGCAGCTCTGTTTATCATCCCAGAGCGGTTATATCCTCCTAACCCACCATACAGGATTATCACAAACATAGAATAGCCATAATCAGGTTAATCTGCGCATGGGGAGCCGGTCTGAAGGCGCGTGTGACTGTGCATGGTGAAATACAGCTGCGGTAACATGTTCAGACACAAGCCACATAAGTTCTGCCACATTAGTTGTCCTCTGTATGGAGCGTTGCATCACATCAGTGTACTCGATGAGCCATCGGCGCCATAAACCACAAATTCATATGGAACATTCTTGATGTTAAATGTAGGACAAAGAACTCTTTCTGACATGGTGATTGAATTCCACACCGGTTTCATTGGTATGAATTTAAGGTCTCTCTGGAGCAACGTCACACAAACCCCAGCATTTCACTAGCCTGATCACAAAACAAACATGATAAAAGTGTCCGGTTGTTTGCATGCTTTGTTAAAGATTTATCTCCAAAAACATCAATGCTTTAGAATAATATGTGATATGGTTAATAGAGTTAATTTATTAAAAAACAGAGTTAATTGATTAGTGTCATGATCAGCTGAATGTGCCAGTCCGCTGATGGCACTCCAGCGCCCAGCAAACTGTGTGTGTATGTTTTGTGTCTGTTTTCATTCATGGACTCCTATCAATGAACTCTTGTTTCCGCCCCCTTGTATGTTGCCATAGTCGCTTATTGCAAGTCTCCACCCACTGACCTAGTTTCTATGTGTATAAATCCCCGGATGTCTGTCTCGCTGTCGTGTTTCCCCATCTGTGTTATTTATCGTTGTTCTGGATTTACTGTTGCTGACTTTACCTGCTGCAACAGACTTTGATTACGCTTCAGCCTCGCCTCTGACATTGATGTTTGCCGGTATTGACCCTGCTTGTCTGTCTAAGCTCTGTGTGCTGTAAATAAAGCCATTTTAATGCATTTAAATCTGAGCGCCTCCTCGCCTACTATTCCTTGACAATTAGGATCACACAGACACAATGCAGTAATACCGTTGTATTAAAAAAATTAAGAATTTAAGTTATTGAACACAAGTTATTTTAAGCTTTCATGTTTTTAATAAATGTTGTATCTTAGCCTGGCATAATGAATGCTGAAAATGCAGCTTTTCCATCACAGGAATCAATGACATCTTAAAATTTAATATTTTATGTTGTAATATTTCAAAATATTACTTTTTACCGAATTTACTGTAAAAGAAAAGAAAAAACATCAGTAACGGTATTAATAAAATCCATAATAGAAATACAATAAGTGTTCCCTGGACCAATTGCATGTTATTTATTTGAATGTTATTTTGTTATACCTATATATTTATTTTTATATTAATTGTACTGTATTTATTTGTTATATTTATTTAATCTTGTACTGTAATAGCTGTTTTGCTTTTGCTATCTAACTACTTTATATACTGCTGTCTTCCTCTTGAGAGGAGCTGGGTTCATTTCAAGCTCTTCAAGATATTAGCCACACTAAACTGACGAATTACACATTAAACTTGTTTTTGCTCAGACTACCCTTAGAGGTAATAATTATTGGGTGACTAAATATCGGACAAAAAACTTACATTACCTAAAAGAGAGAAAAATCTGATTAAATATTGAATTTCAACATGAATCAAACAGACTTTTCCTCTGTGTGACACACAAGTCTGAGAGATGAAACACAAAATAAAGAGATTAGATCAATGAATACAATTGCTCATATGGTAGGAGGGACTGAGTTAGGTCAGCGTACAGTTTCTGCTTAAAACCCTCTGAAGATCCAGAGCTGTTACATAATAAACTTCAATGTATCCCTCATAGATCTTGTGGGCTTGTGAGAGGAGAGCATCAGCTAAGGCTGAGCACCTAAACATAAAAAATAAACCTTGGAAGTGAATTCCACTGTACTCTGTGGATTTTCCTTGGATAGAGTCCAAAATCACTCTGAGGTTGCATCTTTCCCTTTATCAAATGGATCCAAAGAAAGCTGACAGAAGGAATTTTAGGGTCAGAGCACTTGCTTAAACCGGCAGGCTGAAAGATTCACGCTTTAAAGGTGTGGACAGAGAATTATAGTTTTTTAACCTGTGTAGTCACACCTGACACACTGAGTTGAGTCATGATATTGGTCATTTCGTACGTCAGTAAATATATAGCGGCTCTAACCGTTCCAACACACGACTCTTGGCATTTTAATCTCTTTAGTGGTCAGGCTTATACGCCGCCCGAGAGCCCTCTGGAGAAACGTCTGCTGCAATCTCAGTGCCATCCTCCTCTGTACCTGTGGCTTCACACATCTCACACCTAACCGGCTCTCACAAGCTGATCCCATCACCCTCACCTTGTGCAGGTGTGAATGGAAGCGTTCGGATCGTGTTCGGGCTCTACTGGACTTGAGAAAAACAGGTGGATTAATATTTATACAGTAGCCGGTCACTGTACGGTGTGATATTGTATCCCTTTTGCAATCCTCTTGTGTCACAAAAAGCCATGGCAGAACTTCACTTTTTTGTTGTTAGTTTTGACGCTTGAGGTTATATTCAACAGCAGAAGGTTATTTCAGTTTTTAAAGGGACTCAGAGTGAAGCATTACTTCACAATTTACATAGATATGCACACTGACATTTTGTGCTCCATTTAGAAAAGTCTAAATATATTACCTATGTAGGAAGCTTAAATTATGTCACTCTCAGCAAGAAAGCTTCACTATACACTATAAACTTTTAAAGCCACTTAACATTAAAATAAT
>JAUYWG010000032.1:9719923-9744935 GCA_034779775.1 Enteromius afrohamiltoni
GACCCCGACGTCGCACCAGATCTCGCTTCGGGAGCCGCTTGCAGGGGGGGGGCTCTGTCACGGATCGCTCCTCTGTGGCCCTCTCCGGCCGCCAGCAGCGGGAACCCTCACCTGAGTTTTAACGTTTCCACCTGGACTCCTGTTACCCACGTACCTCGGCGCTTCCGCGGCGGGTTCCCGCCTTCTGGATCGCATAAAAGCCCGGACTCTTGCCCAGAACAGTTGCGTCAAAATGTGACTACAAAGGTGTACCTTGATCATCAAAAAGGTGACGAAAAATGGTCTTGACCATGCATCAAAATGTTGACGAGTTGGGAGTGAGAATGTGTTGGACAAAACACACAAGGCCTTCTGCAACCTCGTCCTATTTCCTGCTAGTAATCAGCTCAGTGATATCACCTGTACCTAGCTCATTAGTGGTTGTGTACTTATAGGACAAGCATTTTGTTTGTGTCTCTGCTTAGTCTTGATGCTACTTTGCAGAACCTGTTAAGTATCCTTGTTCCTTGTAACCTTTTGTTTGGACATTTCTAAGACATTTTTGGGCTTGCCTTTGTTGGAACTTGTTTTTGAACATGCTCCCCAGATAGCACACGTACATCTAGGAGACATCTATTTGACGTCTGCATTTACATCTGCAAGACGTATTATTTAAGTTGTTTGCTCATCTGCAATACGTCTATGGGACGTCTCCTTCTAGATGTCAAATAGACGTCTATAAGATGTCTTTAAGATGTTTATGATTTAGAATGTATGTAAAACTAACATCTGTAAAACGTCTGCCAGACGTTTGTTGTCAGCAGATGCTTTCCAGATCGAGAGATCTTTAACAGACATCTTGCAGACGTATGTGTGCTATCTGGGTCCTAACTCTAAGACAATGCAGAGAGCTGCTTCCTTCAAGATTAATGTTTTGATTTATTTTTTCTGATTTAATTCAAGTGAGATACCAAGTAAAGACTTGTTGTTTCAAGTCCTGTCTCTAGTGAGTTTCTGCAAACTTGGGTCCACACTGTCCTATAGAACAGTGGTTAGCACTTTGAGCTTCCAACAATAAACTGTGGGTTTGAGCCTGGGTGTGACACATACAGTCTGAAGTATGAAAATGATAATGGCTATGGAATGTGAACACAATGTGTGTGAGTGATGTTGTCTCAGTGTAACTACCTAAAGGTTTTAAGTAATACAAACCTTTCAAAAGTCTGGGTTCAGTACATTTTTTTTAAATTGCAAATACAGCAAAACAGTAATTTTGTGAAATATTATTGCATTTAAATGAACTGTCTATTTTAAAATGTAAATGTAAACTTATTCTTATGATGGCAAAGCAGTCATTTTCAGGGTCACTTGATCCGTCAGAAATCATTCAAATATGGTGATATGGTGTTTAATAAATATTAATATCAGTGTTGAAAACTTTAGCAATTTAATGCATTTTGCTGAATAAAAGTATCACTTTTAAAAAATAAAAACCAACGTACAATACATTTTTGAATAGTAGTGTTTTTTACAAGTTTTAATAAATAAATGACAATAAAGTTACAGACAGTTTTAAAGAAAATACTCTGAAATCTGAGTCCACTGCTAAGGCTAGAACTGCAGAGAAACATAACAAATGTAAGAGAATTCCTGCATAATGAACTCACAGGTAAATATATAAAGACAACTGCTGAACCGTACATGTCCATGCAAAGGCAGGATGAATTCAGCTGTTGCAAGACTGAAGGCCCTTATGAGCGTGTCTTTCAGCAGTGCACTGCACTGAAGCATCCTTGTTAATGATATGCCAATGCCAATAATTCCCCAACAACGCTCTCGGTAGACAGTTGGATAATGAGTCATGCTCTGACTTCCACAGTAGAACAGCTGTTAAGCTTCAGCACTTGAACTTCCTGTTTAAGAAACTCTTAAATGGTTCCCTCTTTTCTGGACTGCCTTCCTTGTCAAGCCCCGGACAGCAACATCTACACTACAAGAAATAAACTGACAACAGTTACACGTGAACAACCAAAACTCTAGTGAAAGGGTGCTCATTACCACAATACTGCCTGTGTATGTTTCTTATGCTCTGCTCTGTTAGAAGTTGCCTGGCTGGGAGGAATGAAGAAATCCAGGGAGGATTTGCCTCCACAGCATCCTTAGTAGTCTTTAAAAAGACTTCTAAATGTGCTGAATGTATTTTGAAGGAAGAAACCTTATTATATGTGTTCAAGGGGTGAACACTTCCTGGAGGAATCCTGAAGGAAAACCATAGGAATGTGGAGATCATGTTAGGCTTGCTAAGTGCCAGCTCTTGGAAATATCTTTTTATTTTGAGATTTAAACTTAGTTTTATCGTTCCCTGAGCCATATGAACCTAATCAAAATTAGGTTTATTTCACTCCGTGTGTGGTTTGAAGATAATTTTGGATCTGTTTCTAATAGCTTTGCTTAATTTTAGTTTTAACAGCTAACTAGGTCCTTCTAAATCCAGAGGGATACATTTTGTACTTATTACAATGTGAAGGCAATTAATTGGGCTGTAAAATGCTTTTAATATCTCATGCTCATTTGAAGTGTGTAAGGTGGCTTTAAGAGAATGAATGTACTGAAAACCGATGGAAAAGACTATGCAGTCAGCACAGTTGTGACACCACCTGCATTTAGTTTGGCCTTGTCCAGGGGTTTAACTAATGCTCTAAAGTGCATGGCTGGCAGTATTCTCAGGGGAAAGTCACCGTGGCAATAAAGACGTGAACCTTTATGGTCACACTGACCTAATTCTTCACACAGAACCAGCACACTGCCAGCGCTGTGGAAATCAGATATAGCATCATGCTAGGTTTGTAGCACTTACAGTGATGCTGATAAATTCCTGTAAGCTGATTGGTGACTTTATATAAATCACTTTTCTTTTTCTTTATTTAGCATTTTCAGTTTGCTATCCCAAGTTTCTCTGGTAAATCCACAGAAAAAGCTGCATAGTGAGTCCAGGGAAAAGATTTGCCAAAACACCTACAACGTGGCATCAGGAAGCTGTCGGAAAAGAGCAAAGACTTTCTTTGCAAAAATCATAATAAAGACATGAATATAAAAGTCTCCAAGACAAAGAGAAAAAAGGAGCATAATACTTAACTATTATTAGCTAGCTCTTTCCCTTCTTCCCTATATATAGGTCCTCGCTCTATATTGCGCTAGAGATCTGTTGGTGGGTTCGAAAAAAAGAATGCTGCAAGATAAATTTGATAGTGAGATATAAAATCACATTGTGAGAAGTCACAATTATGAGAAATAAAGTGAACTGCAAGAATTAAATATGCAATTACAAAAAATTATGTGGTTTAAATAAATAAAGTAACAATTATGTGATATAAAAACAATTTGCCACCTTGGAATTACAAGGATCTGTCTTCATATCCAAATGATATTGAGATACTGAGCTTTAAAGCTTTTGCGTTTAATAAACTTTATAGATTTTTTGTTTTCTAAAAAGTATCAAACTCAACAAGTTAGTGAATAGATAGTGGAAAAAGTAACTTGTGTTACTTGTGTTAAAAAGTAATAAATGTAAAAGTAATGTATTATTTTGTATTATATATAATCTGAATACTTAACTCATGTTACTTCACCGAAGCATTGGTTAAAACTGTGTGATGTAAAGTCATAATGATTGGAAATAGTTACAAACAAACAATAAATTCTATATATAGCAAAATAATAGCAAGAAAAAGTTACAATTATGAAAAATTATATTTTAAAGAAAGTAGAAGCTTTGAAATATACTTTACAGTCACATTGTGGGAAAAAAAGTCATAATTGATAAAAGTTGCAATTGAGCAATTGAAAGTAGCTGAAACTAAAATAAAGCAATTACAGAGAAAATAAAAATGTTACAATTGTAAAATATAAAGTCACACTGTGAGATAAAATTAAAGCTATGAGAAATAAAGTTGCGAGTCATGAGGCAGAAACTGGCTTACATGCTGACCTCTCTCATATCACTGCAGTAAAAAATCAGCAGCAACATTACACTTTGACGGCATGTTTATCAGTTTTCCCCTCAGATTTATCGACATTTCACACTTTGAGAGGACAGTGGTTTTGGAGGGAAAGACACACTTTATTACTACAGCATTAATATCCAATCCTGCGCTTGTCCGTGCCAGGCGTGTTTTTCTACCTGGGATCCTTTCCCAGGATTTATGGGATCATTCACACAGAAAATGTGCACCATTAGGTTTTTCACACGCCGCAATTCAATCACGTCCTGAAATCCCCGCGCGGTCACCTCTCCCGGCACGTGTCATTGTAGGCAGGTATTTCTCCCCGCCGCCACACAACCCCATACCAGTTAATTCCTTCTCGGACTCCAGCGGGAGAAAATCAGGCCCTGAAAAATCATTACTTTCCATAATCCCTGCCTTCCAGACGCCACCACGCTAATGTGTGTATGACAAAAGTAGGGAGGGAATGAGAGCGATGTGCTGGAATAAAAGAAATTGGATTAGAATAAGTAAAGAAAAAGAGAGATCTGTGCCCAAAAATTGAATTCCAGGTTTTTAAGTGTCCTTGCTTCGTCAAGGTCTTACATTCCTCATATTCTAACTTTATTTTCCATCGCCGGGCTTTCCTTCTTTCTTACTTTTGACATGGCGAAGAGAAAACGCACCTATTTCTGCAAAACTGTCGTCTCGCTACTCACACATTTAGTCACTGGCAGCCTCAAGATTAATGGCGCTCTTGACAGTATGTCTGACTCGAAAACAATCGGGTTTGTATTTACCACACAGCAAATTGATTTACCACAACCAGCTGATGGAAAGTCCTTGTCGCTGCATAAAGTTGCATGTAAAAAAAGATGTCTTTGCAAAAACGTGAAGAAATTTGACAGCCCCGTTGACTGTTTAAACGTGAGGAGCATTTAGCTCAACAACCAGGACTACTAGACACACTGCTGGGAATATAAACACATCGCGGTCTCAGGTGTTTACTGAGAGAAATTGAAGCTTAGGCTCTGTAATGGTCTTTGGCAAGCTGGGGCCGGTCGCATCGAGGAGGAGATGCAGTTCTGCGGGGGGGGTAAACAGAGAGTGCCGATAACCTCGACAAACCAAAGGTACACCTGCGCAAGAAAGCTCACATAGTCAAAAACACACAGCATGATACTGTCTACCAAGCACTTCTCAGAAGCCCTGATTATACCGCAAGCAAAATAGTGGCCAGAATACAGGGTTGGTAAAGAGCGTCAAAAATAACAATGGCAATCAAACTGTTCCTGTATGCACGCAGAGTGACAAGGCCTCAGCATTACTGTGACAAGGGCACAGTGCACTTAATGTAAGTGGTGCCGCTTGGCAATTAAGACAGCAGAATGGAATCTCAGCTAAAGCCGAAGTGGAGAAAATTACGCCCTAAAGTGGTTATGATTCACTCGTATATAACTGTCACTACGCTGAACTTTGGTGGCCTCCCTTGTTGTGCCAGATTTTAAGTGGAACATGAGCTGGAGTCAGAGACACTAATATTTTAGTGGGCATGCTTTCAAAGGTCATCGACCATATGTTGGATGCATCATCGTGTAAACAAAAAAAAATGCTTTTTGGCTGCATGTCATTTTTGATGATGCTCATACAACACTATTGATCTGTTTATTGAAGTGTATGACTGCAGAGGAAGTACTTGGTTTCATCAACCCCTCACTTCACACCTGCCGCGTCCTGTCATGCCCCCCTCTGCCGTATCAGGTAGGGATTCTGATCAGTATCACAAGGCAAGTTTTACTTCCCTGCACTTAAGTATCTCAATAACACATCGTATCGCACAAACAACCAAGAGAGAGAAGAGGGGGAAGAGAGAGTATACAGAGATCGAATTAAGTCATGCTTGGTTTTCAGAAGCACTGTCTGGAACCAGTGCAGCAAATGGGATAGGCTTCAAATACTACAGGCTGTGCTTTACTGAAAGAAAGTGTCCAGTGGCAGTTATTATATTTGGCCAGTAGTTACACACATTCTATTTGAAATGCAGCATATGAGTTTGAATTTCTGGACAATATCACTGCACCACACAGTAAAAAAAAATCAAAATTTACAGTAAAAAATGCCAGCTGTGGTTGCCAGAAATTGAAGAAATAAATGTAAGAAATACAGTAGTAAATGTCATCAGCTAATACAATATTAAGATATCAGCTTACGGAAGTATTGAAATCTGTTTTGTACCTGTGTAATACCACTAAAAGCATCATGGTAACACACATCAAAGTAAAATAATGCAATAAACATTGATTTGTATAACATACAACCCTAATGTGCACAAACAATTAAAAAAAAACCTAAGAATAAAGTTATTTCAATGAAAAAAACATCAAATGTGAAATTCCAATTCCAAAAACTGCATACTACTGTTAAATTAGATGCTATTTCAAATAATTTCTGGGTTTTCACTGTATACAGCATTAAACAATTTAACAGGTTTTTAATTTTACATTTTTACAGGATTTTACCATTAAAATCATGGTCATTTTTTGCAGTTCACTGTATAAAGCCGACTGTATAAATGTTTCACACTGACAAATTTTAGATCCTTTTTAATTTATTTTGAATACAACAACTTGTTGCAGTGTATATTTCTTTTACCAAAATCTGACTATATAGTCATTCGTTCTGTAATCAGACTACAGCAGCCTAACTCTGTAGATTCAGTAATGGTGTTGCAGCCTCATGAATACAGTGACAGAAACTATACTCTGACTCATAGGTAGTGTTCACTGTCTGACCCCTATTCACCAAGCACAGGATGTCTGGTGAGGTTTACTTCACTTGACAAAATGCGTTCATTCGGAGCACCCTGTAATATCATCAGACATATTACATCCACATCGCATCACAAGACTATGATAAATGTTGTGGTATTTAAACACACACAACTTACAAACATAGAACCACTTTTCAAACTTCTTAAACAGTGATGAGCTCTGCATTAGGTTATACATATTTGCATTTATTTATTTAGAAGATGCATTCATCCAATGACTAAGAACAAATAAGGAACATCACAAGCCCTTTTTGATACAACAGCATTGCTGCAATGCAAATTTCAGTTATCTAGAATAGCATAGATCTTTTTAGTCTATCCTTAATATAGACTGCTGGAGTACATTTTACAAGACTAATACTATATTTACTTAAATTCTATTTTCCACCTCTCAAATTATTTGACAAATTTTGAAAATCTTTCAAGTGACACTTTTTGTCTAAGGATAAGTATAGTTCAAATGTAATAACTTTACAGCTAAAATACATACTGTATTAAGTTTTTATTTCTATTATGAAAGCTCAGTGGCGTAGCTGCTAATTCCTCTCATTCAGATATAAAGAAATATTGAGTGTCTCTCATTCTCATCTGGACACAGAAGAAAAGATACAGTATGTCTTAGCTACCATTGTGATAATACTCACACTGTCTTTGTGGTTGGTCGACAGACCGGTCAGTTTGCTCAAAGGACTGAATTTGTGGATCATTACACAGACTGACCCGAACAGCCAAAGAAAGACCACGTCAAGAGATGTGATGATTGTTCTATTGGACTGTGACTCGCAGCCCAAAACTAAATTTAATATCTGACAGTCATGTATGTCTCGGTGTCGTATAATATGTTTAACATAAGTGCGTTTTGTGAGAATTGTCTCTTCTGTATTTCTGAGAAGTACATCTAATATCAGTGGGACATAACCATGAATAAGTTCTTGAATAATTCTAACAATTTTTCTCAGAGATGTTGAATATTCAATGAAAGCTCTGTAGTTCATATCTAATTAATGCATTTGAACCTCATCTCAAGTTCTGTGTTTGATCTTATGCCATTTTGTAAATCGGGCTCCTCCGGAGACGTGCTTGTATGCTTGCTGGGTACATGACTTGATAGTTCTCTCTAAGGTAGACATGAAAATGATCACATGCTTGATTGCAGAGTGAGGTCTGTTCTTATTTATTTAATTTTGTCTATTAATTTATTTCATTGCCACTCCATTAAAACAGTCGAGCAGGGGTCAGAAAGTACATGAAGTGTGGTGCTTTCGACCGAAAAGCCATAATGTGGTTCATGCGCTAAGTTTATGAGGTCAACCATTAAGATTAATTGTCCTGACTAATGATTTAGACGAGGATGCTAATTACCAGTGATTGCACATTAAGTCAAACACAAATGTAACCCTGATATATCGTCCTTCTGTTTTTCCTCTTTAAACGTTGCTCCCATAATAACAGTTTTTGTGAAAGTCAAACACATGTCGTTTGAACTGGTTGTCAGAGTAGCTGGTGACCAGTTTGAACCTTGGCTCTTCTTATAGGTCAGATATTTTGTATAACACTATTGTCAACGCACCTGGCGTAGCCACACACTGCTCTCTGACCAGCTGGAGGTCTTTTACCTTCTATCTCAAAGCCCTGGCTTTAGTTATTCTTACAAAAGAACCGCACCTGTGTAACAATGCACCTGAGCATGTTCATTGATTATCGCTGCACCTGCATCTACTAATCAACCCATTTCAGATACTCAGGTGTCAGCAAGCACAGCCAAAAGCTAACAGACGTAAGAAAGCAATGAAGCAGTCTGAATCTAGAGATTGTGTCACATATTGTCAGCTAAGACACCTTCATCTGCCTTATTTTTTCAGTTGGTAAATGGGAAGTGAAGGGGAACAGTGAAAAGTTAAGGGTGAAGGGTGAAGGTTGGAGGGTAGTATTAGGAAAGGTACATGAGCAGGGATTTGAACTCGGGACAGTGGAAGTGCAACGATAGGCCTACAGTATGTGTTGGCGTCGAACATGAGGCTATCTCCATTGACATTTGATTACATTTAGAAGGAAAAATTGATATAATATTCTCACAATCGTACAATTTTGTATACAGCCTACATCTATAATAATCCACATACCTCACCACTTAGTCATTATTGCAAATGGTTTAAAAGCAGTGGAACCTCGTGTTTTTCCAAAGAACGGCAATTACAAGTAATTTTCTTGCAGGAATGTTATATGTAATAATATTTTTAGCAACAGTATGCGAGTGAACACACACACACATCATGGTATAAACAACTATCAGTACAATATGTGTCGCATGAATAAGCACGCACCATCTTTTCCAATTACCTGCGTTTTCAGTCCACACTACAGTGCAAAAAAACAGTGCTTTTTCCACTTGAGAGAGCATCTTTAAAAATATGTCAGTACTAACATAAAGTATCAGTGCGGACAGAAAGCCAAAAAGATGAGCTTTCAAGCCAAAGATGTCTAGTTGAGTGCTTCAGCTACAACGTTAGCACGTGCAGATTTTCAACTTATGTTTTCATCTTGAAGCATATGTTACATTTAAATGTTCATCATGCAAGAGTTTTTCCGAGATCTTCTCTCTGTGTTATGATGTGCTGTCCTACTAAAATATGTGAATTATAGAGATATTTGTTTGAAATGTAATATGCTGAATTTACATGATAAGGGGTAAACAAGGCAAAAGTTTATCTTTATGAATCATGAATTAAAATAATACAACAGGAGTAATGTGAGCACAGTCTCATGGAGATAAAATACAAAACATAAAACAGCATGAAGCTGCGATGAGGACAATAACATTCGTTTTGTGGATGAGTTTAAACATTAAAGCTTTCAGGAGCACAGTCAGTTATAACAAATTAAACTGCTGCATGGCTTAAGTTAAACTCCCTTAGCTAGCCGGTAATAAAGCCTGTCCAACAAAGTAGTGAAAAAGCTGCACTAATACAAACACAAAATAATATGATTTTTGTGTAATGCTATTGTACTCTCTCACACTTTCTCACATAGCAATTCTATTTGGTGCCGTTAATGGACCAGAGATTGCACACTTCAGTCACTGCAGCTGGACATTGACCTCCAGTTGATTCTATAGGCCTTCTTTTGCATTAAGCGAATTCTTCCTATTAATGCTCAAACACTATTATTATATACCACATCAGCAGCTTTATGAGCATTCTGGGAAAACAATCATGTCTCTTAATAAGACATATACATAAACGTAATACATAAACGTATATATGCTGATAAGTGAAAAGGTTTTGGTGAAAACTCTTTGATCTACTATTAAGTGGGAGAAAATGTTATCGGAAGTTGTATGCACTTGCATAACCCCCGACAATACTGAGAATTACAACTCTTTAACTCATACTGCACTTCGGTCTTTCATTAGATCAGTTTGTCTGTATTAAAGATGTTATATACCAGCTCCGGATTTGTGTGTGCTGTCAATATCCTCAAAAGTAATTATTTTATTGTTAACAGAATCAGCAATGTTGTAGTGAAGACACTCAATCAGCGACAACACCAATCATGTATCCACGCAGTTTGTTCATCATTCATTACGCCATGTGGCTCATCCAGCTCGCTGTCTTAAATGACTAATCACGAGTAGATGGATGAGGAAAGGAGACTGCTATTTTCAGCAAATCACAAGACCGGGTGGCTTCTGAAAAAAAAGAAAGGAGACATTTAAAACCTCAGTAAGGTTACAGAAATCTCCTGAGGTTTGTATAATTTGTGGTATTAATTAATGATTTTTTCCTTTTCATGTTAATGTTAACTGTCACTAATTAATGGGTGGCAGTTTCCTTCTCTAATGAGAGTCTGGTGAAGTGATGTGGCCCCTGAAAAGAAAAAAAAAGAAAAAAACAGCGAGGTATTTTTTTACTTGACAATACTGTTAGACCCTTTTTTTAAAACATGACAAATTGCACCGAATTTAAAGTGATTTTAGGCCTTAAATTAGATACTGCCATTTCTTTAAAATATAGCTTTAATTAATTTTCACTTTTAGGAATGCATTTAATATGCAGACCAAATGTACCCCACAGCGCTCATTATTTGGTCAGAAAATCTTCTAATTGTTGAATAAAAATGGCCTTGCAAATTCAGTCATGGTTTGAGCTAAATCATTATTGCAATGACAACATTTGCACCTCTCAGCCATGGCAGCATCTGTTTAATCTCTGATGGTTTGTATCCCCTGAACTGGTCGGAGTTAATTGCAGTTTCACACTGAGGCAGAGTGGCTTCTCGTTGAATGTCTAAGTGGGTCATTGTATGTTTTGTTTTGTGGGGAGCACTACATCACTCGATGGGGTATGTGTCTGCGATAGCCACAGGGTCCCCTGCAGATGATTTATGCGGATAATACTGATGCTAGTAATAATAATAACAATCTTTTATTGGAATAAGAAATGAAAGTGGGTCAGCGCTAACCGACTGATTCAGTGTCGAACCCAGGCATGCCTTTAGAGGCCAGACGCATAAGACTCATCCATCAATAACATCCACCTAAATTTAGCTTGCTGAAATATAGCATCCTGCTCCTCTGCCCAGGAATGATGGCAGAAATATGGCTTTTGCCTGCAACTGAGGTATTATTCATGAAGTCATACTTTGATTATATAACTTATTTTATAAAACAGTTTGTTTCAGTCCTCAGATTTCCTAGAGTGCTGATATAGTTCTTTTTGCTGTTTTTAGCTCTCTGCTTGTCTGAGTTTGCACTTTTCATAAGGCTGTCAATCTGTGTATTAGTGGTGGGATTTTTCCCACGGACTCTTTCTCACTGGTATGCCAGTAGGTGGCGGCAAGTGATGAATTTCTTGACTCATTCACTGAAATAATTAATTCAAAACACAGATTCGTTCAAGAACAAAACAAGTTGTTGTGTCCCAAGTGACATAGTATACGCTAATTGTTTTACATTTGGTTTTATTGCCTGGTCCGAACCTGAATTTGACTGCTTCCCCTCGCCCCTGCCCCCGCTGGTTTGAGTTTGTACTTTCCTTTTTTTGGTTCTGAACCACAGTTGGTTTGCGTCTTCAGAATGGCAGCTATTTACCCGTTACTAAAAAACGACTATGCAGAAGACAGAAAAATGAATGGATGCTTGCTCGCTTAGTTTTTGCACTTGGGATTTTGATCATTCGGATTCATTTACAGCGCCAGCACAGAACATGGATTTGTCATGACTGTAATGCAAAGGTTCAAAAGAACTTCCTGCGAGCAGAAATAAGATGAGAAATCATCTGCAGTGCAACAATCAGAATATATACAGAATAAATAAAGTGAATAAATGCACAAATAAACAGTTTGACCAATTCATACGTCATTAATAGCATGTCATTTCCATGATTTAGTATGATTGTGTTCACATATACAGGTATATAGTGCACTTAAAGGGTTAGTTAACCCAGAAATGTACATTTTGTCATTAATTACTCTCATGTTGTTCCAAACCCAGACCTTCGTTCATCTTCAGAACACAAATATTCCCACATACAGTAATGTAGCAAAAACTTTGGTAGACAGTTCATGTGACATCAGTGGATCAACCTCACTTTTGCGATGCTAGGAGAATACTTTTTTGTGCAAATAAAACAAAAATAATATCCTGTGACTTACTTCTTCTGCCATTTTAGAGTGCATCTCAACTTTAACGTATGCAACGTAATCAGCCTTGTTTACATCGTACTTATGCAGCAATATTCTCTAAATTGGCGGAAGATGTAAGTCATAGGAGAAGAATGGTTGAGTTTTTGATGGAATTTCTGTTTTCTCGGCACAACAAAAGTATTGTAGCATTGCAAAACTGTAGTTGATTTACTGATGTCACATGGACGGTTCACCAGTGTTTTTACCACGTTTCTGGATCTAAGACCATTTCAGTTGTGTTTCTGTCTATGGAGGGACAGATGGCTCTCTGATAGCAATTTGTGTAGAGATGAACGAAGGTCTCACGGGCTTGGAACGACATGAGGGTGAGTAATTAATGACAGAATTTTCAGTTTTGGGTGAACTAATCCTTTAATATTGTTGGAGCTTTCAGTGTGAACGCACTAATCACGATATCTATACTACCAAACAACATAGAATAGTGCAAAATTAAGTGAAATGTGAAGCACCTAGCGTCTTTACGAGTGAGACTTTGAATAATTCACTTAATCAGCTAATTTCTAATTTATTTGCCACAGCTGTGTGTTTGAGAATTTCTGCTTTGAATTTGTTTGAGCTGGCTGCACAAAAAATGCCTCCTATTAGTGCATCAATATTAACTAATCTCAACATATCATGCTGTTGGTCTCAATATCAGCACGAATGCAATGTGATACTTCTCCATTGTAGACGTTTGGTTAATTTCTAAATTAAAGGCTACAATACCTCATTGTCAAGAAGTACTCACTTGAACCTGTTATTGTTTTATTTTGTTATAGTGTCTATTCACTCCAGAGACTCTTAAGATATTTTGGACATATGTTCAATTCCCATTGCATTGTGGGTTCTCATAGACTAAAGAGTATCTGCATAGAGTCATTAATAATGGACAAGCTACATTAGATTTGTATTCCCTAGATGTTCATTTTTTTTTTCCTCTTATGAAGGTCAAAGTAGTCATGATGCTCCATTTGACAACTAGTGCAAGACATTCATCTGTCTACAAAAGCCTGTGTGTGTGTGTGTGTGAATGCAGGCATGTGCGCGATGCTTCTGTTAGAAGTAGGATAGCTCACAGGAGAGCAGCAGGAAGAGACAGGGAGTAAAAGGTGATGACAGACTCGTGAGGATGAAAGGGTCTAACCCTGTTAACAGCCCTACCTAAAGCCTCTAAATAAATGGAGTGAAAACTAGGTGACTAACTCAAGGAGGAGCGTCGCTCTCTCTGAACCGGACCAGACAAGCGCCGACAGATGTATCGCCAAACCCTCTCGTTTCGTTAAACTGTCATCCCTGTGGCACAGCCCATCAGCTTCTTTGGATTAATTGTGTCTTAAGTTGTTGTCACCATGAACTGACTAATCTGAGTCATGCATGTGTTATGCTGATAATGAGTGCTTATAAACAGAACCTAGCTGTGGGAGGTGGAAACAGCTAAGGCTAAGCTTGCGTAGGTCCTCTGGGCAGTTGGGCTGCATCGCTCATGAGATCAACAGTGGATATTTGAATGAAGCTAAATAATCAAGGTCAACAGGCTCAGAGCACCAGACACAGAGTGAGAAAAAACAATTTCATGAGGCCCTGATAGGAAGCTCCATTTAATATGCGCACGTGCCCATTGTGTAATAGTCTTAAGCCATCTATCATGCTGTGAACTCACTGTTTTGAATATGGCGAAACATGTAAAGCTTGTCAATCCCAGCTCTCTGTCTATCCATCTATTTGATGCCTACGGTACTGCGGAAACGTGCAAATGGCAAATGGCTGTCTTTTGACATTGTGGTCACGAAATGGTTTCGCTGAAATTGAGTAGGGCCTTTGCAACTCAACGGCAACATCAAAAAAGACAAGTGGAACCTCTAGGGAAAGGATGATGGTAGGCCGCTTGTATTACTGACATCGCTCACCTTCCTTTGCTCCGACTTGATATTCAGTGGAAAATATTATGCACATAACATTTTATTACAAGCTTTGAGGCATGAATTCTTTTTTTTTTCATTACCACATAATACACGATGTTCCATAAAGGCGGAAAAGCACTATAAGGCTTTTTTGATTTCCATCAGTGTTTGGGGCAGGCGTCCACAGTAGCTTACACAAGTCTGTGTTTAGATGTGTGCAGTACTGCACTCTTTTGTAGCTATAGTAAACATGCTTGGGGGAAGACTAACAAAAGAAAAAGAGAAGAGAACTGGCTCTGAACTGCCATTTTATAAAACATGAAATTGTTTTTGTTGCGCTGGCTCTGCTCCAGTGTATGAACAATCACAAATCTATATAAATTTTATCAAGTGACAAAGAGAGGTGTGTTTATAGCTTTCCTATGAAAAATTAGATTTAAATATCTAATGAGAAGATGCAGAAGTGGCAGGAGAAAAAATAATGTGTTGGTGTTACTTGCCTTTTCTGTGTAATTACTATCAATTGAAAATTGTTTCTACACCAGATTTGCTTCAGTGTCGGCAGTGAAGTGTGGTGTTTCAGAATACACCTAATTTTAGTAAAAAAAAAAGCTTTAAAATGTAATGGTGATCATTGATGAGTAGAATAAAAAATGGATGATATTTTCCCTGGAAAATACCAATTTATAAAATAAAATAGTTTTATGTTTAAATGTGCTTTACATGCTAAAAGTCCTGTCCTCTTAATAATATAAGAATAAACAGTCTCATTTTTATTGCTCGAAGCAGAATGGGAAACCTAAGTAATAATAATGAGCCTAATTATTATTATTATTATTGTTTGTCAGTATATGTGATTTTCCAAAGCACTAAAAAAGGCAATAATTTGACCATTCCTTTTTTTTAAATTAAATAAACAGATTATTGTTATTATTATATTTGTTTTACTTGCATGTCCTCATATTGCATCTCGAACATGGGTGACACATATTTTATCATCAGCTAAGTGCCTAAGTACGGCATCTATGCTTTGATAGGCAATATCTAGTCACATATGAACACATGATCATATTTATGCAAACTGCAGCAGCAGAGAAAAAAACAAAGACTAAACTGGTCTTCAGGTGTCCAGCTTTGTCAGATAACAAAAGCCTAAAGCCCATATTATAAAGCACATTTTTGTTGTGCCTTGTTGGATAAAAAAAGGACTGAATAACCCCAAACTCACATTATGAAATTAAATGGTGTTTTGTTGGGCCGAGCACGAAATCTGAATCTTTTTGTATTTCAGTATTCAAGCTGACACTTGCTGTGGGCAGAGCAAATATAGTTGAGCCTCCTTCAGGTGTAGGTGTGTGTTGACCATGTCTGAGATCCTGTCCTGCTGTTTTCACAGCTAGCTCTAAAACCTATTAATTTAATTTTGTGGTGCAGCCTACACTCATGTCAGGAGAAATATAATTAACAGGGTTTTGTTGCTGGTGTCTGCAACCATCTCTCTTACAGTCTAACTCACACATTTATATAATGAGCAGCCTCCTACATGACAGCTTGTGGTTGTGAATTATGACCATAAACAGCAGCCCTGTGGTTAAACTTCCTCACTGATATAATGAATATACTCACAGAAACATGATGGCTTGTGGTCTTGAATTAAAGTGCTTGTTTCAGTCCAAAATCTGGCGTGAATAAACAAACAGGACAGGCTTTGTTGAGAGATATAATCAGGAACACGGCATTATGGGATTGTTTCATGTGATTTCCATGTGCCATAATTGCTGTAACTGGCAAGCTGTAAGAAGTGCCCTAAAATTTCTCTATCGACTCCACCCACATATTTTCAAACAAAAAGCTTTTGTTTTAGCCTGAGAGCTAATGAAGCTGGGTCATACATTTGAAGCATTTTATAATGGTAATCAATGATTCCTTCAAACCAAAACAGTCATATTTTAGTTTTATATAACCATTATTCACCTTCTTTTCAACCCCTCCAGTGTGACCTGAATTCATTCATTTTCAATGAGAGCTGGCAACATGAGCAACAACAACCATTGCCAACATGAAATGGCCATGTCCTGCAAACAATGCGAAGCTGAGAAAAGTGTACATTTATGCACTCCTGTTTTTTATATAATTTTTATCTACACTGCAAAAAAAAGAAAAATTCTACCTTAGCTTTTTTGTCATGATTACAGCCGAAATATCTACAAATTCTTAAATCAAGTACAATTTTCTAGACAAGTAACAAAAATTGTCTCGTTTTCAGAAAAATTGTATCAAAATTAAGAGTTTTTGCTTGAAAAACCAAAATAATCTGCTAATGGTATTCGCAAAAAAACTTGTTTTCCGTTTAAAATAAGATTATTTTGCTTACACCATTAGCAGATTATTTTGCTGATTCTAAGCAAAAAAACACGTTGACCTTTTTTTTCTGAAAACGACAAAAAATTTTACTTGATTGAGCTTGAAGCCAGTGAAAATGTTGTTTGTGACTGATGTAAATGTTTTTTTGCTCTCTTTCTTTATAAACTAACCCTAAATAGTAGCCTAACTTGCAATGTTTTATTCACGTACAATTTCAGCGTTAAATTAATCTTAAATATATCTGTTAATTAAGTAAACAAACAGGTTTCATGCATAGTTAATAGATTACATTATTAGGTTACTTTGACCATCACCCACTATAGATCAACATAATCTATAAAGGTGAGAATCACGATATTTCATGATAGACACCACCCCCTCAAAAATAATGAGTGCATGACGCCCCTGACTCAAATGATGCATATTACCCACTGACTTGGATCAACTTACTCCTAACCTGGGGCTAACTGAGCCATGGGGAAACTTTTTAATAAAAGAAGCCATATTTTTAGATCCCTTTGTTTTAGATACGTTCTGAGAAATGAAATGATAGGAAACATCCTGAAATGACTGTAGATACTTTCATTGTATTTCCGCACCCTTTTCCCTTATTTTGAGGACTAAAAAAGGTTCTTTTTTTCACTAACTGCATCCAGGACTGCATCTTTCTTTGTTGCGATAACATATTGTGCAAACATCTAGCCCTGCTTGTCACATCACATCAACATTTGCATAGATTACAGGTGAAAAAGATTGCTTTGATATGATAACGAGCGTGTGTTACTTTCTCCGAGACTCTGTGAGCGTCCCTCATGTGACTTGCAGCGGGGGAGGGCCAAGTCCCCGTATCTCTCCCATCAGTACATTACATATATGTTCATTTCCATTTCCTCTCTAATTTGAGTTTCTCTTTGTATCTGGGAAATTCAATCCAAATTTCGGGAGACAGCCATCATGTTGGTAATTAAACTGAAGTCTGGACGTAATTAATTTTATTGGACCAGTTAATCGATTCCTGATGAAAAGGGAGATTAAACTGATAGCTCTCCTCTCCAGTCATTGAGGCTCCTCCCTCCCCGATTCGGGCACGCACACACGCTTTGGCTAAGCCATTACTCCTAAATGAATCTGTAGCGTGCCGCTGGCTGTGTGCCAGGGCAGATAAAATGCTCAGACTGTCTCAGTCCCAGCAGTCACAGCTTGATCTTTCAGAGAGCGACCCAATCGTGTGTCTGTCAGTGGTGAATGCTTCACGCACGATGTCTAAACAGGTGTGGTACATCTATTAATCAGGTGCAAGCATCGGTGTGCATTGCTCATAGTTTGATGCGGGTCATAATTTAGTTACAGGGTGAACTGGTGTCATTTTTCACCAGCTCTATATCGAAGCAATATTGTGCTCCATTCAGTCTTTTCACACTGACTATGTGAACTAATTGCCAAAAGCGGCGATAATAAGGCCCCTAATGTGATAACATACAAATTAAACTTATCGCTCTAAATGATAAAGCACAAAGAGTCGCGAGCGAGCGAGCTAAATCAATTTAGTAAGAGTAGCGTGTTTGGGAAAAGGAAGGAAAATGACAAGGGAGATCACGGCGGCTGCTGTTAGAGAAGTGCAGATTCTGGGCGAATGTGAATAAATCCGGCAGCTTGGTTTAATGATGAGAGACAGCGTTCCGAGTGCCTTCTGGCAGTTTTGTATTACCTGCTAAAATGAGCTGACATTTGCATTTGAAAATCCTCCCTCCTGAAAAGATACAATTAATTCTCAACACCTAATGGTATTTGCTTGGCAAATCTGTGGCACGTCACGCTCGGATTTAAGCCCTCTGTTGAGTATCTTGGCAGTAAATTTGCTCTGAACATGCAAGTCTCCTGTCCAATCTTCCAATCTAGTCACCTTGTAGATCCTCGCAGACCTTTTTTCTCTTTTGTGGAGGCAGTACACAAAATTTGATATTCCATGTTTGTCATTCTCATTGGAGGACTTCATGTATTAGTTCCTTTGTCAGACTGTTCTCCAGGCACAGGAGGTGATTCTTGGCCAGATTTAGCTACACAAAAAATGATGAAATAGCTGTGACATGTCAAGATGTTTCACTATTCTTGTAAACATCTGCTATCAGACAATACAATGTCTGGCATGCAGCCTGCTTGTTTTCAGGGTTTCGAAAATGGAGACAGCAATTCACCATCAGTCCTGGTTGAAATGCCTGTACAATGCCTTTTACTTACTCAATACGTTCAGCTACTTAGCAATATTATACGAGTGGGAAACAGTATTTAGTAAAGCCTGAACAGATTGTTCTATAGTCCTCGTTGGATGAAAGAAAATGAAGAGACTTTCCGAGACAATTTCTTAATCATTTCAGTTAGAGGAACTTTGAGAAAAGTCATATCTCAGTAGCACAGACAGTCAAACATTAGATTGTCACACACAAAAACTTCACACAGTTTGTTTGAAAAAAAAAAAACTTTCATTTTGCTTAAACAAACTAGAAGCAGTTTGTTCATTTATTTGATAAACTCAAAATTACACATTATTTTTTGAATGTAAAAAAAAAATCTGTTTTTATGAGCATACATTTGTATTTGATCAAGAATGTTTAACAATTCAGATTTTTTTAATTTTGCTGATTTACAATAAATGCATTTATTTATTTCAGTGCTGCTTTGTATACATATATAATGTAAACAAAAACTTTTCTGAATGTGATTAATCATAATTAATCATTTGACAGCATTAATTCATTCATTCATTATTTTTATTAGTAGTATTAGTACTTTTAAAACTAAAATGATTGAAATAACATTAGATGGAATTGGGGAACATTATTATATAAATGTTTAAAACATTTTTTTTTTTATGTTTGATAATCAAAACAAATACATACACTAAATTTAAACAGATGCCTATATATTTTCTATAACGTACAGCCCACCAACACATTCCCATTCCCACCAGCTGTGGGTGAATGATCAAGACCCGTGCTTTCTGCTGCGCTGGATACCTTTTTACTGTCATTTTTTTGACGCAGGGAACTTTATTGCTTTGAATGATCAGATCATCAGCATGATGTAGGTCATTCTTAGCCTGGGCCCGCCCATACTTTCCGTGACGCTACATTCAATTTCGTGAGCAAAGGCTAAGCAAAGCTGCCGTTTTAGAGCATTTCTGTTCCCAAAAAAGTTGTAACCAATGAGAAACGAGCTCTCCCCAGCATACGTCATCGGAATGAGTGGTCTGATTGGTTGTAGATTTGTCCAGTAGTATACAGAGGCATCTGATGGACGCAGGTTAAGCTCGCATCCAAAAAGGCAGCTTGGCCAGACTAAGCTGTTATGAGCTTTATAGTCGCGGAAGCCAGGCTAGGTCACTTGTACAAATTCAAAAGAATTGGAAACTCGTAAAATAAGTATGATTTTGCAAAAACCGTAAGGATTTGTAATTTGAGTGAGGTAATACAAATTTGTACAAATTAGCCACCTCATAAAATATGTACAAACTGCTGTGAGACTAGGTTGAAAATCTTTAAGTTTAGGGTTATGGGGTAGGGTTAGGTGCTCAATAATGTCTAAATTATGTAAGCAAATTTACATTTATATTTAAAGAACATTTATCGTAGATGTTCACGTTGAAAGCATACCCTGTAAAAATGACAGTGTTATTAATTTCTTGATTAATTTCTTGACCTTCACCAAATGTTTGTCTATTAAAAATGATGCTAAAGGGGTGTCTAATGCATTAAAAAGTTACGACAAGGAGTCCTAACCAAGCATCCATATGTTGGGTGTGAGATGTTAATTATCACAATATAAGCAGTTTTCAAAACAATTTTAACTTACAGATAGAAGAAAATGTTGAAAAAGCATAACATAATATAAAAAAAATCACAGATTTGCAGATGCCAAACCAGAAAATGTGATTTAAAACGGACAAACAAGTTCGGGATAGGTAAATTTAAAGCATAAAGTTTGCCCTGTGGCCAATAGGGTATTATTATTCCAATGTTTTTTTTTTTTAAAATGGTCACAAAACCAAGCAGAAGCTTGTTCTTCCTCTTCTCTAACAATGGAAGTGCACTCTGTATAACAACTGTCGCTATACTGTATATACTCTCAACATCACGAAAAACAGGACTTATATAGTAGTTCTTAATAAAGTCAGCGAAAGGGGCAGGATAAAATTATGGGACATTTCTGACTCCTCGCCTGTAACAGCGCCAAAAAGGTGTCAAGCTGATATCGATGGCAAAGGTGCCCACGAGAACTATGAATAGCAAATACATTTCTGTATTTATACTCTGAATTTGAATTACTCCTGGCAGGATGAGGTTGCAAAAATCACATCTACGGCTATCTGTGTCCTGGGTTGTAAGCGTGACACTGCTCCGTAATCCTGCCAATCCATATTCATGCATCATTCTGCCAGGTTCTATCAGGACAAATTCTATTACCAGAGCCAAGCAAGCAGAGCCTCAGTTATACATTTAGACAGATCATTATTATGTTTAAAACTTTAATATTTAAGGTTGTAATAGCAGCTTGTTATATTTAAGTCTTATGGCTATATTGTATGATTAAATGCACTTCCTGCAAATAACACATTCATGAGTCAATGGCATGACAAAAATGCATAATAATTTGAAAAAATATATAATATAATGCATAAATACGCCTTTTCTAAGATGGTCATGCTTTTTCATTTTTATATTTAATTTTTTCCTGTCAAAAACTGTTAAATGTCCTTATTAACTATACTGCAACCGAACAGCTTCACTGTTCATCAGCAGTCTATTTGTAAAAAAATATTTGTCTGCCTATTCAAAGTTCAAACAACATGCATAAAAAATAGGAAATTATATAGACAGGACCCCTCCAGATTTTCCATTTTGCACTGGATCCCACAATGCACCACAAAAACTAGGGTGCATCAATGCTTACTATTCTTCCTTATCAGATATCACATTTATGAATCTTGAAACAGGTTGCAATAATAATAATTATTGGTAATTCATTGATAAAAAGGTTAAATGATGTGATTTTAATCTTTTTAATCTTAAGACCTTTTAATCTTGACACAGGTCTTTTCCAGTATGTCTCAGTGACCCTTAAACTAACACTCATTTATGCTGTTGGTCAGTCTCCTGCAGATCTTCAGGCCTGTATTAAATATTTCTCCAACAGCTCACCATCTGAGCTCTGACTCATTCGTGACCTCCAACAGAAACTCTGTCATCTCAGCAAGACGAGCTTGAGTCATGACAATGAAGGATCGCACACACATGCACACGGTACTATTTAGATCACCCAGCTATAGCATAAACCTTTGTTACATGCTCCAGTTCGACTGTGTAGGTGGCTTGCTTTTTTATTGCTTAGTTGTTGTTTCTACTCGTCTTCTATAAAGCAATTTGTCAAGAGTATGTGATAGAACTGTTTATGAATAGCAGATCAAATTAGTGTAATCAACCTTGCGGTAGCAACTCATCCATTTGTATTCATACGGTGGTTTATCTGTCGTTCCCTGGGATGTGGCAGTGCTGCGAGGTTCGAAATTCTCATGAATGGCAATGCACGCTTAAACATTGCTAAGCTAAAGCCAAAATCATGTCTTACAAGCATATAGCATAGCATCGTTTTATATATATATATATATATATATATATATATATATACACATTGTTCACTGCAACCAAACAGCACTTTGTGTGATTTAGTAGTAATTTAAAAGTTCCAGCTAAATGAAAAGTAAAATCGTGCAGTAACTAGCACTTTGCTGTGGATTTTTTCTTTTTTTCGATCAAACAAGAAGCGCATACATAATTACAAATAAAAAGGGCTATCATAAACATGGTGTGGTCTGGTTTACTTAATATGCTTCCAGAGAAAAAATATGAATAATGCATTGCAGTTTTTCTATTTCTCTTTGTCTCAAGGTACCGATGGATAATTCAATTACTTTTTGAAGAGACCAGACCCAAATAATGCAATTAGATTTTTATAAGCCACACAGAATACAAAACCTGTCATAAAGTTGTAATGCTGTGCGATATGATACCAAATGCAAGTCCATTGCGAGGTCTATTCTGAGAAAACTCTGAACCATTATGGAATTAAGTAGTCAATCGATGCACCTTGCTATTGAGGTGCAAGACACACATGCAGCTCTCGTTTCACTCGCATTTGAAGCCTGCAAAGATGAATGAATTGTGAAAGTCAGCTTTGTTTTTGCCATCTTGAGAAGTTTTTTTTTTTACTGTCAGGAAGCGCAGGCGTGAATTGAAAATGTCTAAGCAACAATAGGAGGTGGAAACCAGAAAAGGCACAAGTTATAAGAGCAGAGGCTTCGGGGCACATGGATGTGTAGTAATCCTAGTGACACTAAGCAAATGTTAACCAGAACAACCATGAATTAATGAGAGTTTAAAAAAAGAGAATGTATAATTTCATATTAATAATCTATACTACTGAGTGGAAGAACACACTCTGATACTGAAGGGGTGGGAACAGATAATCGATAACATTGATAATGGCAATAATCGAGCACATATTCATTGATTAGTAGGGTTTGTGTGCTGCAGGGTTGTTTAGGCTTTGTCTTTGTTTTTTATGTGTCTAAATAGTGTTCATTAATTTCATACATTTTAGGGTTTTTTTAGTACATTAACAGAATTTAAATGAAAATAAACAGCGATGTAGCATCTAGCTGAAATAAAATAAATATATAAAGTTTATATGTGACCCTGTAGCACAAAACCATTCATAAGTGTAACAGAGGAAATGGAGGCGTCTGGATCCATTTGCAGCTTTTTATTAGAGAAGTTGTTCAAGCTTGGTCAGAAACTGGCAAACGGTGCAATGGAGACAACACAGAATCAAAGTCGAGGTGCACAGGCAGATTTCGGGGCAGGCAGCAAACAATCAGAATCCAGATAAACAGTACATGGTAAATACAAGAAAAACAAAGACAGGAAGGAACGCTCAGAATTGATAGCCAGGGCAAATCAAGACTTTGCGGAGAGTTGGCGTTTGGGTCTGAATTTTATGTGTGTGCGCAATCAGTATGTGAGTGTGGTAATGAGGTGCAGGTGTGAGTGTGATCAGTCCCAGGAATGCAGCATGCGGGTATTGCAGTCTGTGAGCGAGATCTGAGATCCAGAAACAAATAGATTAAAGCATGTGTGTGCGCTGTGTTGAGATACTCTCTAAAATCAAAAAAATGACAGGTTTGGAACGACATGAGAGTGAGTAATTTATTTATTACCTTATTTAGGGTAAGAAATCTACTAAATGTAATATGATCTTTACTTAATATCCTAATGATTTTTGGCGTAAAAAAAATTGATTTTGACCCATACAATTTACCTTTTGGCAATTGCTACTTAAGATAAGTGCTACTTATGCTTTTGTTAAAATCAGTTATCCTTTTTTGATTTAGGTACCTTTTTTAAGTTTGATAAGTTTTATTATTATTATTATTATTATTTTATTATATATGTTTATTAAGACACAATTAAAATAATAGTTTTGCTCAAATGTTTATTCTTGTATTTAAACATTTAGGTTTAAATGTATATACATAATTACAATATTTATATAAACATTTTAGTAAATATTGTAAAGAAACTGTTTAGTGACTGTTCACTGCTGGATAAATTAAATTGAACCTGCTGTATAAATTAAACCATATTGTAAAGTCAAGAAATACAGTCCATCAGTTCAAAATACAAAAGCTCAGCGGTAAGAAAAAACTGAGTGCAATGCCCCCTTTGGTACATGCCAATCATCACAATTATTATTTATACTGATATGATCGGATAATCCTCATGAAAAGAACAACTGTGGCATGAAAGATTTGTTCTTTGTTCTGTACAACATTTTCACTTGAGACCCTTAAATTTGTTGCACTAGACAGTGAACCAAAAGGCTAGCGTGCAGCGCTTTAACTAGAGTGATGCTTAATTCTCACGGGAGAATCTGTCTACCATGACAGCTTATATACTGCAACTGACAAACTCACGTCTTGCCCTGCACATCGTTTGAGGTCTCGGCACAACTGTGATGGTTCCTGTTTTTCACTGATCATGTGTCAGCCTTGCAACCTTCAGAATGTGAGGGAAGCGAGCAAGCTGTTGGAGACCACAAATCCCTTTTGATTTTTAAAAGAACACTGCTTTCCTTGACAGACTATTGTAATGACTCGCGGGAATCGTGTGGATCCATATGCAATGAGTTTAATGACGTAGTCAGACAGGCAAAGGTCGGTA
>JAUYWG010000032.1:9745035-9783586 GCA_034779775.1 Enteromius afrohamiltoni
GGCGGGAACTGGAAGCGGGAAGCGCCGAGGTACGCGGGTGAAAAAGGTCCGGGTGGAAACATCAAAACTCGGGTGAAAGTTCCCGCTGCCGATGGGCGGAGAGGGCCACAGAGGAGCGATCCGTGACAACTATACTGTAAATATCCAACAGAAAAAGATCATTTTTAACATTGCGAAACAAATTTAGCATATGTCAATATATACATTCCAAAAAAAAAAATTATTAACTACATTTCTGGATTGAAAATTAACTGTGGATGAGATATTTTAAATGAACAGTTCCACCGAAAAAGACATTTTGATGAAAATGTACGTAGGCTATCCAAGATGAACATATGAAGATGTATCTTTTGAAATAGCAGCTTATTCTTTATTTTATAATTTATTTCTTCACTGAAACAGATTTGAAGAAATTACATTACATGCTTACCAGTGGATCCTGCAGTGAATCGTGCCGTCAGAATAAACGGCTAAGAAAAACATAATCTACATGTTTTCAATGGAAAAGTCTATCTCCTCTTGTCCTCTTGAAAAAAAAAAACTATGTTTTAAGAGTTTGGGACTGTTTTACTTGTGAACAACACTTGATCTGTGCATATTTCTTTACTGTTTCAGACAAGTAATTTTATTTGTATATTTATTTATTTATTATGAAAAAAAAAAAAAAAAAATATATATATATATATATATATATATATAGAGAGAGAGAGAGAGAGAGAGAGAGACAGGACTTGAATTTTAACTGGAAACAAGGGTTTGAAATTCAAAACATCCTAATAAATGACTCTTTTACAATAACAAAGCTTTTCACTTCACAAGACGTTAATTGATAGACTGGAGTCGAGTGTTTATTATTATTTTGAGGCGTTTATCAGCTGTTTGAAGTCTCATTCTGATGGCACCCATTCACTGCAGGGGATCCATTTGTGAGCAAGTGATGTAACGCTAAATTTCTCCAAATCTGTTCAAACAAAAACAAATTCATACATACTGAGTGGCCTGAGGGTGCATACATTTTCAGCAAATGTTCATTTTTGGGTAATTATTTCTTTAAAGGGATAGTTCACTCTAAAATGAAAATTCTGCCATATTTACTCTCCCTTATTTAATTACAAACAAGCATGATTAGATATTCCTACATTGCTAAATGTTTTCTTTTTGCATTCTGCAGGGGGGAAAAAAAAGAATTGCGCTAATTAAGGTAAGTTACAATTAATTGCCATTTTTGACCACTCCCAAAGTAAAGATGGTGGTGCCACATTAATAAAAAAACGTCATGCTTTTTGTTTGGTAGCAAGAGAATCCCTGTTGTCTACAGCATGCTCCATTCAACTTGTTGTGCACCACATTCTGAAAGCTATCTGAAACACTGCATATGAAGGTGGAGGGAAAGAAGATGAAGAACGAGAGAAGGAGACGGCTCTCGAGAGCAGCAGAAAAGGAGGGGGATATAAAGAAAACGGGAGGGAGAAAGGGGAGGGACGCGCACAACAGAGTGAGATCGCCCCTGGCCCCCTCCAAGCTCTCACTGGCATCTCACGCTTCATTAGTTTTCAACCATTATGAACAATATTTGTCATCTTCTTTGCCCCCTGGAGCTGTTAGTTTACAAGCCACCTGATAGAAATAAGTACAAGACTTCACATGGAATTACATGTGCCTCGCTTTTCTCCCTTTTCCAAAGGCCATTTCTCTGTTTCCCTCCATTTTTTATGTACAGTCTTCAGCATGAATATTTCGTGGAGGGGATTTGCAGCATTTGCCCCGTGGTCTCCAGGGGCAACGTAGCCCGAGCTGCACTGTGCGCTCTGCAGCAGGGGGATGCGACGGCCCCGTAGCAGCTCAATTACAGTATAATCTCTCTAATTAAAAGTGTAACCAGCATGAAAATCATCTCAGTTAAGGGTCAGGAAGACAAACACCAACCGCTTCTTTGCTGGTGCCACATCAGTATAATAAGCGCTACGTTTGGCAAATCTCACAACTGACATTTCTCCAGCGCCATTCATTAGTCTGCATCAAAATTCCAGCCACAAAAGAAGCTAATAGAGCATATAATGCCTTAAAACATAATTGATTTCATAAATAACCTTTCACTGTTAAAGGAACTCCATCCCAAGCCTCGAGTTTCTCATGTAAAGCGCCGTACTGTAAGATTGAGTGATCCAATGTGCGCAAACTAACAGATGGAAACCAACTGTTCTCGATATTTACTCCCTAAGCCTGAACGTATCAGATGATCAATAAGACAGAAAACCCATTATTATCATATCACAGTTCATAAGATTATGCTCTTCAGGATAATATCTTCTGCCTCTACAAATTGATTGAGGGAATCTATTAGACTTGTCGCTTGGAGCTGCAATGAACTTATGAAAATGTATCTATTGGAATAGCAGCTTATCCTCTGGGGTTTGAGCACCGTCTTCCAATGCGATGATTTACTCTGCACGCTCGCTGTTGATTCGGGGTGTGAGGAAAGAGGCATTTTAAGAGATGTCTTTACTAGCTCCATCTGCAAAATCACACTTCAAACTATATTGTTCAGGATGGATGTTATTTCGCTGCTGGACCCAATCTGATTTTTAAAAAAGGGAACAGGAGGAGTCATTTTCAAATGAAGGACTGTAATCTGGTAGGCCAAAACATATAGATGCATGTTTTCTTAGCAGAGCTCTGAAGGAGATGAGAAACAAATTAGGAAGAATTTAGAAAGATGAAGCGCTCTTGGAAAACCATCTTGGTCTGGAATTGAAATTCTCCTATTAGCAAGCTGAATAGTCCTTAGATTTCCAATCAAAAGGGCTTATAAGTAAATGCAACAGTTTCAGAGAGAGAGAAGGCATAATGTAAAATTCATGATGCACAGATCCGAAGACACATTAGGTTTTAATCTTTTGTTCCGCCACACAGCTATTGATTTAATTCGTGTAATATTTTGTTGAGGATTTAAAAGCTGTTCACCTTAAATGTTTATTACTGTGACGTAAGAAAACCAAATCTCATCCCATGCTTTTATATTGTACATGTATTCATATTTAAAATAAATTATTAGTCATCAGTTAGCTTTATGTTTAATTGAAAGACAAAGAAGATAAAAAAGGTATTTGCAATCTTACATATTTTGTCCCTTTTTTACAAGTACAATGAATACAAAAAAATAAAGAATAAGTGAATAAATAAAATAATAATAATAAAATCAGCTTTTTTTAACCTGGCTAACAGGGAATGTTCTCGTAACTTTGGCTAACATTCCTTAAAGGTTCTCTAAAAAGAAATCAAAAACCGTTATTGCATAACCTTAGTAGAACATTTCCTTAACGTTATTTGCAATTGATAAACATTTAATAAAAGTTAGCATAAAAACATTATTATTTTGTTGTTAAAAACGTAAGAATAAGAGCATTATCATTGTGTTGTTGGTGGAACATTATAAAAATGATAGCATTAGAAACGTTACTATTGAGTTGTTAGTGGAACATTCTAAAAACGTTAGAATAAAAACTTTATCGTTGCATTGTTGGTGGAACATTTTAAAAATTATAGCATTAGAAATGTTTCTATTGAGTTGTTAGTGGAACATTCTAAAAACGATAGGATAAAAACTGTTATTGCACTGTTAGTGGAACGTTTTAAAAACATTTTTTGAATAACATTCTTGTAACCAAACAAGAACATTAATACAACGTCTAATAAACTAAATAGTTTTGATAACTTAATGGGAATGTTTCAGGAACATTTTTATAATGTTAAATTGTTAGCTGGGAAGATGCTACATTCAGAAAGCACTTCAAACAGTGAAAACATTATTCATTTTAAGATTAGTTTGTTTTTACGTCAGCACACGGCATACATTTTCAAATGAAATGTCAGAATAAAACTGACACTGAAACATGATGCCCTGCCAACGCGTGTAGACCTGATGCAGCAACTTCTCCAACAAACAGAACTAAAGCACCTGTGCCAGCTTTCTGTGACAATAGGGCAGCTCGTGAAAAGATTTCATTTTCACAAGTTGGTTGAGTCATCACCTGGAGGGTCCTGAGTGCCGCAGAGCAGATAAAGTCCCAACCGTTACAGATGGGTTTTAAAGGAGTGTATGAAACCCCACAGCAGGTGAACTGCTGGGTTCTGCAGGAGACAGTATTCCTGTGTCCCTTGATACTTGCAAGAATTATGGCGGCAACCTGCAAACAATCAGCGATTAAAAATAAGCTATACACAAAAAAATATGAATTTGTGAAACTGGGGTACACATGAAATCAAGTGTGAAATGAGTTGAAATTATTCTCATTCCACCACTGAAAGACGAATAACCCAAAATGATAAGCTGTTCACGCTCGCAATAGCAGTTACAAGTTAATTTTCCCTAATTGGCGTGATTAGTCAAGCCCTCCATAAAAACACAAAACAAACACTAAAATTAATAGAACACAAATTATACACACAAAGAAAGGTGATTTAATTTTTATAAATTACATTTAATAGTACACTTTTTTGTTTTTTGTCCTGTGCTCATGTTGCATTTACAGTACATTCAGTCGTAATCAAAACACCAGAACATTTATATTGCAAACTGACATTAATCAAATACTATACAATATGACCTCAAGCAATAATTAGTGACTCAATAATATTGCCAGCGATACAATATTACAGACTCCAAAATACTGTATTTTTAGACTTCCAGCTTGCTCTAACTATGATCATGACACCAACTTTCTTTTTTTTCATTTGGTGTCTTTGACTAACCTTTTATAAACTGCAGCTCTTTCATGGATGTTGGCTTTGGAAAGTTTTCTGTGGTTGGCTTTTGTGAAAGCCAGGACTTCAAGGTGAATATTGAAGTTTGCTGTCATTTTGCTGCAGTAGTTCTGTTTTGTTTGCACACCATCCTTCTTGGACTGTTTAACAGTCCCTATTATTCACTTTCAGTTTTACCCACTATTCCACTTTGCTGATTAAGATTTGCCATGCTTTGTATATACAGTCATAGACACTTGTTCTTGAAACACAAAAAAATTGAGCTTAACATTAACGTGATTTGGTTTCTTTGGAAGTATGAGAAGTTTGTACCAAAAAAAAAGTTTGCAAATGTGCTTTATGTTTTGCATCATATATAATGCATTAGGATTTATGGCCCATATAGTGAGAATACTGGATGAGGAAAAACATCGGTTTTATACAGAGGCAAAAAAGGTAAATATTAACAATACTATATGCAATTTGATGATAGATGAAATTCTGTTAGTTTGTAATGTGATCTTTATAAATGTAAATCTATTTACATTTAATGCATAATAATAACAGCTGTCACACTATATACCCCAATAATAATAGTTATGATAAGATGGTATTTTGATGCTTGGTTATACGATTAAATACCTATAGTTTTAATTGCAGTGCAATGCAATCTGATACTTTACATTTTAACATTAGTTTTTTAAATTATGTATGAATAATCAAGTAAACCAAAGATGCGTCAGTCTTGTCTGTTCATCATGAGACACTGTACTACTAACTATATGAAAAAGTAATATATAAAAGTAATGTTTCAAAAATAATTAAAGATTACACAGCTGAAGATGGACATTTTTCAAATATGCCCAAAAGTTAAGTAAGTTTCAGGAGTTTTGTTGACAAATTCTTAGTTTTTATTTAGAGATTCATATATCAAATATGATACAAAGGCTCTACAGAGTAAAATATTTCAAAGCTATAAGCGTTAAATGTGGAATATCTAGCATCAAAATATTGCAAAATGTTCTGTTGCACTGAAACTGGAAAGGTCGGCAATATTTTTCAGCACAGTATGCAGGCTTGCTCGTAATATTGCTCATCGACAGGCTTGTAGAGCGTGTCCTCGTAATTCTGTTCTTCCCACAACTCCCAACTCTTAGCTGCGCAGCAGGCCGAGGTTATGCTACCTGCAGAGACAGCATAGGACATGCAGTTTCCGCTTTGTGGGGGAACAGATACACACTGAGATGGTTTAAGATGTATATGTCAAGGGGTTCTCAGGCCATTATGTTGTTATCAACGCCAGTACACAGTTTCCTGGCGTAACAACGCCTCAGGGAGGAATAATAGCTGTTTGATTGCAAGGTTTAAGAGATAAATATGTAGTGTCTCTGTTTGTTGGTTCTTGATTCTCCTTTACATCTACTTTATACTTATATTGCACCACAGACACAAGGAATAAATCTCTTTTGATAAATAAATTTAAAAAAATTGGTTCTATGACATTCATCCTTGTCACATTCACTAGCATGACTGCAAAGAGAAATGAATCACTCCATCTACTATGGGCTGAAACCTGTTTCAATGGCACCCACTTCCAACACATGTGGTAAAAGCGGCATTATGGCTCCAGAGTGCTATATACAAGGAAAAGAGCGTTCCATACAAGTGACCCATAACTTTGATGTGCAGAGGTACCACTGAGTGAGTGGATGTGTTCAGCACTCATCACCAGCTGTGATTGATAGGTACGCCGGAGTAGTTCTGGCCAATGGAGTGTGGCTTTCACTCAAACGACTGCCATACCACAGCATCTCTGTTTACACTTATGATTTACTAACGCTGCTGCCGCCACTAGCTCCCAGTGCACTGCTGAGACCCGATGCTCTCTTCAAACGGAAAGCTTTTAGAGAGCTCAGTTTAGAGATCAAACGCTTGTGATCCCCAAATTGCTGTGTGGTTGCTGTATAAATATTACCAACCGGTGCCTCTTTGTCATGACATTTTACATCTCACCAAATGCAGAATAGTTGTCACTGTGACTCATATCTGTGATGCTTAATATTTTTGTCAAGACTCTAGAGAAACTTTTGTAACATGTTTATAAAAAAAGCTGACAATAGTGGTATTATGAATGTAGCTTTCTGGTTTGAAACTGTAAGGAACAGTACGAATGTATATATATTAATATATATAAATGCTGGCAGATATCTCTATGAGCACAGGTGAGAGCTGGAGAGATCTTGATGAAATATTAAAGGCCTGTGAGCTGATGCAGGGCCAGGACGAGGGCACTCAGGGGGCACTGTCTCCTTAATTACTGTGTGCGGCGGTATCACTATTTCATTTGGGAAAAATCCCAGATTGAGGTTATGTTCAAATTGCCCTTCTTCTGCCACCGAGCGAACTGGACTATGGTGCCCGGAGGACATGGCTCCTGATTTAATTAATGCTTGGGTGTGTTATGCCCTATGTTAGTGGGGGGTTTGACAAGTCATTAGGTAATAATAATGGCCCCAATCTCAATTAAACAGCATATTTAAGAAACAATGACCACTAATCGGTCTTATAAAGGTACAATCAGAAGTATTTACAGTGTAAACAGTTATTCACAGTAAAGTTAATTATTTGCACATATGAAATTAAAGACACAGCTCGAGTATAAAGTGGCTTTCAGTGTGCTGAGTTTCAGAGATCGGCATAGTTAAAGATCCAGGCATGGTTATTAGTGTTATTAACGTAATCCCTCTCTCCTCATGGTCTCCTGGAGCATTGATCCTCCAAAATGGAGTATGGATCCCACTTTATCCACTGTCTTAGAACAGAGCTAGCTCACCTTGTGTGTTCTGCCTATCCCTACATGGACAGTAGATTCAAAGCTATAATAGCTAATCTAATGGCCTGTGTCGAGGCTGATGCAAAACATCATAACTTTGGTTTCATCACATACTTATACTGTATAAGTAATTACTTATCAACAATTAAAAAATACATTATAAATAGTATATATGTAATCTGGACATACTACATTTGTCATTATATTATTCTCATGTGACCTACAGCATCTGTTGTGTCACTTAACTTACATTAACAAATCCTCTCCCATGGCCTCAAGGGGTAGATTCCTTTTCACACAAATTTAAAAACTTTTGATTAATAAAGAGTGATTTTCGCACAGGTACCGCAAAACAATATTAATATGCTGGGATATTTGAAAACTGATGCTTTTGAATCTTAGCATCACACATATCCAGCTTCACATCTACTGTTTTCATAGATGGTAGCTCACAGGGCACAGTTTTGTACCTAAGGTTTAAATCCTGTGTAACTATGGTTCAACAAAACTCTGTAAAAGGAAGTTGAAATGTCAGGGTTTCATCAACAAATCAGTTTTGCATTTGTTAACACTATCGGGTTGGATTTGGTGTAGGGCATATTTCCAACATGATAGAGCATTGACTTTTAGCAACAGCATGGATATTTAAATTCTGAAACGCCGCAATACATACCAATGTAATAAAACGGGTTCACGTATTAAACCTGTTTTAGCGCAAATGTGCAGCAAGGTATGTCAAAACGGTGTTGCACAAAAAGTGCACAGAGGTACATATTTTTATGAGACCAGGTTGGTTTTTGTACTACGCTGAAAGCACTTGTATTTTTTTTTTCACAGTGTTAAAGGTCCACTGATCTCCAGTATGCCAACAAAGCCTCATCATTTCAGTCCCCCTGGACACCAGAGAGTACGGCAGAAAATCTGTCAGCCCTAAAAGAGTTTGTTGCTGAAATTGATTAGCATTTAGATTGTATCTAGTTTGATTCAAAGGAGGTGAGGCTGCAGATGGTTTGAAAGCAGCAGATTTAAAGTAGATTTAGAAAATTCCTCGCAAATGAATGCATTTACACGGAGGTCATTTCATGTGTTTTTTTAGGCCTGTATATCCACCACCCCCGGAACCCCGACTGTTATCTGAAGTCCTCTGAGAGCTGCCATTACTCACTTATCATATTTTTAGTTCATAGTATTTAACAGTGCATTCATCTACTTCATGAGAGATTCCTCTTTTGGGAGAGGCCTTAGTCATGTGGTTTGATCTCAGATACTAATTTTATCATACAATACATTTATTAGTATAAATTTAACATCCTCTACAGCCGCATGACCATAAACCGAATGAAGTTCGTTTATCTTCTCTTTCCGAGACCATGTGCATTCTTCATTGCAATGGATAATGCTAAAACATGTTCCTATCAGTATGCTCTTTCCAAGGGCTTGACATTAAGAAGAATAAATAGCATTGGTTTCACAACACCACCTAATTCATCAAAGTCGCTGCCACGAGTACATGCCCAGTGTGAATGATCAAACACTAGCTGGGCTTTTGGCGCATACTGAAGGCACCGGTGCATTAGAAGGCACGGGAACTGTCTGCTAATCAGGAAAACTATCAATCCCTTTCATGAGATGCATTAGAAGGCCATGGTTCTAGGGTTTCAATACAATAATCCGAAAACAAATAAATTTTCTGGCAAAATCTACCGAGGTACCTTGCGTCGATGCATGGTTTGTTCATTTGAATGCATGAGCTGTCGCTGTAACTTAACACGCTGTCACTGTTTGGCTCTTCTGAATTAAACACATTTGCAAAGTATTAGCTTAGCGCCTAGGAAACCACAGTAAGACTCAATACACTGCTCAAGGCCTTTCTCATCTCAGACCTATTAGTGTAAATGACAAGTATTTTGGAGTGTAAAGAGGAAATGTGTAGTTGGCACCAATGAGCAAGATTTTTTTTTGTGCTTATATGATTTGTTGCTGATAGAAGTGAAGTACTAGCTACTGATAATAAATTCCTGCTTAAGCGCATGTTGTAGGATCTTTATTTATCTGCTGCCCTCTGCTGGCAACATTCTATGAGGAATTCCAGGTTTTGAATTGTAGCCAAAATCTTTCATTCTGCTCTTTTGTGAGGTCTGTTGCTGACAGACGAATTCATTTTTTTTTTATCTCCCGAAGCCACCAGCTAACACAGATTTACGTGCTAATTTAATTATTTAGGTAAACATAAAATTATAAATGTGGCATGTAGTGGGTTGGAGTCACCTAAAAACCAAAAGCACTTTGAAAAAAAAAATAAAAAAAAATATTATATATATATGATATATAATATATTATATATATTATATTATATATATATCATGCCAAATAAACAACAATAAAAAACATACAGCAATGTGGGTAAAAAAAATTAATTAAATTAATAAAGATTACAAATTTTGAACTGTCCTTTTTTTTAATTTGTTTAACAAATATCAAACCCTGTGTCAAGTTTAATTAAATGATTTATCAATGTACATTATCCTAATAAAAGTACCAAAAGTTTTTCAAAAACCTATACAATTACAATAATAACATTAATAATACAAAATAACAATAATAATAATGAAAAAAGTAAAACAAAACCACACCATATGGTACACAAGCTGGGGACCTACACAAGCAGCAGTATGGTCTAATGTAGAGAGACTGGCTCTGCTTGCATTTAGCATTTAACTTAATATTCTTCCTGCAGCCTTTATTCTATGAAAAATTGCTTGCTGAGTTTAGTCCGAAAGCACGCTGGGCACAACGGAGTGACTCTGCAAATAGCACCACACACACACAAGCAGCCCTTGCAAATGTTTCACATAAGTATCAAATAAATTTGTCGTTATTTTCCTCCATTTCAGTTATCCCACAGTGATGATTACACTCCATATGCATGTGGTGCCATGGAAAATCCATTTGCATTGTGTCTTTTAAAACATTTCACATTAGTTGTCTCGTAAAACTGCATTAAAAGTCACCCATTAAGATGAGGGAAAAAATGATGTTTTGTGGTTTTACTTGTTTAGGTTATTAAATGTTCCATTTATGATTACATCATGAGCAAAAGATACAATTTTCAGAAAAGAAAGATGGATATTCTGTTGTTGCTTGATATATAGTTTATATAAGGATGCAAAGAAACAACAGAAAACATTCACACACCAAAAAAAAAAAAAGACAAATGATGTCTTAAGACCTTTGTTCCTTCAAGGCAATAAAGTGATTTGGTTGTAGTGAACTTTTTGCAAACATTTATATATATGAATTAGCCCCTCATCATAAATCATATTTATTTTCTTAGAATTGATGTAGAGGCAGACTCACAACTTTGGGATTTTTATACATTACTCTTCTAAATCAATCAATAAGTCTCCTAGTGGAACTAATGACTATGAAAATGACATTCAGTTCACTTTTAATAATAACATAATTATAACATATCTCACAATGCAACAGTGGGAAAAAATGTAAGCCGCCCATCTGGTAGGAAATACCATAATTTTGTCTCACAGTCAAACTGAATGTATTTGTGATCCAAGTTTTGCATCTGTTTCCCATCTTCAATGGTGAGTAATCATTTTTTGTTCTTTAGCACATAGACATTCTACCATCAGTTTTGTTTTGAAGATTTTAAATAATTCATAACAATTGCTTAAATATACTGGAATCAGAAGACTGATTGCAGAGAAGGCAACATGTAGAAGAATCATACTGATACAATCTACTATAATCTCCAGGCACAGTATGAAAAATGCAAAAACATTTACAAAAATGAATGACTGACTGTATGTCTTTTATAGCCCAGCCTCTCCATCACAGGCCAGCATGTGTCCTCAATGAGTTTGATCTCATCTACAGCCATATTCTCTTTCCAGAAGTTGATTTTCGCAGGTGATATATCTCCTTCATATATCAGATTATACAGATTAGTAGATGTAGCATATGTCAGCTGGTTTAACGCAGCTGGTGCAACTGGTATCCCAAGAAAGTTATGTATCTTTCCCGCTGTCTCTTCAGGAAAATATACAACGTCTTCAAATTTGACTATGAAGTACGTTTGTGGGGGAAGGCTTGAGCTCACCTTGAGCCCTGCTGAATTGTGTGCCAGCCATAGCTGAGCTAGCAGCTCTATAGGGTTGGGATCTGGGTGGGAAAGGATCTTCTTCAGAGAAAGGAACTGCGAGTCCACTATAGTGCAACCCTGATCTACACCATCCATGTTCTGCTTAAAAATGTTGATGATGTGCCTTTTAATATTCTTACGTAAGTATAGGCTTGGCTTGCTGCTGTAGAGCATTAGATAGATCCATGCACGTGGGTCTCTGACCACATGAACTGAGCGAAGTGAGCGACCTATGACCTCTTGAAGATACGGTAGCTTCAAGAACCAGCCGCCACTGCCCATGTTCAGCACTGGCCGAGCATTTGGGTACTTTACCAGGTGCTGCCTGAGCTCTTGTATGTGTGCGATGTCCATTTGGGTACCCTTGCCACCCCCTGTCCTTGTTTGCTCTGACAGAAGCACCCTTCTCTTTCTTTGTCCTTTTTCTTTGTTCTCTGTTTCATCATTGCTCTGGTGCAGCTGAATGTTTTGCAGGTGGAGTTTCACATTGTGGACTATGGAATGAAACCATCCCTGAATGACCCGAAATCGTCCATTTTGCGCATCTGCTTTTGACCACTCGCAAGCGTCCACGAGAGAGACGAAAGGAGATATGGGTAAGCGCAGGTAGGTTGAAGGGATGCGAAGGTATACAAAGTCAGAGCTATTATCAAAAAGGTGCTGAAGGATCTCCGCGCCCGAGCCCGGCATGGATGTAATCGTGATGATAGGGAGGAGTTCATGGATGCTAGAGTCTGTTCCATCGTATGTGCTTCTGTCTTTCGACTTGACATTGCACAAGAGCTGTTCACAGCCATAAAACAGAGACAAAAGTTCAGACACCCACAAAAACAGCACACAGAACAGAGTGCAATGAATTAACATATTGAACGACACATGAAACTTCCTTTTCTTAATAACGAAAGCTAAAGCAAAACATAAAGTCAACACCGCAGAGATGTTAACCACCAACCCAAAGTCAAACACAAAATCTTTTGTTTCTTGACTTGGCAAAGTTTGAATTCCCCGGCCAAACTGAACTATTCTTCTGTTGTCTTCTGTTTTAGCAAAGCCTGCAAAGCCCAAGTATCCATGTCTTTCCTCAATGTCTTCGTAGTTTGTTACAACGGACACAACAGTCTCTGTGTCATTAAGAGTCACTGATATTTTGACTCCATTTTTACTGTTGTCTATGAATCTACAGTCCGAGACCTTGATGTACGGGCCATGCATCAAATAAGCCACTCTAGTGACAGTGTTCTCCATAGGAAAGGTCACGTTTATATACTGCGTCCATCTCTTTTTGAATTCTGCAGCCTGTTCTGCCTCTTGTATCCTGGCAACGGGGCTAGATCCTTGAACGTCCAGCCAAAACATTTTGTAATGTGCATCCCACACATCCATCAGAGCCCCATTGTATTTTTCGAATGATCTGTGAGGAACGTACCTGAAATCAATGTCAAGGTTGTGAAAAAACGAACTGAGAGAAGTGAGAGGAGAGTGCTCGTGTTTCTCAATGTGATCCAGAACAAGTAACGTTTGCGAGTTAAGAAGCACAAGCGCTCGATAAACACTTTTGAGCTTCATGGCAGATGAATAGGCCGACACAGACTCTCCACTCACAAACAACATGTCCTGATGCGATGAAGCTGCAACCACCTCCCCAGCAGTATCCCCCACTTCCTTTTCTCCCCATCGTAACCACTTTGAACATTCCCCCAACTGTCCTTCCCATGGCTGATTGCACTGGCTGGTGGGTGATGGGGCAAATACCAGAACATTGTTAAGATAGCTGTATTTAGGACCATACAAGGCCTCAGAAACAAACACCAGTCCATTCGGTGCAAAAGTAAAGGAGTTTTGATCAGGGTGCTCGTGCCCGGGGTTAAAGTTTGTCCAGCCTTCCACCCAAGAGTAAGGTTGTGCATGGACAATATCATAAACTGCTCGCCCTCCTAATTTTCCAGATTTAAATGACACAAAGGTATTGCCTTCAGCTTGAGGTAACCCTGCCCCATACGTCACCACACCCCAGTTGGAGAAAATGTGCATGGTTGCTTTGTTAAAGTCAGTTGGAGGCTGTGGAGTTAAAGCAGAGTCATACCATATGTACTCTGTATGTAAAGTAGCCCAGCGTTGGGCTGATGATTGCATCATGGGTCCGTCTTTAGGACGATGCTTCCTAATCTGCTCTGCCAGCCAGTTTCCTGAGCCATTTCGGATCACGTATGTGTCCAGAAATACAAGCTGGCTCTCTGGCCCATAGAACCAGTTGTAATTGGAGTCTGCAATGCCAACTGTTCTTTGAAATCCAGGAAGCAGTGTAGCAAAGTAAAACATGAAGTGAGCTCTGAGCCAGTTGTTCTGTGTATTGTCTATCTGGAAATGGCGCAAGGCTAAGTAAACATACTGTGTGATGGATTTTGCTGTGTAGCTACCATACGCAACACCCTCATCGAGAGAGCCATCGACAATGTGACTGAGAAGGAACATGGTCTTTTCCATGTAGTTCACTGATATTTGCTTCCATATCATGGTCTCTGGGTCATTATGTTCCCCTGCCACAAGAGCACCAATGAGAATGGCTAGTATATTAGTTGTCTGGTGGTTCTGTAGAAACTGCTTTCCCCATCCTCTGTGCTTGGAAAGCTCAAAAAGCTCCTCGGTAACAGATCGTATTTTCCTGAGATATAGAAATCTTCTGCGGGTGTCAAGAAAGGTGTAAATGAAATCATACGCCGTGGCAAATCCAGTGAGGGAGTGGGCAATGGGAACCTCATCATTTGGCGCACTGGACACTGTCCAATCTGGATACTCCACCATTCTGTCCATGTACTCAATCAAAAACTGAGAGGCTGAGGCATCCTCAGGTTGAAGCAGACAGTATAGTGCAAGAGGAGGCAAATTGTTCCCATAAATCTCATTCCATTTCTTGCCAAAATCCTCATGGCTCACCGGAGGCTGGTAAACAGCTGCATTGGATAACATAACAGTAACAGCATTTTGAATAACTTTAAATATATGCATATGCGTGGTGGCGGCCCTCTGTTTCATCAAACGCAATTCTGTCTGATCAAAGTATAGCTTGGGGTGAAGGTGTGCTGACAAGGTGGTATTGTCTGTTTGGTGTTCATTCAAGGACACATATCTGTCTGAGGCAGACGAAATTCCACAGAAAGCAAGTCCCACAGCCAAGACGCAGAGCAGAACCGCAGACCTCTTCATGTTCTCTATGACCATGATCCAAGAAACAGATGTGGTGCTTTTCTCTTCGAAAGCTCCTCCTCTAAAGCACCCAAAAATTTGTTATTAGTCCAACTTGTACTCACATGCAGAGCTGCAAATACTTTTTTCCTTTCAGGCAAAAACCCAAATGACTATGGCGGAATTTATGTAGCCAGTAGGAATCATTCCCATTTCCAAACATGCTTTTAAGTCCCATAAATGGTTATCCGGCGTAACGAAAACTTGATTAACCCACGCAAAACAATTATCTTCCGCATTTATTTGTAGGCAGTTGCATTATTTAACCGGATAAGTTTTTTTATTTGAAACCCCACTATTTAAAACTGCACCCGGACGAAGTGCCATAACGGAAATACACTAAATGCAGAGATGTGTCAAAGAAACTTCCGTCTTCAGAAACCGTCATTACAAGTTTGATCCTCTGCTTCTCGCGGGTCTTGCAGAAGAGTTCCCAGAAAGTTGCTGCGTTCTCCAGTAACTATTCGCAGTACCGTGTAAAGTCACTCTTAACGCCTTTTCTCATCTTGTGACACAAGAAGCGAGATAATCCCTTAATCCACTTTGAGGTGAAGGAAACGTACCTCTTGCTGTGTCGTTTGTCTAAGTGGTGATGTTTTCTAATTTGATCTAAAGCAAAGACACATATGAAGAATCCATAATGTCATTTCAGTGTCCTCTTTTAGGCTAAAGGCTTATATTTCCTGCATCGAATTGTTCTTCTGTCACTAAACTGTCCAAGTGTTGTGAGTCAAATCGCTTTTTCCATCTTCAAAGTTATCTAGAAACGTTACACCTATCACTGTCAGCATTAACCATTTTTAATATGGTCGATAGATGGCGTCGTAATATCACATTGAGGGGTTTATTAAACTATATTTCCGGTATTCGGGTCGTTTTATTTAAAAGTATCGACTGATCAAACGAATGTGTTATTCAAATATAAAGTACGGTCTATAGGCTATAGGCTATATCAATATAATTTAGGCACAAGTCAGAATATAATGTGATCAATTTGGCTGACACAGTAATGTTTTTCTCTTAAACTTACAAAAAAGTAAAGCAATACACAGGGACCTTCAAAAAAATAAAATAAAGAAATATGAAAACAATTGGAGTTCATAATAAATGTATGGTGATGTGATTTTTTTATTATTATTATTTAAAAGATTTACCCCCAGTTTCACAGACAAGACTCAATTGCATGTTTGAGCTGTCTCAGATGAAAATATCTTAAAACATGTCAGTGTCACTGTTCTGTGTTAAGATGCACATCTGTATTATTTTATGTAAGGCATTTTTGTAAAAGTCTTAATTTAACTAATGCCTAGTCCTGGCTTAAGCTAAGCCCTGTTTGTGAAACCGGGACTTAGTCTTTCATATGATGGAAGCTAAATAAAATAAATTAGGATAATTTAAGTTACTTTATTTGATAAAGTAAATAAAAGCAACCACAATTTCATGTACACTGGGAAGACAATTTATAAAAAAAGAAAAAGAAAAAGAAAAACAGTATTACATGTAATGATATGGTAAAGATTAACATGATCCTAAATCAACAGTTCCTGTTAATCCTCTTTCTTTGCTTCAGAGGTTTTTTCTGTACTGTCTGGCTGCAATTCTACTGCCTTCTTCCCACGTGCACCCGAAGCAGGACTTGCTGTAGCTCCTTCCGCAGATTTCTCATCATCCGCTGGTACAGCAGTACATGTACCCCAGATAACCAGAGCAACTATACCCACTGGTAGTCCAAACAAAAAACAGGAGAAAATTGGAGCTGCCTGAAAAATTGACTGAGATCAGGGAGATTTCTATTAGTTACCAGGACAACAGTGACCTAAATATTAGTCTCAAGTAAATATTTGATGAGGATGTCATCAGCTGTGTGTTTTGGTTTTGGTGTGTTAAGCTTTTAAGGTAAATATTTAGCAAAAATGAAATAAGTAAATCCATCCTTTTGCTAAAATAATAAAGAGTGTTAGTCTGTCTTACCACCACCGTAGACTTAGCTTTATAGATAGATCTCTTAGCGCACTGCAAAAATCCATTTCCTCCTAGTAGCTGATTTGGGGTAAAAGGGAATTTTATTAGAAAAGGCACAATGTATTAAGGACATAAAAAAAGACGTGAAAGTATGTCCCTTCACATACCTTTGCGCTGCCATCCAAAACACTGTTTAAAAAGCCAAGTAAATCCTCAATGGTCTCAATCTTATTTTCTGGTAGACAGTATCCGTCAATGGTCATATTTAGCACTATTATGGAGGGAATCTTAACTTCTCTGAGAAGAAACATATTAGTGGTGATTATACAAAATATATGCACACAGATTAGACCTCTGTAATATATATGTATATTGTTTTTGTAGAATCCTTTTCAACTCACCCCATAATTAAGCCGTTGATATAATCATTACCATCCATGTAACCAAACTGGTAATCACTGAGGGATGGGGGGGATCAAATCAATATTGTCTTTGTTAACAAATAATTTGATAAACTCAGATATTGGGCACCTTCCGTATAAACGTGCTAATTACCTTTTATAATGATCTCTGTATTCAGTTGCCAGCCTTTCCATCAGAGTTTTGTATCTAAAGAAATCAATTTTGAGTTTTAGAGTCAAGATGATGGCGGGCGGTGGGGGGACATTTTCTGATGTTGCTTACCGAATGCCTTCTTCAGATGGATTCTTCTCATCTACTATTGCTAATGCCACCAGTTTACCTTTGAGGGAAGTGTGAGAAATGAACAGTAACACAATCAATTATTTATGAGCACAAAGCTCACATAATCACAATCTGTCAAAGCATCATTTTCACACATAAATACTGGATCTCGGGCAAAAATCATCATGCCAGTTATTATTTATCACCTAGTGACAGAAATATAGCAATTTCAAAAAAAGGATATCAAGTACAAAAATAATATAATATTTATGTAGAAAAACATGCTTACTTAGTTCTCCCATCTGATACAGACTGAAGCTATCAATTTGAAAGTAAGATGGAAAACGTTCTCGATTTATCCAAGAAGACAAATCTCCATCAAGAAATTCTGTAGGAATGATAAGACAAGTGAGATTAAACTTCATTTATTAAATGTAGCTCTGTACCTATAAATGTCACCATCAAGCTTGTGCAAACACCATGCAAAGTAAGAGTACTCAGAAATGTGTAATCTAAAATACGTAATCATCAGAAACAAATGAGCTTTTATTTTATTAACAAAACAAAGTGTGTCTGTTCACTGACTGTGCATTAAATTATGCAAAATACGTTACTTGCACACAGTCAAGCTGTTGACTTAAAGGGTGTGTATTGCATGTTAGCCCAGATGAAATGTTCAGAATAAGCCACATGACAGAAGAGAGCAGGAACACCTCACTGTCTCTGCATTCTCATCTTTTGGAGCAGAATGGTAAGAAACTAATTACTGTAATGTTTTCGCAAATGTTTTTTTTTTTTTTTCACTTGTATACAAACAACCAAGTGAGTTGTTCTAATATAACTAGAATTTTTATGTTAATACAGTAAATTAAACACAGTACCCTAAATGGCCAAATCGCGAAGGGAAAATGTAAATGTTTACATCACATATATTGGTGTGCTGTGAACTGTAGTCTTTTTAAGATTTTTGTTACAACTTTTTATGCCTCTGTTAGAAGAATTAACATTGTGATGTTTGTTACAAAAAAAACAAAAATAAAGTAAATATCGGCAGGTAAATGTTTCATGTATTTAACATCAGGACTGTGTATCACATACACATGCTCAAATTAGAGATTGATTTGTAGAGTGTGCTGAGTACGGCGCAATAGCTGTCTGCAAAAAAAAGGTTTACGTTTTTAAATTATAATTAAACCTGTATTTCTTTTTAGGTGATCTGGAGGATGTTAATGCATAACATTTCCTTCAGATGCCTCGTCTTTTAACCTCGCTCCATGGATGTGCTAACTATTCATATTATGGAGGACTCATCTGACAGTGCAGTGTTTCGTGTTCAGGTTCAATGTGCTGATTCTTTCCTGATTAACTACTGGCTCCAGAAAACCTTCTTCAACAACGGGGAAGTCCAGCAGATCAACACCATGAGAGTAAACGGCTGTCGTGGGCTAGTGTTTGTTTTGAGGGTGCTGCATCGTTCTTCACGCCTCCCTAATTCCCATTATTGGTGCCCTTTTCTAGTGACACTCTGCCTCGATGCCCTGGCATTTCACTACCACCTCCCCTCTGTGCCCCAGTGGAATGGCACCCTTCAAGAGGCGATGAGAGGAAACAGCCTGGAGCTCAGACGCTGAGAGACTAAGAGATTTTTATGAGCTTGCTTACTTTAATTAGTTTCTAATTAGTTTCTATTAGTCATCCTAAAGTGATTCTCTGCAGGTAGTACATCTTACCATTGTAAAGGTAGTACGTCCCGTCTTTGAACACAGCAATGGTGGAAAGATCCTGCAGAGTGACTGCCTTCGGAGAAAATTAATAATGAATCTATTTGTTTTCTAAGAAGCTAATTATTTTACTGAGGTATTTTAAAATTCTGTCATTACTCGCCACAAGACTTCATCTTCGGGAACACAAATTAAGATTTTTTTTGATGAAATCAGAGATGGCTTGATCAAAAATATCTTAATTTGTGTTTCTGAATATTAACGGAGGTCTTACGAGTTTGGAATGACATGTGGGTGAGTAATGACAGAATTTTCATTTTAGGGTGAACAAACTCTTTAAGTGGGAGTCTTACCTTTGGAAGGACTTCCTCAGATGCAGTGAAAAAATATGTGTGGACAATGTACTCAGTAGCAGCTTTGTAGTATTTCTTCTGTTTTAAAAATACAAAAACTGTACATTGTATTTCAATAGTAGTATATTATATTAACCATTTCTGCACGACCAAACAGAAAATCTTTTTTCATAGGTTATTTATAAAAACTTAAAAAAATAAAATGCTAACCAGAAGCAATGGTGGTTGTGAACTCATGTTCCAGTGTTTTTATTCCATCATAATTCATTCAAAGTCCATAAATATGACCATTATTCGTTTTACATAATGTTTACCTTCAGGAGCGACTCCTCTCCAATGTAAACAAAGATAAGATCGTGACGACTTATCACATGCTGGAACAACTGAACACTAGAGAGTGGTCTTACCACAGGTCTAGGTTAAAAAAAAAGGACAAGGGGATAGCATGAGGAGAATTATAACTAGCATTGACATCAAACTAAAATGTATGTAGAACACGAAAGACACAAGACAATTAATAATTGTGAAAATTACCCTGAAACTCTGTTGGTGAATTCAATAATAGCATCCTTTGTTCTTGGCCCTTTGTAGTCAAAAGACAGCTCTCCTTTAAACCTTTAAAATATATATATATAAAAAGTCAAATTCATCATAAAGTAGGAACAATTCTTTGTTATTAAATTATATAGATAGATAGATAGATACATATGTATATATGGAAGTTAATATATAGATATGGTCATTAACTCACAGTTTTATGGTTGGATATCCACGAATATTAAACTCTGTAGCAATACCTAGGAAAGAGATATCAAGTGTTTTTTGCAAGCACTATTTATGTTTTATTGTATTCATAAACCAGTAAAAAAACTAGTCCTACTCATGTTGTTAGTTGAAGTGCTTTGTTAGCTATATCATTACTAAATCACACTTAATTATCGTTAACTTGCTCTGGTTTTTTTTAACTGTCTAGTGTAATCTAATTAATAAAAGAGTGTACTCATGGTAGGGGGTAAAATGCAAGACGTGGGCTACGTTTTATTTACCCAGAAAGCTTATGTGTAAACTTCACAATAAGAAGATTATGAAGTCGGAAGACAATGGTAGCAAAAGGCAGACAGTGAACAAGCTAATTCCAAAAAACTAAAGGGATTTCTAATTGCTGAAATGCAACGTATGCCATATGGCCATCTGGTTAACAAGATACAGACTCAACACAAACTACATATACAGTTCAACGAACTGAGTCTCATGAACGCATGAGGCCTGCTTAACTAATCCCATTTAACAGCAGGTAAGCCTATCCTGCCATTTAAGTAGCATACTAATTGGTTGCTAAGCAATGGCCCGGTGTGGCATTACCATTACTGTCATCTCAAACCAAGCTACATTAAGAGATATAACTTTCATCTAAGTATCCTACAAGGAGTATGGCACAAATTCATTTCTTGCTAATTAATATAATCTTAGATATGCAATCAATGTAATTAAATCTTTCCAACACACTTTTATGTGAATATGTGAACTGAACCCACTTGTGTGCATTGCGGTATCAATCTTGCCAACATTAACAGGAGAGCCCATACTCTTCAGCTCTGCACCGACTTCATTCCATATTGGCTCAAATGTGTGACAGTAAGTGCACCACGGTGCATAAAACTGCAATATAAAAATCATAATATCACACAAATACAAAGCAAACATATATATATAAAACTGCATAAATTGTACTGTATACACTCTCACCTCCACCAGCCAGAGTTCATTCTTTATGTACTCCGTAAACCTGTAAAAGGAAATGGTTTAATGCAATCACACATTGATAGCTACCTATCATAAAAACCTAGAAACCTATTTGTAACTTACCTTTAGGCTAATGATATACGGGGCATCTTTTTGAACAATTTTGCCAGGCGGCTATTTTTAAAGAAATGTTGCTTGGGCACTTTCCCATTGAGAATAGGTGACAAATTTCTAACTAGATAGTTCAATTGCAGGCTCTGTGTCTCACCTGGCTTTCCTTTGATAACAACATTGCTCAAAAAGTTGCCACGCATATTCTTATCCTTCCAGTCTTATTGGGACAAAAAATAGTTGTTCAAAAGGTACATTATATCATTATAATAAAGAATAACCAGTTTGTGCAATTTAAATCTGCCTACACTATCCATACCACAGTAAATAGACAGCACTTATTACATTTGTTAATGGCTACAGACTTCTATCAATACTCATTCCTCTCTGTGTAGCTTTTGACGCCATTTCACAAAGTATTTTGTTTGAGAGGTTGATTTCCAGTGGAATCTCTGGTACTTTTCATAATTGGTTTAGATCTTATTCATCAGGTCAGACTCAGTTTGTTCATATATCTCAGATTACAAAAGGTCCGCCTCAGGGCTCAGTTTTTAGCCCCCCTACCATTTATTAGAGCCCGAGAACCATCTTGAAATTGCTCTGTTTATTATTATTTATTGCTTTTAGGACAAATCATCTGTAAATTTGGTAGAAATATTCATTGTTATGCTGATGACATCAAGCTCTATATATCTTTAAAGCCCGTTTCAACTTTATCACCTGCTCTCTTTCCCTCTTGATTGGTTTATCTGAAATAAAACCATGTTTTACATGTAATTTCCTTAAAGTTAACAATGAGATGATTTACATTTTATTAATAGGTACTAAATCAAAAATTGCAAAGTTGTGAAATTTTGATGTTGACTATTGGTAATTCTGTAATTTGTCCTTCTTATCAGGCTAAGAGTCTGGTTATAATCCTTAACAGAACTCTCAAAATCTTTTGAGGCACATGTAAAAAACATTACTTGGTCAGTATTATCATTTGGCAAACATCACATACCACTCTCCTTGTGCATGCATTAGTTAGGCTATATCTCATATTGACTACTGTAAATTTTCTTAGTAGTGTTTCACAGAAACTTAAAATGTCTATCTATATATTTATCTATCTATGCAATAAGTAATATAACAAACCACAGGCCCTGACAAATTAGAGTTGCCTGCAGACAACCCATTTTTGCTGTAACAATTTACAAAGCAGCAAGCCTTGTTTCTCTTATTAGTAGTATAAAATGGCTCCCACATAATAAATACAGCGTGATGTATGATCTTAAAAACACAAATTTCCATCAAATCCTCATTTTCTTAGGCAGACTTAAGTGCCATTTCTTCCAGTAGAAGATCTCTGCACGTTGCTATGCAACAAACATAATGACGCTGCACTGACAGCACCTTCACAAATAAAACACAATTAGTACCTTTACAATGCAAAAGACTTACTTGTCATCGAGTTCCTCCACATATCCTGTCACCACAGCAATGATCGACAGAAGCGCTATTAAAAAGAAACGCAGTGACATACATATTACGCGTTAAAGAGATTTGTATTTTGCAGTTTATATTGGACAACTTGGTGTCTGTACAATTACCTGTAAGTATTAAGTTTCTCATTCTTGGTATCCTTTTATCTTGTCATTAACCGTGCAATAGCCTTGAAATGTTATAGACAGCAGAATCAGTGTTAGGTTAGTGTGACATAATCATCGGACTGGTAGTAAGCTCTTGGCCGACTGACTAGATTAACCCCATTTGCCCCGAGGGGTAGGAACGAACAGAATTAGGCCACAAATTGATTCTGGACAAGTGGTGAACGTTGCATTGCGCCACTTTAATTAGTTTAAATTAGATTTTAATCTTCTTCTTTTTTCTAGCGTAAAGCATGAATTGCATTGCAGTGTGCATTGTATCAAATGAGTAATTTACGTTTTGCAAACTTATTATTGTTTTGGTTGTTGTCATTATTATTTCACAATTAGCATATGGTCTGTTAAATTTTAGTATTTACTGACGTTTGGAAAAAAACATTAACGTTACTTTCTCTCCCGAAAGATGGCGCCATAATAATCCATTTAGCTGATTCTGGTTTTATAACACGAAAGATGTTCTGGTTGATATTTTATAAATTCTGTGTTTATAACTTTTTAGACACAGTAATTTAACGTTTTGCATGGCCCATTTCTAAGTAAGTAAATCCTGTAAATGTTGTCAGTGCATTTCTCTGAGCTCTTTACTGTTCTTACAATTGTTTTTGATCCCATAATAACAAGTAATGCATTTTAAAACCTTCAGAAGACGACCTAATAACTATTTATTTTTGCGAATCTAGTTTTGTTTATGTTGTATGCCATACAAGCCAAGCCTATCGTTAGACAGCTGCACCTTGAGAGATCATTTTGATTCGCGCAAGGACATGTCAATCGCTCAAAAACCCGCCCACGGAGCGTCCGGCCTCACCGGTGATTGGTTCAAAACCATACCGTTTAAGAGGTCTCTTGTATCTCTATGGTCGACGTCTGTCTCCATCAAATAGAAACGTAAGTTTGGTCCGTGGGGAGAGGCAACTGTTATGGAAGTGGTTGCCTCTTGAATATACTTCACTGTTTTCACTCACCCTAAATGGAATAACATCTTTGGGGATTCACTGCTTGTTAAATTAGTTAGGGATATAGAAACTGAGCGAAGAGTTTGGCATGATATAGAAAGGACGCTCGCGCGTTATTTATTTTCTCCTGACCGCTTCATGATTGTGGACAGCGCGACAAAACATACGCAGTTTTCTACTTGTGCGTGTTAAAACTGAGTTTCTATCACAAAGTTTGTTGTAGTCGCTGTAAACTAAGTTTTAACAAGCTCACACGGTGCTTGTTGAATTCGTCTTGGAGTTCAAACATAGCTTAGCCGACGCTCGGTCAAAACAAGCATATCTGCATGGAAATATATGGATTGTAGTATATGGCCCTCGTCTGCTGTTGCAAAATGCAATGGGACTAAGTGAGGCCTTTGGACCGCCTGAATATCTTTGCTTCACTTTCAAGCCTGATGACCAGGTAAGATACTGAACTTTGTGTGACGTTAGGATCAGAAGGGTGTTTTCTTTTTGGTTTCAAAGTAAGATAAACTTGAGAAGCATGCGCGTGTGTCAGTAAACAATCAAAGTGCGCTTTGGTCTCCACCTATTAGTAACAGTTTAATGACAGCATGCAGTTGCACCTGAGCACTATTCTCAGCGGTATTCTGGCGCTTATTGTTTTGCAGCAACCGAGTTCACTTTCGGTCAGCATCATTTATGCGAGCTCGGATTGCAACACTTACACTTCCGAGTTGTTCTCGCGTCCGCCTTGAGCTGGCTTCCCTAGAAACCACGCAAGCCGTGTAAAAACATTAGCATTACCTGTTTGTCCCAACTCATAAATTTGTATGCTGGCCCTGTGAAGTGCATTATGTGTTGAACCTAGTAATGTGTGTTAAGTTTGGTCATTAACAGGCCTATTTGAGTCTAAGCGCTTCTTAGCAACTTCTTGAGCAGATTTTGAAGCGTTAAGCAGATACGTGAAAAACACAGCCTTGTACAGTGTGTTAAATGCATGCAAAAAAAAATGCATGGTATGGGCTGAAAAATCTGTACAGGATGGCCAAGTCCTTCTCACTTTTTATTTCTAATCTTTGGAATGTCAGAAATGCTGTTCTTTACACCATCATCGAGTAGCTGAATGGGGTTATTGTCTAATCACGTGATTTAAAATACCTGCGAATGGCCTGTAGAATGTTGAAGGCATTACAACCTCTTTTGGAACGTCTGTCTTTTTGGCTGCTAGAGATCGTGAGATAACAAGTATTCAAATACTAGAGTAACACTGGATCAAAATAAGGTCTTATTGTGTCATGTTTACAGTCAGCGTACTGTCATAGCTGTAGGAACTCCTTTTGTAGGAGCCCAGTGCGTCATTTTGACCCTGCGTTCCAGGCTGAGAGTGTTATTTTGGGAAAATAGCAATTGATATATGGGTCAAATCATGCAGTAAGCTGAGCATTGAATGTTGGCTGGCCTTAAGGTCAAGTTTGAAATGAGCTCTGTGGACGCTGCCACTAGAGTCATGACCAAAACAGCTGTTTTAGGTCTCGTCTTTAGTAGTCTCCAACTCTGGGCGTGCAACAGTTTTGTAAATTGCAAAATTTAGTAGTGAATGTTTATGGAAAGAAAAACAAAGGGGCAGCCCACCTTTATTGTTCTTGAAGGTTAGACGTATGATTGGCTCCTTCATTACGACTTTGAAAATCACAAGGGGCATCTAAGGAATTGAGTTGATTTATCACACTGCAGTGAGTAGAGCCAGCTGTTGAGCAGCCTAAGGCCTGCGTGAATGTTTGGTTCGTTTAAAGTGGCTTCTACTGGGGTGTGGCACTCGAATGTAAGAGTGGGAAGGCAGTATTTAGATCCTGGCTGAGTTTAGTGTTATTTATTTATTTCTCTATTTTGTTCCCAAACTTACAACTGGAATGTTGCAGGGACAGTTTATCCCGTATCGTACATCAGATTAAAAAAAATAATTGGTTGTGGAAGTGATTAATCATTATCTTTTATAGTTATAGTCTTTGTGTGAATGGACCTTTTAATCTGCTTGCACTTGGCAGGTGTGTTCACTGCCCCTAACCCTATTCCCTATTTTCTGTCACTATATATTGTTCACTTAAAAAAAAGCAGTACTACAAGTAGCGAAATATACAAGTAATTTTAAAAATGGGTATTATGAGGCATACTATTAATATTTTGCTCATGTATATCTGTTTATTCATTTGCAGGTCTGGCAAGGACAGTCAAAAATGTGAACCAGTTATTGACACTCAGATTATTTGTGCACCAGTAGCAATGGAGCGGAGCAAACGCAACTCCATTGCTGGGTTCCCCATGCGGCCAGATCGTCTGGAGGACCCTGATTGTGGAGGAGGAGGTGGAGCAGACACCAGTCCGGCACCACAGGACAGGGTGTGTCCTTCTTCTTACCGAGCCCTCATCAGTGCCTTTTCTTGCTTGACCCGACTCGATGACTTCATCTGCGAGCGGATTGGCTCTGGGTTTTTTTCAGAGGTCTACAAGGTAAGAGAGTTATATATACTTCAAAGTAAGTTCTTTTTCGTTCTTTGTTTAAGGGCAAAAAGAAGTTTGAAAAGACTGAGTGCAGGTATACTATTTTCGGACATTATGACACCCCTTCTGGAGGCGGGGTACATGACTCTAGGTGCAGATACATCTGTGGCGGCTCAGCTATGTATAATGACTTGGAGATGTTGCTACCTTGCCTGACCTTGGTTGAATAAAAAATGACGTGTGTCAAAATCGGTGATGCCAATTGCACAACCGCCTCAAATGTAGCTCAAAGGTGCTCAAACTCCCCAGAAATTTCTTTGGTGACCCGTTTAAAACTGCCAGAACGAACTGAAAACTAACTTTGTTTTGGTTCAAAATTGTATAATTTCAGTTCATTCTTTGATTTCATTTGAAGTATATAGGGGCCTTAAGTCATTTAATTTTCATTTATTAGTCACTTGGCCATACCAAACCACCTGCAAAGTTGAGTTCTGACATTATTCATTATAGTTATAAGTGAACATGAGAACATTGATTGTGTTATTATTATTATTTTATTTTATTTATTTATTTTTTTTTTTTTTGAAGATAGATGATGGTGAAAGATGATGCATTTTTTAATGATGAAGATTGGAGATTTAGTTGAAAAGGTTCTGAGGAGGAAAGGAAAGTTAATCTTGTGATCTGATGAGTTGTCATCTAGGTTGCAAATAGTAGGCCCTAAGTTTGCTAAAGATAGTATGTGGATTAGTATGATATGCTGCCATAGTTTGAAGTAAATGAAGATGAAATATTGCGGTTAAATTTGGGAACGATCTGTATTCAACTGTATGTAAAACTGTCTGCTTTCAGTCTATTTGGATACTGTTTGGCCTAAAGTAGTGCATAGCAATGCCTGTCATTGGCTGACAGTGACACGGGTTCTAACCCGGCCTGGTTCATGTCCTGATCCCATTCCCTTCTCTCTCACCACAATAGTTTCCTGTTTCTCTGCACTTATTTTCACTTGCTTGTCGTATAAAGGCATTAAAAGTCCATTAAAAAGCCTGTTTAGATACTATTACCTATTATAAGATAGATTTACATAGTCCTTTAACGATTAACATGCAGAAAGTAGCTTCTGTAATTACTCTCTGTTCTCTCTGCAAAGGTAGTAGGCTGGGGTGCCAGATGCCAAATAACTGTCATTCCTTTAACATGCGGATGTTGTTTATGACATGCATTTTCCTCTGTAGTGTTGATTAGGCTACTGTTTGTAATTTATAATTTTTTTTTAGTTGTTTGTTGAGCATAAATCCTAATGAACTCCTGCATTAAATTGAGCACTACCCTTGATGCTGAGCATCAGTAGCCTAGTCACTGCTGCACACTATATTCACAGTGAATAATTCAATGAAGTTTTGAGGTCAGAAAAGCCCTGGGAGAACAGTGCATGATGATGCCCATTACCAAGATCAATTTCAGTCACAACGGTGAACTCTTTCACTCATGAGCAGCATTTGTCTCTGTACATGCACCTGCTGCATCAGTTTTTATTTCAGCTTGTGTGTTTTGTCATAAATGGACCAGGTTTGTCCTCGTAGGTATTAGGCCAAGTATTAAGTCATTTAGAGATCAGAGGTCAGTAAATCAAACTGTGTCTAGGGAGATGTACTGCACCTCTGTTGGCTTATTTTAATTTTGTCCATTCAGAGTGACCTACAGTAGATTGTGGTACTTTTGTTATAAGCCAAAAAGAGCAGATACAGACTAATTTACTGTAGCTTTTTATAGCTTTATTGCTTTTTACTGCTTTTGAAATTTTGCCTTTTAAGGATGCAGCAACTTGTCGCTGTATAAACAGAATCGATTAAAATAGTATTTCTGTTCGGTGTATCCTTAAAATAAGGTACACATTTTTCCCTAAGGGTAGTACCTCACTGAAGCAATACCCCTACATTTTTTTGCAGGATTTCTGAGTGTATGCGTTGAATTTCTTTATTGCAGTTTGCAGACTTCCAATTTGGTTTTTCTTTTATGATGCTTGTTTTATAATGTAGACACTCTCTCCCTAGAAATAATTAATCTCCCTTTACTTTGCATCTTGCACTTTTAACCATAGTTTTCATTGAATGAAGTGAGTGTCCAAGAAATGCAAATGCTTAAACCTTCCATGAACTTTGAATTGAGCATGCAAATAGTTTTGTTTGTTTGGTTCAAATTATAAAGTCATATTGCCACACATGTGTCAGGCTAAAAATATGTATAACAAAAAAAAAAGATTCAGAGCAAGATTCTTTAAAAGGAAGAGTCAGACAAAAAAGGCAAAAGTGCATTATTTATTTATTTACATAGTAAATATATATATTTTTTTTTTTGGGGGGGGCAGTAAATTGAAATCAAAAAGTATGTTAGCTTTTATTTCTGTGCAAGTAAATAATTGTGGAGCCCTTGTTTAGCTACAGTTGAAGCATCTAAACCTTTAAATGGCAAAGCATTGTTTGTTAGTGATTTGTTGTATTTCTATGTAGATTATTTCCTTCCCCTCACAGGTGGCTGAGATTTAAAGCCAAATAAATGGTTTTAGGATGGCAGGCAGGGGGTGTCTGCATATGGTGCAGGCAGGGGTAATACGGTGAATACCAGCTGTGTTGGGGGTCTGCAAGAACATGTCTGGAAAACTAATGCAATAATAACCTTTTCCAGTGCGTTTGAACAAATGTTTCAATCTGTACTGATATGGTAAGCTCAAACAAACATCTTAAAAAAAACATACAGCACTATGCAGGGTCCACAAATAATAATGTTGCTCAATGCTTTAATAGAGCTACATTTGAGGAACCAAAACATTTTCCTAGGACGCTGGATTTGCTGCATTGGCAGCAAGCTTTGACTTGGTAATAGCAGAACAGATTGAGAGTTTGGGTGCTGTAGCAGAGGCATCTGGGTCCATGTCTGACACTCACTGACTCTCACTGTAGGTGGGCACATGAAATGGGCTCTTTCTAGACTGCTGATCCCCCAGACAGAGATTGGTTGCAGTGCAGTCTGCACCATGCATTTGAAGTAAAAGGAAACGCTCAATAAATGTTGCTATGTGTTACGGATACAACATTCACAGCAGTTAACCACTGTTCAATGTTTTGGTTCCCTAGCACTGAATTTTGAGTAATCCTTCTGTTGTGTTTAGTCTTTTCATCACTGCATGCAGTTTGAGGAAGTCAGCATTTTACAAATATAAAGATGATGATTTTTTTTTTTATTTTTTTACTCATGAGGAAATCCTGTGGTAGATATTTCTTTTCCAAAATGTCTTTTAATTGGTCAGCAAGATGAAAGCACAAAGAGGAAACTAGAAAACAGATCTGCGGTGGCACGAATCAGCAATGTTGTGAAACCCATAACAGTATGTTGCCAAAAGTCAGTTGTGCAGAGGTGTCTGTTTTGTTTATCATGTGCTAAAACATTGGTTTAGTAATAACGATTTTTAACAATGACTGTTCTTTCAGACCTCATTCGCTATGTATGGCACTTCCACTCTGAATGGTATTGGTCTAATGCTGTGGGTTTCACTTTCTCCAATGCAATTTTTATGATAGCATTAGTCTTAAGGCCTTATCACTTTTAAGATGAATATGCAGAGCATTTAAATATATATAATATGAAAAAAGTAACTAGTAAAGTAACGCATTACTTTTTAATTTATGAGTAATATAACTGAGTTACTATTTGGCGTGCTTTTACATTTGCTATAAATAGAACTTCTTATATTAAAAACAAACACTCAAGCTCTGTCCATATTTAAAAAGTTATGTAATGCATTACTTTCCATAAAAAGTATATATGTGACGTAATTAGTTACCTTTCTCCAACACTGTATATGAATTCCTCTGACTCTTTTCATTTTGTTTCTATGGTTTAGTTCAAATTCAGAAGGCGGTTGAAAGATCATTTGTCATTTGTTTGTTTTAGGTGCGCCACAGAGCTTCGGACCAGGTAATGGCTCTAAAGATGAACAAGCTGAGCAGTAATCGTGCCAACATGCTGCGAGAAGTTCAACTTATGAACAGACTCTCTCACCCCAACATACTAAGGTTTGCTTTCAGTACAACACTATTATCACAGTGGGTTAACGCTTTTTTTTTCTTTTTTTGATTGGATCATGTAGATTGCAGAATGTGCAAGGTTCAAAGCTAAGCCATGGCTTTTATCGCAAGCTGTGTGTCTCTGTGCGGTTACTTTATAAAGTTGGTTTCTGCAGTTGTGGTTTACACTAATAAAAAACTAAGGAGCTGATGCCAATAAAAGTAAATTTAACAGGCTTTCTAACTAAATGGCCAAAATGGAAATAACATGAGTTTCAAAGAAAAACACAACTGCAGTTTTTATATAAAGCAGTGGCTTATGTAGCTTACTAGTACTATTAGGTTTCTTACTCTTTAAACAAGGAGTGTGCCTCGCTTTATGCACCGCCAGTGGCTCAAAATTAATGCAGTCTTTCAAATAAGTGAGATCGTGGGAGTGTTGCTTTCAGTGTGAATCTTTCTCTTCTTTGTAATGGAAAAGCAGGGATGACCTCTTCCTCCTCGTTCCACAGAAATCAGGTCAGAAATCCATTAACAATAGATGGAGTGAAACGACATCCTGAGTTTAGATTTCATTGAGATCAAAAAGCAGTCCTTTAGTTTTTGACATTTGTTAGTGTAGAACTGGTGAGTTTTGTGAGCTGAGATTGCCTGTATCTGGGGATGAAGTGGGGAATTGGATCTTATTATTATTTTGATTTGCCTATTTATTTCTTGTATGCATTGATCTTTTTTTTTTTTTTATTGTGTCCTTGTTACATGTTAAATGTACTTACTATTATAATAACAATAAATTATGCATAGCCTAATTGCATGCAAGTAACCTTAATCCAAACCTTAACCATGTTTTCATTATTATTACATTTTAACAAGGACACTTTAAATTTGTTGTTGTTTTGTTTTTAATCCTGGGATCAGTACGTCAAAGCAGCTGTCTTTCAAACAATGCTGCAGTACACATATGATTTACTGTTTAAATATGTCTGGTATTGCATCCATTTTTGTAATACTTGGCTTGTTTGTAGAGCAGAATGTAAGTTTGTGGGTGGATAACAGAGTGAGAGAGAGGGTCTGTTTGTGGTTTACAATCACATCATTGTTACGTCTTATTGAATGGGGGTGGTGGGACCATAGTGCAGACAGGAGAAGGCTGAGGGGAGCTTTGTTGGAGAAATCCAAACACAGACCCACAATTAAAGCCAGGCCTGGGCTTTATGGGGCCATAACTTTGAAAACACAGACAAATTTGTGTCCTCTTGTGAGGTGGCCATTCAGAGACATTGATACGTTGTGTCATTGCTAAGCACAAATTAGTGAAAGGCTACTGGATATCTGTATCGTGTGGGACTCGCACTGCGCATGCATACAGTCTGTTTGCAAGTGATGACTTTTTGGAAGGAAAAAAAAAGGTTTGAGGCACATAAGACATCGTAATTGGCACACATATTTATGGATTCTTACACTACCATTCCAAAATTTGGGGTATGTAAGATTTTGGGGATTTGATCCAAAAAAATGGGATATTTTGAAAAATTGTACAATTTAAGACCTGTTTCTAATGTAGTACATTTAATGTAATTTATTCCTTTGACACTGATGAATATTCAGCAGTCATTATTTCATCCTACATAAATCATTCTAATGAAGTAATTTTTTTGTTTCAATGAAAACAGTTGTGCTGTTAATATTATAATAATAATAATACATTTATATAAGATGGAAATCTTTTGTAACAGTCTTTAATGTCACTTTTGCTTATTTCACCCAAAATTGGAAATTCTGTCATCATTTACTCACCCTCAAGTAGTTCCAGCCCTGTATGAATTTCTTGTTCTTCTGAAAGATATTTTGAAGAAAGTTTGAAACCAGGCTGTTTTGGGTCAAGGGTGACCAAAAACAGCCTGGTTACAAACTTTCTTCAAAATATCTTCCTTTGTATATTTATACAGAATTTGTATTTCTTTACTACCCCAAATATTTAAATGACAGTGTAGTTTACTGAAATGTTAAAGTACTGTCATATATGTTATTATAATGTATTACTGTTTTGCTTCTCTTTAAAGAAATGATACCTTGCCACATCTTCCATCTCTGAAAGAAAAATAAGCTTTCTTTTATTTACAGCAGAGATCTTGCATTTGCTTTGCCATTGTGCCTGTGTTTATACCAGAGTTTTACCCTCCAGTCGACTGGAGACAGTCTCACATTTTATAGCTTGTGTTGATGTACAGCACCATAAACCTGTCTGAGTTTATGGTGTCATTTGTAAAAGCCATTTTTGACACAAGAAATGAGCGTAGAGCATAAAATAAGCCCATTGGACAGCATCCTCAAGAGAAAGTCAGCAGCAGCTCAGTCTAGTCAATAATGCTGAATTTGCTCTATGCCATTCTTTGCATATTGACCGTTTTTACTTTTTTAGATTATTTGGCCACCTACAAATCTCTTCAAACTCTTAGCTGCTGCTGATGCTTTAGAGCAGTGAACTAACATCGATCATTCTCTTTTTGTTTTGGTGGTGTTGTAGATTTATGGGGGTGTGTGTACAGGAAGGTCAGCTACATGCTCTCACAGAGGTAAGTGACATCAGACTCGTGTTGCATTCACCACGCATCTCCTCATGCACGAGCTGTTCCTAAAACATTATGACTGTACTTCATCACATTGATGACATTGCAACTTGGCCTCCTTCTAGCTTGGAAAAAAGGCAAAAAAAATAACCTTTTGTACCAGTAGTGCTGTATTGAATTTATACTGGAATAATACTTGCATTGCTGGAAAAAGTTGGTCTGAGAGTGCTTGCATTGCCTTTCATTTCTAAATCGGTGGCATTTCCCCCTGTGAATCAACTGTGACATTGAACAGTTTAGTCTTTGTTCACAGCGGCCCGAGGGGAAGTATTCTATTAGAGAGCCCACTGGCAGTCCCCTAAGGCATGTTGTATTTTTACCGTCTCAAACCATGGAGGTGTATTTTGCTTGTATGAATGTTACTGTGCTATATAGTCTTACACTCAAGATGAATACTGATTTCACAGGAAAGAGGGGTTTTACTTAAGCAGGAAATGAGTCAGTTTAAAAATAAAGTAGTTCATATATAAATAAAATGCTTAGGTAATTAAATAATTAGGTATAATGTTATAAAATGGTTTGTTCTATTGTAAGCTTTTTAGGGCCCTCAGTGGCTCCCAGTTGAGAACTACTACATTAAAGGAAGCTTAGTTTTATGTAGTAGTTCACTATAGTCATCCTGGTATATTTAGTCTCTTTTGATACTCGTTCTGATTTTTTCTTTTAGAAAGTAAAAACCCTTTTATCATTTCTTTTAGCTTAAATCAACGCAGATCGCTTGTTCTTGCCATCGCCTTGTGACCTTTGCTCTGCTTTCTTGATGCATGTTGACAGAAAGAAGTATTAGTCCAGTGGTAATCACTGGCCTGCTGAGGGATTATACTATTTTTCAAAGCCACTAAGGCCTTATGTTGCTCATGCTATTAAGAATTCCCCGTCAATTTTTTCCCCCCATAAAGACACTTAATTTAAGAGCCGCTGAGTGAGTTGACAGTGTATTAAATGAGCTCTCTCATCACTCAACAGTTGTGAAATCAGCCCCGCAGGAAGGTTTCCATCCTTTGTTGCTGCATCAGCACCCAATGCACTCAAAGTTACTGTTTCACCAAGAGGATTAGCTCTATAAAGGCATTCACATCAGTCACCTAATCACCTGAAATAGCACAGCTTTAAACCCACCTAACCTGGACTACTCCTTTTTGGTCCATTATATTTGTCTGGCAGTACATCAGGTAGTCTACACTGAACAAATGGTGTGAGGTAGGATTAGCTTTAACCAACACTTACAAAAGAATGATTTCCTGACCCGCGTTTGCGATTGATGTTGGGCATGAGATCAGGTCTGTAAGAAGAGGGAGAAATGGGATTAAATGGAACAAGCAGCCTGATTTGGCTTAGCTGACCATGTACCAATGTCCCAGTTTTCGTATACATGCAAATGACCATGCAAGTGTCACTTTTCCTAAACCCCCTCCACCCACCTTTGCTTACAGAATAAATTACAGCTGCTTGCAAATTATTTCTTTCTAAAACAGGATTGATAATATTAGCCAACACCATCCCGTGCAGTAAGTGTTAACTCGTTGGAGGACCGAGAGGGCTGAGTGTGCCAGTTGGGACGGGGCTAAGTGTTTATTTTGCCAATTTTGAAGTTCCAGGGAATTCAGATAATTAAATGTTTGCCGGTGTTTTTTGTTAACGTTGATCTCAAGGTTATGCTGTGGATAGCAGATTTTGAGAGAGTAACATCTACTTTTGCCTGAAAATGTGAGTAGACTACAAAGGTGCAACCCTATTTGGATATTTTACTCACTTAAATTATATGGTAGCAGCCATTAAAATGCATGAAGGGCCAGGGAGTATGTCTGTTGACGACCTGAGTCGGGACACAGCACGAAAGCTTTACGGGAAACTAGAAGGTGCTGTCATTTCGACTCAGCCGTCTTGTCTGCCTGTTGATACCTCACTGTGCTGACCGCATACTAAGGTCTTCTCTGTTTAGTCAGCCGTGGCTAATTTTGTTAGCTAAATGTGGAGCCCTTTATCTGTCAGCACAGATCATTTCAGGCAACCCAAAATGAGGACGCTGTTGAGACCAGTGCCCCGTGGTGAATGCATCAGGCTCCTAGTTAGTAGCATGTGTGCCACATTCGCTAATCTCTCAAAGACTTGTTTTAAAGTTAATCAGACCCAAACCATTCACTGCCGCAAAAGAATAGTTAATATATCTCTTGCAGAATAATTGCCTAATTATTAGATGGTGCTGTCATGCAAATTCACTATGTGAAACAGAAGCACTTAAGGGGGTCCTGCTGGGCTCTGCTAATTTGCACGCTTTTGTGAGTTGAAAACCAATCCACTTGAGAGTTGGCGGGGAATACTTTTACCCACAGGAAACTGATTGGATTCACTTCGGTGTTGTAAACACAAAGCACTGTGGCCATCAAAATAATTATAATCCCCATAATGCAAAGATTCAAGTTGCTACAGATTTTATTGTTGTTGTACGTATCAGATAATTGTTTTATCAGAGTCTTGTGCATTACATTTGAGTCAAATCATCCTATCTATTGTACCCTCTTGAAAACATTATGGAGCATTTGAGGGCTACAAAGAAATGGAAAAATATTGTGATTTGTCACATGATATGTCTTCACTTTTTTTTCAGTATATTAATGGTGGCAACTTGGAGCAGCTGCTGGACAGCAATAAGTACCTGAGCTGGGCCACACGGGTCAAACTGGCTTTAGAAATCGCCATGGGCCTCAGTTACCTACACTCCAAGGGCATTTTTCACCGAGATCTCACCTCCAAGGTACAGGACTCTGTCAACATATTTTTTGCCTGTAATCATGACATTTTCCATTTTAACGTATTTTAATGTTTATGCATTCTTGGAATGACAAAGCTGACTTTACAGCAGTGGTTACTACAGTCTTGAATGTCACATGATCCTTCTGATACTGTTCTAGTATGTGGATTTGGTGCTCAAGAAGCATTTTATTATCACTATCAATGGTGAAAACATTAAAAGTCATGCTACCTTCTTCCATTATAAGATAGTTCAAAAGATACCAAATAACTATTTACTTGAGATGGACTTTTTGTAACATTAAAAATGTGTTTTTTGAACCTTAAACCCCATAAACACATTGCATTACACCAAGTACACAAAATAATGTTCTTTTTAGAAAGAAAAAAAAAACTACTGACAGAAGTACAGTAGTGTATGTAGTGTCATTACATGATTTTATTAGCTTTATGAAGATGGGCAATTACAGAAGGTACACTTGTCCTGTGGGTTTAATGATGTAACTTTATAAACAAGAAGACTCTATCAGTAAGCAGTGAAACAGGTGCTTTGATTTAGTCTTCGCAGGGCTCTTGTTGGTGGCGTGCGCTGACATGCTGTCTCTACCTCCAGCTGTTGCGTTCTCTCCTAAGCACTTGTGGGACTTCCCATAATTATACACTGTGGGAATCACCCCCCGTGGCTTTTCTCGCTACATCATTACTTTCTGTTTAAGTGATTCTAATTGACTGAATCTCGAGTGTAAGGCATCCTGTGGGAGGAACAATGTGTACTTCTAGTTACTGTTTCATTTTCTTTTGATGTTCTCTCAGAACTGCTTGATCAAGTCTGATGAGAATGGCTACACTGCGATTGTTGGAGACTTCGGCCTTGCTGAGAAAATCCCCAGTCATGAGTGAGTAACAGGCAAAGTGGAGACTTTCAGTATAATTAAAGCCTGCACTAATTTCACTCTGCTGCTTATGTGCTGATTATAACTGCAACAGAGTGGGCATCCTTCTGTTTGAGATGCAAGCAGTACTGGCATGGTTGGTGCGATCTGATTTAGAAGGCACATACCGTCCAAAGTCAACTTTTAAGAGAGCTAATTATACCAGAGTGGCTCAAGACCCTTCCTCTCCCATGACCTCCTCACAACTATTGCAATACTACATATTTTCAGTAAAAAAATAAAATCTCTGTAAACTGGAAGCTCTGTATAATTAGATTTTGGGTAATGCTTGCATGACATGCACTTTCAAGATGCGTTTCAAAAGGAGCTAGACTAAGCATGATGGGATGAATTTTAGGGGTCTCCATAAACTTGCTAAACTTGTTAAATTCTTTTTATTTATTTATTTTTAATCTACATCATTTTAAAGTGTTACTTCACCCAAAAATAAAAATTTTCATTTAACATTTCAGTTAAACCCTCCACTGAAACATTTCTGTCCCTCCATTTAGTATCCACTCAAACAAAACTTTACATTTAAGACATTGTAAGTGTATCCTACATGAATCAGGCATGTGATTGGCTAAGGACAAAAAGGAAGATAAAATACTAAGACAACTCCCCAACTCCTTTGGGGCCTCAGGCAAATATAGGAATGGGGCCCTACATTTGCACACATTTACTTCAGTCAACTTTGAGGTTCCTTTTTTGTTGTCAAAGTTGCTGCTGCACAATGGTGCCCCGTAGTTAATTCCAGTGTTTCTACAGTTTTCATATACATATTATAATTTTTAAATTTACATTTATTCATTTAGCAGACACTTTTATTATTTCATGTTGTAGACAACATAGTAATTGATTTACAGTTATTTACATTATTATATTACTTATTATATTTACTGACACAAACCTGTTTAGGTTACACATAGCCTAATGTGTCCACATACTGTATTCTGATGCAGCTAAATTCCCAGTACATGTTTTTATTGATCGATATTTGTGTTTCTGTTCTGATAAAATCAAACAGGCTACACATAAGATAATGACAACAGCGGTGATGGGATGTGAAAACAGGCGCAATTAGTAAAAATTTGTACTTCGTTTAGTACTGAGGTGTAAATTTGCAGACGCTCCCTAAAGCAGCATAGGCGAATTTTAAATAAAAAAAAGACATAACTTTACCGTGCTCCGTTAACACCGGTGGGTTTTATAATAAAAACTATCATTGTTTACACTGGCGTTAAACCTCCCCCGAAGTTTTCAAACTAAAACAGGGTCTGCAGCGTTTTCTAAAGTGTCCGTTTTGATGGTGGAAAACGCCAGGATAGGCGCGTAAAGTTATGCTTTTTAAAACAAAAACGCACCTAATGTAAGTAAAAGTTTTTGGCTGAACAGACGCAGAGAGAGCTGCGCTGCGGGACGACACCTCGCGCTCGTGCCACAGTCAGCTTCAGCGTTCAACTCCGACACGCCAACGGTCGTGGTAATAAACACCGTAACCATTCGCGTGTCCGTGCTTAATGCACATCTCGTGAA
>JAUYWG010000032.1:9783686-9798919 GCA_034779775.1 Enteromius afrohamiltoni
ATTTTATTTTATAAAATCAAGTCACTTTATATGACGGATGCATTTAAAGTAGACTTTTATTCACATACGAAAATAGACAAACACTCATACAAAGCACATGAACAAATGTAAATGTGGAAGCTCAAACGTGCTTACTCGATGTGTGAAAGCAAGGTTTGTTTTTACATGTCGCAAGTAAGTTTGGGCAAAAACCAATAAGGTTTGTTCTCTCACGTCAAGCCTAAATGATCATATATCATCTGTTCATGTCTGTAAAGACGAGTTAAATTATAAATGGGTTTTATTTGTGTTTTAAAAATGAATGAAAGTGTCAGTAATTGATGACAGACTTTCGCTTTGAATGTACAGCGAATGCTGCATTCGTGCTGATGGAAACGTGCAATGTTGTGTAAAACAAATGTCCGTTTAAAGCACTTCCACTAAATACATTGGAACTTAAAAAGGGAAAAATTAGACCAAGCTAATCGAGGAGTCAACTGACGGCCCCTTCCCTATTCAGCGCACATTGTTTGAAAACTTCCCTTTTCAAAGTACTGCTGCCTCAGATGAACTTTCAGATGCCATTTAGTCATTGTACGTGCTTAAGTGTCTGTATTTATACAATGTCTATTCTGTGTGTTCAGTTTTGAGGGGGAGAAGCTGTCCGTGGTGGGATCCCCATTCTGGATGGCTCCAGAAGTGTTAAGAGACGAGCCTTATAACGAGAAGGTTAGATCCTCCGTTCCCGTTGACACTATCGCAAGACTCGTTTCTTGCCAGTGTCTTCCAGGACACATTATCATTCCTCTGTGTTCATTCCTAGGCTGATGTCTTTTCGTATGGCATTATTTTGTGTGAGATAATTGCAAGGATACAGGCTGACCCGGACTACTTACCACGCACTGAAGTGAGCAGTAATTTAAAACCTCTCTAATATATGTTTTGGAGATAACTACATCACTTGTTATTCTAGTCATTAAAACCTTTTCCCTGAGTGTTACATTTACCCCCCACATTTGCTCCTGGCAGAACTTTGGCTTAGATTACCATGCTTTCCAGCACATGGTTGGAGATTGTCCTTCAGACTTCCTGCAGCTTGCCTTCAACTGTTGCAATGTGAGTTTCTGTGTATTAATCCATTAGTGACCCTTGTAGGACATCTGAGAAAGCACACAATACAGTAGTCGACATTCGAAGTGGATTAGAAAAGAACACAATTTGGTTTTAGGACGACTTTGGCAGGTTTTGATTCACTTCAGATGTTGACTACTATTCGATTTTAATTATAATATTGCTATTAACAATATTATTAAATAAAAAATATTGTATTAGTTGAATCATCTGTATTCAATGTTGGGGGTAATGCATTACAATTAAAAAGTAATGCATTACTTTACTAGTTACTTGTAGAGTAATATAACTGAGTTACTTTTTCTTTTTTATTGACTGACAAGTCTCTAGACTAAATGTGCATTCATTCATGTTACTCTCAGATTTAGTATCCATCAAAATGAATTAATATAAACTTAGAATATGCCGCAAACCTGCAATAATTAAATTACACAAATGTATCTAATCTCCTTTTATTAACCAATGTTTTTGCTGCTGAGCTTTGATGATCCAGTTCAACCATACTTTTATTGCTGAAGAGTATTGAAGTTTCTTCTGTATTCTACATAGATGTGAATTTTCTTTTTCTGCAGCCTGATGTTCATTCGTGACACTTTTTGGCGTGCTTTTACATTTGCTATAAATAGAAACAAACACTCAAGCCCTGTCCATATTTTATATAAGTAACACAAAAGTAACGCAACGCATTACTTTCCATTAAAAGTAGCTAAGTGACGTAATTATTTTTTTAGGGAGTAACGCAATATTGTAATGCATTACTTTTTAAGTAACTTTCCCCAACACTGTCTATATTACTATTAAAAAGTTAAGTAAGGTCGGTAACATTTTAAAAACTGTTTTAAGCTGTGAAGAAGTGTCTCTTGAGCATCAACTATCGCTGTTTTCACTTTATTTTTAATCCAATTAATGCATCCTTGATCACCCCTAAACAGTTTAGACATTTTTGTATTACATTTTTCAAAACCCAGCAGCAAAAACAAACAGGGGACATACTGTCAGCATCACTTACAAATATCGAAAACGAGTAAAACACACTCAATTGTTTTATATAAAGGTCTTATTGGCCCCAAAATGGTTTCAAATGGTTGTGTACCCTTTTTGCATAATGTAATATAATATAAAATAATAATAATATTAAAATGATTTTACGGATTTCATCAACAGACAAGCAACTACAACATCGCTTGTTGTTTTTATCATGGAAATGAAACGGTCCCACTATAATAATATAAGTGCAGTGTAGGATTCTTAGAATAGAAGTGAGAACATGGCGCTCCTCCAGAATTAGATGCTGATGTTTTTATGTTCTTGTTGCCTTCACTTATATCCCAGATGGATCCAAAGCTCAGGCCCTCGTTCCCAGATATAGTAAAGAGGCTGGAAGAAATCCAGAAAAAACTAAAAGCTGACGAATCCGAGAGGGAGAGGATGCTACTAACGTCCGGAGAAGTGGAGAAAAAACCCTTGCCTAAAGGTGTGTTTATTCACACACGTTTATTTCAATCCCAGTATTGATCTGTCTAACCTGCAAACTGTCAATATGATAATGATAACTACAGGTGTCCCTGACATAATATTTCATTCACTATTTCTGGCACTAAACCAAAAGCTTTGATGTGCTTTGAACACATCTTTGATGTGAGTTGCTTTGACAGAGAGCTAGTACATCCTGCCGCCCCCTGAGGCTTTGCTCATACCAACCAGCGCTCACTTTCCATGTAATACCGCAGGGCCAATGAGTTCTGGGAACAAGGAGACTGGGAAACTAACGGGATTTGGAGACAGTAACGCTATCTTGTCTCTAAGCTTTATGGATTGGACGCTCTTCCCTTATGAGAAGTCCTTCTAATGCACAGCTTTTACTTTCTCCCTCTCTTCATTGCAATCTCACAGCCCAGTTTCCGTTTAGTGCTCATTTATATCCTGAGCAAACAAGGAATAAGTCACAAAACAATGTGTGGCTAGAAGAGATTAGAGCCTCATGCTTTAGATACACTATCATTCATATGTCTGGGGTCAGTAAGATATTAGCACTGTAATTCAGCCATGAAGCAATAAATTCAATTTATTCTTATTTCTATTAAGTATATTGAGTTTGACATAATGATATATTTTAATAAACTATATAGGATGAGGCAGTACCATTTATATTGATATATAGGAAGTTAAGCGTATTTTTATGATGCCAATAACTGTAACGTGATTATTAAAATGGGAGTAAATCAGATACAGTGCTCTGGTGAATGAATTTGTGTTCCTTAGACTAGTTAACATTTCACCTTTGCTTTTTAAATTGTAATGTGTGTGTGGGTGTGTGTGTGTGTGGGTAGGTGTTTGTTTGTTTTTTACTTCATCAAAAAATGTAGAGAAGAAATGCATGATGATTGATTTTGATAATAGTATTGATTTAATGATAAGAAATCCTATTTGAACATTAAATGATCGAGTAAAATGATTTCTGAATGATTATGTAACACTGATGACTGGAGTAATAACTGCAAGTAAAGCATTTAGTCCATTACAAGACTAAATCACATTTAAAAAATATTAAACTGCTATTATAAATTTCAATACCCCACATTTTTAAACTGCCTACCTTGTAATGCCTAGTTTTTCAGTTTTTTTTTTTTTTCTTCCTCTTCTTTTTTATTTTCTGTGCTTTGTGCATTTGAGTTTTGATAAAGCTATTTTCCTTTCACATATTCAAATGTAAATTACAGATTTGTCCCCCCCTAGTGTTCAAGATCATTTTGTTAGCTAAAGTGGCCATAGTGTTTGGTGACTAAGATATATATATATATATATATAAGTACATTAGTTTATGCATTAAGGATGCACATCTGTTCTTACAATATTTATTAATATCCACTACCATGCCAAAGGTTTGGGGTGAAATAAGATATTTGTTCAGTCTTTCAGAAATCATTATAGTATGCTGATTTGCTGCATAAGAAACATTGCTTACTGTCAAGATAGAAAACGATTGTCTTTTATTTATATATATATTTTTTATATATTTATTTATATATATATATATATTTGGGAAAGAGTTTACTCTCTTCAGGTAAACCATGAGGACCATGTTTATTTGCACTATGTAAGGGTTTTTGTTTACAGCATATTTGTGAGTTTACTTTGTAAATGTATTATGTATATATAAATACATACCCTTAAGTGTGTGTATTTTATATATGCATAATCTACACAGTACACACACACAAACAAAAACTTACATTTTGGATGTAATTAATTGCAATTAATCATTCAATGGCAGTAGTTAAAATGTGTTGGTATAAAAAGTGCTATTAACAATGAACAGTTATGGTAAAAAATGTATTAATCTGAGATGGATAATATTACCCAATGTGACTATTGCCTCTCTTATTGTTGTTTTAGGTCCAGGTGAAAAGGGTATAAAGAGGTTAAATCCTCTTGTTTTTCAGGATGACAAGATTCCACCCAAGTCCCCTCGTCCACGTCGCAACATCTGGCTGTCCCGTAGCCAATCTGACATTTTCTCTCGTAAACCAGCTCGCAAAGTGAACGTCCAGGACCCTTACTACAACCCAGAACCTAGGGGCTTTATACACGGGCAACCAAAAGTCAACCCTTTCAGTGCCAGAGAGGACTTAAAAGGTGGAAAGATCAAGTTTTACGATATGCCTAGCAAGTCTGTCTTCTCACTCATGTTTGATTTGCACTCTCCTCGTGGCAGTCAAAGCTCATACCAGCCTCATCCCAACATCAGCACTGGGGCCTCTGGAAACGGCTGCACCCCGACCTGGCCGGAGACCTGGCAGCTGCCTGGTCGTCAGTGCATCTCGCTCCCTGTCTCTCCCCAGCTGCCTCATTCGGATGTCTTCTTCTCACCTCACTCAGCATCCAAGAGCGAGGCCGGACAGCCCAGTGGCGAAAGCAAGCAAAAAACATTAAGCAGCTGGGCCAAGAAGTACGCCGTTAACGAGATCCCTCCTTACAAACCACGAGCCGAAAGACAGGAGGAAGTGGGAGCAGCAAAGGACTGGCCGTCTCTTGTACCCTCTGAAGGAGGAGAAGCAGAGGCCATGGACTGCTCCAGCAGCAGAGGAAGCCCTGCGGACGATAAGGACACGATCCTCAGCCAGATACAGAACGGAAGCATCGGCAGCTTATGCGAGGACATGGAGGCGGAAGACCAGGATGGCTTAATGATCTCCAACAAAAACTCTCTCACGCTGAGCATGTCTGTAGAGCCACAGGAACTATGTCCGATAGTCCTCACAGCCTGCAAAGCTACATCTTCAGGAGAACGCATCTCCAGATGTAATATCTAGATGGTTAAAGGGCACACGCCAGCCTGGTTGAGGACGTTTCCTCAAGTGTGGACTGATCAGATGCCACACGATTATATTGGTTAAATATTTAATACGATTATAAGTTGTATATATTTTTTCCTTTGAGGGATGTAAACCCTTGTAACTTAAGCTAAAAGGGCGGCTTGGATTTATCGAGAGAGCAGTTAACAGAGGTGTGAAACACTGATCCAGCACATGCAGTAGTAATTACCCATCACACTATGAAAGATACGTTGGATGTCACCTCACACAGGGCTAATGATGAGACGCATTGTGAATATATATATATTTTTTTTACAATACATGCTATTGGTTGCACATACACGTATGCTGTTTTTGTTTTTAATTTGTCCACAAACTGTATTCAGTTTCTACATGTCTGATTATAGAATTTATTGAAAAACAAATGTTTTGGAGAAAGGTGATAGAGTCTTTTTTTTGCACTGCATGGGCTTAGAAAATATGCAGCAAACATTCCGTGTCGTCTCACATCTTAAAAAGCTCCTGTTTTGATCCTACGCTAACGGTGTGTGTGCCATGGTAATTTCAAAACGAGGATCATTTTCACTTTTTGACCTCCCAGGTCTTCAAAAAAAAAAAAAAAAAAAAAAAGGTCCATGTCTGTATCTACTTAAAGTCGTGATTGCACTTGAAATAAGTTAAATGGTTTGAACTTTGTTTTTAATCTATTATTTGTCACTACATTTCTATGCAATAAATTTAACCAAGGCATGATAGTTTTATAGAGAGGATTTATTTTGATATTTATAAATTTTTACTATGTCTGTGAACTGTTGAAACGGTGTTGTTTATATAAACTGATGAATAGAGATTTCTGTACATGTTGAAAATGGTCAGTTTTTGCTAGTGTGTTATTAACTCTTTTTCAGCCCTGACTGTTTTCCAACACTTTTAGATTTGTAACTGATTCAGACATGTATATTTCTACCAAAGACAGATCAGGACTTATTTTCCCCCATTTATATGGCTTTAATTGTTTAAATGCATGTGTGTATTCCCAATTGTTTAAAATAAATTCAGAATGTCTTGTTGGTATTTATGGTGGTATTTATTTAAAGGTTCTTCCATAGCTTCTATAAAGTCAATCTAGTCTAGTCTTATCTACCTTGATTTAGGTTAAACGGAGAAAGAACAGACAAGCCATGGACAGGAAACCATAGAGAAGCACAAGACGTTTTATTTAACCAAAAATGTACACAAAATTGAAATCTATGCAGTCCCTGCATGTTTTACCACATTGCTTTTTCCCCAGACGTAGTCCATCTTGTGCACATGAGCCTTTGAAGACTTCGAGAAGGTGCTTTTGGCTACATGCAGAGGAACAGACTTGCCACTGAGGAAGAGCTTATTGAGACATGCAGGGATGAGAGGAGCAGTGCTGGATTCTTCTGTGTTTTCTGTCAGATTTCTGGCATAAGCAAAAATATAGCCAGTCATGAAAGCGTCAAACCCTGCTCGGTGAGTCCCTCCTTCTGCTTTCTTCTCCTTTGGTCTAACGGGAGCTTCGGAAGATGCTTCTGGCTGAGATTTCTCATTTCCATTCTTGCTGGCCGCTTTCCCAGGTTCAAACGCATGGGTGGCATCTGCTGGTTCAGAACTTGCTGACTTCTCCTGATGTTCAGGGGGTGCTGGTTCAGACACGGGCACTGCCTGGTCCAGCTCAGTCTCTTCAAAGTGTGACCTTTTGCTCTGTGGGGAACTGCATGTCTCAGAAGTCCCTTGAGAACCTTTCTTTTTGTTCTTGCGCTTTCTTTTCTTCCTCTTGTCTTCTCTGATCTTCTCATCATGCTGGATTATTAGGTCTGTATCATGTGACATGGAGCACTGAGAGCCATTAGGACACCATCCATACGCCTAAAGCAGAAAACAATTAGTGCGTCACATACAAAATAAGAGTTATTATTCAAGCACCACAGACATGTGCGCAGGCATGACAGAAACATCCTAGTTATTTCTTTTTAATCCTGTGATGTCAAATCTGAATTTCCAGCACCCAATACTCCAGTCTTCAGTGTCACATAATGCTTCAGAAATCATTTTAATATGCTGATATATTGTTCAAGAAACACTGAAAACAGTTATGCTGCTAAATATATTTGTGGAAAGCACACTACAGGATTTTTAAGATTCTTTTATTAAAATTAAAAGTTTGAAAGAACAGCAAACAACAACAAAAAAACCTTTCACTCTGAATTAGAGGAACTCACAGAGAACTGAACGCAGACGTTGAGGTCACCATCCTGATTCTGGTTGTCCGAGCACGGCCTGTAGTCTATGTAGCTCTGCATGTTGCCCGTGTATTTACAAAACTCTAGGAGCACATGACTCCCATTGCCACCTCCCATGACGTCTTTGCTATTTTCCAACTTGCTGTGGAGGACAAAGAAAATAACTGAAATTTTAGGCACTGCACAGACATGTAATTTCGATATAGTGAGATATATTCCACTAACCACTTCTTATAAGCGTATTCCAGGTATGAGGCTGTAAACCGCAGTTCATACTCCGTTGCATACTTGGTGTCATAGATGCCTGAGGGAAACATCTGGGATAGATCGGCAATGAAGGTGCCCAGTCGATCAGGAAGTTGGGCGTAGAAGCATTGGTACAAGAAGACCATGTCTATCAGACCATTATGGACCACTAAGGGCTTGTTGGCCCGAAGCAGTTCTACAAACAATGAGCGCATGTTTACCCCATGGGCATCACCTCCCTAAAACAAGCACAGAATACACCTACTTAAGTCTCAATTATAAAAATATCAATCTTTTCTGTTAAAAGTTTAATCACACTCACTTTATCGTTACCCTTATAATAAGAAATGCCTTCAGCATATTGCTTGTTGAAGTCAAACCCGTGCTGTACAAGAAACTGCACTGACTGCGGTTCAATGATGTACTCCTCTGAACAAAGCAAGGTCAGATTGTACACCTGGACCAGGTATGTGTTGTCCGCCTAGAAACAAGAAATACACTAGAATAAATGCCCGTTTTTGCTTTAAGACTATAAAAAATGGAAATGGCAGAGACTTACTTTGTCGTCAAGCTTTTTATAACAAGCAAATCCCAGTGAAAGTATGGACCGTGTGCGAGCTGCGTGACATATGGCTTTGTACCTGTCTTCAATGGATCTTTAAAGGAAAGAAACAAGTAAAAAATAAGCATTACCACGTCTCCAGTCCAGGATATCGGATAAGAATATTTTAGTCCCACGACTCACTCAGCTAGAAGAGCTTTCCTTGATCCAAGACCACTCAGTTCCTACAAGAGACCGCCTTATATGATCGAGCATGCTCTTTTTCGGTATGCAAACACTTGAATCTTCAGTGTGTAAATACAGAATGCGCTTTTTCTTACCGTATCAATGGCGATGAATGAAGACGTTTTAATTGCTATCACCATTGCTGCCCACAACTCCTTAAAGTTGTTTCCTTGGACATCTATGACTGGGACTACCATTGGGGATGACATCGTACAAATTCACCAGATGAACTAACATCTGCTAAACACAGCGGCTTCACTGAACCCGAGTCTTTCTCTCGGTCTCTAATCGACGAAGCGAGCGCTCTACGTCACCGCTGTTCTTTAGGAGTAAAACTAAATAATGTCGTTGCCGGTGCAGATATACAGTAGACGTGCTGGGAATATCATTTCGTAGAGGAAAACTAATTATAATCAGACATATCTAAGTTATAAGGTAACTGTTCCCATCATTACACGGGTCTAGTTTTCACGTCTTTCCAGCTGCTTCTGTTTTCGCTGCTTAAAAGTCGCAAATATGTTTTGTTTTTCACACTTTCTGAATTTTAATCGCCCGTGTAAGCCACATGTGAGTTTGTGTACTTCCGGCTGGAGTTTCTTGTTTTACGAGCGTTTCCGCTACCTACTGGACTGGAGTGGAAAGTACATATGAGAATTTAAAAAGAGAAGACTTACCCAAATTATATTAATTACTTTAAAATGGACTTGACGGATCAAGAGAAATAAATGAATATATCGTCACACAAACGTGTGTGTGTGTGTTTTAATAAATATAAATTGTATGTTTATTCTATAGGCTATAGTTGTGTTTATTCTAAACAGTTGTTGTTCTTTGTCTTACATTATTTACATTTCGGTTTTATATTTAACTGTTGTTACTTAAATACTACTGAGAGAGAGAGAAAAAATCAATAATAAAGCCGGCTGAAAAATTATATGTAATCCGATATGAATCTAGACTTGCGAATAAGGAACGTGTGATAAAAGCTAATTTACAATAGTTTTGAATCGTTCACGAAAATTAGGGAAAAAACATGTATTTTAACTTATTTATCCCTTTATACGTGCGAAATGTGAACAGTTTTTATACAGGCATAAGTAAAGTCAACTCTCAGATAACGCGTCATCCAGTAGCCTACCCAAGTTACCGACGCCATTTTGGCTCAAACAAACTCTACATTTCACTTATTAGTAAAACACATTCGTCTTAAGAAATCGCATTTTATACCAATTGCATTAAAGAGGCCGCCTGGAAAGTCACTGCATGTGTCTGCTAAAATAACCGCTGCATCTTTTTTTCTGAATTGTAAAGTGTTTTTATTAATACACCTGCTAAGTCCTCTGCTAGCAGTCCGCTACGTGTCACCGCTGTTGTGCCCAGATGATAAGTTAAACATTTGGCGAATGTGAATAAAAATGGGTGGATGCTCCGCTCCAAACTGCTCGAACTCTACAACTATTGGAAAGCAGCTCTTTCGCTTTCCGAAAGACCCCGTGCGCATGAGAAAATGGCTTGTAAACTGTCGGCGTGATTTTGTACCCACTCCCTGCTCCAGACTGTGCCAGGCAAGTGAAAAGCATGCGAGTATTAAAATCTGCAGAAGACAACATTGCAGTTATTTATTCTGGCTTCCTTTTGCGTAATCCTATATGTGTGCTTTTGTCATAAATCTTCTTTTCCGTGCCTTGCAGGACCACTTTGAAGAAAGCCAGTTTGAGGAGATCGCCAGATCGCCAGCAGGGGGAAGGAAACTCAAACCGAACGCAATCCCCACACTGTTCAATGTACCCGACCCTCCCTCTCCCGTCACCCCTCAAGCAGTGTTACCTGTAAAAAATGAGCCAGGTAAAGTTCTTAGTACGGAGCCTCAAAGGGCAAGGTGAAGGAACAACAATTGTATTTCAGTGCTTTCTGATTTTGTCCTCCCATGTTGTTTTTTATTTCAACCCTCTACTCTGTATACGTGATGCTGCACCATAAAACAAATCATAATGGTCAATTTGAAAATATTGAGGCTGAGGGTGCCCAAAAATTAAAATATTTTCTAAAAACGGACTTTAAAGCTGTCCAAATTAAGTCCTTAGCCATGTACAGGCCTGTAAATGATTCAAAATATTTATGGAACAATCTTTACTGAATATTTGAATGATTGTTGGCATAAAAGAAAAATCGATTTCTGATTTTGATTTATGACTGGTTTTGTGGTGCAGGCTCACATATCTGAGCCAATTGACCAAAAACGTAACATCACTATTATTATTATTTTATATATATATATATATATATATATATAAGCACTATGTGCTAGTGTATTTATTTGTGAATGTTTGGAAACAAACTTGTTTGAGGTCAACTATGAGTACATTTAAAAAAATAACTAAATAATTATTATTATCTCATTCAACTCATTTGCTTCATTCTATGAAAGTTTAACCCTTCAAGGGTTAAACAATTCTTTTCTATACCAACCACTGTCATTTAAAACAAAGATGAAAATTTGGGGGATGAACACAGTCCCTTTAAGGTCATGTTGTGTGCTGCTTATGAACATATAATGTTTTTAATATAGTGGATAAAGACTTGAACATGGGGGACCATGGATATGCCCGTCGACAGCCCCCGGTGGATTCAGAGGAGGATGGGGTTCAGAGAACAGACGAGGAGAGACCCTGCTCTCTCTGCCAACATTATAAAACCAAACTGGAGCAGCAGCAGCAGCACACAGTCAGACTGCAGAGAGAGGTAACATTCCTTCTAATAAATCATAACAGATTGTACAAATTAGCGACTGAAAGTCATTTCTTTATAACGCAGGCAGAGGAGATGAAGAAACGTCTTTACAAACTGAGTAAAATAGAGAAGGGGCTGCAGGTGTTCCTGTTTGAGGATCAGATACGTGCCCTGACATTGGCCAAGCGTTCTCGGAGGGCAGTGTGGTCCCATGACACTTTACTAACAGCCCGTAAAATCCGCTGTGCAGTAGGGGTTAAAGGATACGAGTACCTAAGGGAACTGGGCTACCCTTTACCTTCATACAGGACGCTTTGCAATCGGCTGGAGCCCAAAATGATGGTGACCACGAGTATGCAGGACGAATTGGCAGAACTGGGCCTGGGTATCATAACAGCTTGTGACAGCCCAGAGGGCAACGTGACGAGTGATGAAGGACTGATCGGAGTCATGACCTGAAACACAGTGTTTGTAAGAAACTGACTGTTAAACCAGCCAAAGGCAAAGCTGCAACAGAAGATGTTTGTTTACTTGGTTAAGTTATTTTGAGTTGTTGTTGCATTTTAAAACCATTTGCATAAATACCACAACAGTCTGGAGATGATTCACTATTATATAACAAAATAGAAATATTTTGGTCTTGCTGCATCTGGCTGTGTAGTTGGAATCCCTTGAAGGAAATATTGCACCTGTACTTATTAAAAAAAAAAAAAAAAATAGAGGAAAACTGTCAGAGGAATCGTTTCAGCTGGGGGCAGAATCATAATGTACCCCAAAAACCAAACAGTATCATTTGAAACTTGACTGAGACAAAGATACTAGAAAGTTTTTGCTTGTGTCTGTGAGAGGAAGTCGACAAACGAGACCTGGCGAATGTCACTGTTTTAAAGTGGTGTATTGGTAGTGGTGCTGTTTTAAAGTGGAGATGGCACATATTTATAGAGCCACCACACAAGTGATTCATCCAGTTGCCAAACTGAGGGGATTGTTCGGAATAATAAACCTCTGTCTGTCTGCAAACCAGAGTTTCTGGTTTTGTGTTTTTTTGCTTTTGTGCTCATGTTTGCCTTGCCACCCCTGTCTGTACAGTTTTAGTTCAACAGCTCTTTGATGGACCCCTTGTCAACTGTGGCTTAAAGGCATAGTTCACCCCAAAATAAACTTACCCCCCCCCCCTACAAAAGAATGGTGGTAACAAACTGTTTTAGTTATTTATGGTAAAAAAAAAATTAACAGGGACCTCTGAGAAACATTTAAGGGTAAAACTAGTGCTGTCAAACAATTAATTCTGATTAATCGCATCAAAAATAAAGTTATTTACATAATATATGTGTGTTTCCTATGCATATTTAAATGTTTATAAAATAAATGTATGTACATGTAAATATTTGTAAGATATATATATACTGTGTGTGTGTGTATATATATATATAGATAGATACACATAATAAATACACACAGTACACAGACATATATTATGTAAACAAAAAGTTTTGTTTTGATGATAAATCACAATTAAACATTTGACAGCACCAGGGAAATTAAACGAGAGCCATTTAATTAAATAACAAATGCTGGGTGTTCAGTACTGGTGGTTACAGTTCATTTTTGTTTTGCCGCTCATGTCCGCTCAAATATTTTGAGTGTACTGAAGGTTGTTGCTCCATGGATTAAAGTGTGTACTTTGGTCCAATCATTGTTGTTTGCTAACCTAAAATCAATTCCTCTGGCCATGTGATGGTGTAAGATCTTTCAAAAATGTTTTTGTTAACTTTGGTGCATTTACAGCAAGGCCAGACTAAAAATCTCTATTTTTTTTTTTGTCATTTATTTAGCACATCTGAGACCCCTGGTCCTGCGAATGCTCCCGTGTTTGTTAAGGTAAAAGTATGAGCCGACAAGTACGCTCTTATACGTGATATCTACTTTTCAGCAAAGCTGTATGATTGGTAAACGTTGGTCACTGAGGGATCCGTTGCAACATGGAAAGTAAATTTACAGATGCACTTGTTTTTCACATGATGTGATCACTGAATGTTTAGCTCAAGCAAACAGTAACAGAAACTGACAGGGAGAAGGAACACGCATGAACTGCCCCCAAGATTTGAATGTCGCTTCGGTATCTGCAGATCGATTTATGTTACAAATGTCAACTCAAATAACCAGGAGGTCAATCAAAGCATCAAAACAGCACTGTAGATTCAAAACTAAATATTTGCTCAGCTGATGTTACATATCATCAAGTTATGACAAAGTTTGTTTCATGTTAAAAATTGTTCATTAATCTTCCCGTTAAACACACCAGTCCCCGATCCCATCTTTTACTGGTTTGTTCTGTTTGATTAGGGGGAGGTTTGTCCAGATTGAGAGCTTTAAAAGTGTGGACCAGACAACCTACCCCCATTTCTTTATTTTTAACACAGAGGAGGCCAGGGGTCAGAGCTTGAGGTTTGTGCTAATCGTGTCAGTTTTGCTTTTAAGCGTGTATGGGATAAAATCGATGCAAAAACAAATGAATCATCAAAGTAATTGATTAAGTAGTAATTTAGTTTAATGGTTGGTTTTGTTTGCAGTTGTTGTGGTGAGTGAAGTTCAGCAGACATGATGCAGGCTCTCTGGGCTCTGTGGTTGTCTGCTTTTCCAGTTTTGCTGGGAGCTTCACCGCTGTTTGTGGAGAAGGAAAGCAATGGCTCCATGATCTGTAAGCCTGCTCCGAAGTGGGAAATCGATGGCAAGGTTCCAATGAAGGACCTTTCAGGAAATGTAGTCGTTGTGGCTCTTCTTAAAGCGAGCTGACATTTCTGTCTCACGCAGGCTGCTAGGTGAGAGATCTCGGTCTCATTCTTTAAAGTAATGTCTTTCCTACTTTTTACAGTAAATATAAAAAAAGAAAAGAAATGGTGAGGTGCTATTATAAGAGACTCAATCCTGATATATTTATACTTCTTAAAGGGACAGTTCACCCAAATATGAAAATGTACTTACCCTCATGTCATTCCAAACCTGTGTGAGTGTTGTTCTTATGTTTTGAAGAATGTTGGTAATCAAACAGTTGACTTTTATATTTCTTTCCCTACTATGGAAATAAATGTGGATCAACAGCGGAGTGGTTCTTCGGAAAATCTTTTTTTGTGTTCAACATAGTAAAAAAACTCATTCAGGTTTGGAATGATATGGGGGCGTGTAAACATATAAAATTGCTTACCATGCAAAATTGTAACAGGTTTAACATTTCCGGATTTTTGCCAAGTGACAAAAGTAACAAAACAATAATAAACAGTACTGAAAAGTTTACTTTTACTTATGTTTCATTCTAAAAGGATGATAAGGCCATTATGATTATTTTTATTAATGGCATAGTTTATTTCTAAAATAAATAAATAAATGTACACTGTACAAAAACACTGTACAAAAAATTGTATTATGTATTTAAAGAAGACAAAATAGCCTTTGCATTTATTTATATACAAGTTTTAGTATTTATTCCTCACTTATTAAAGTATATAAACACTATCCAATTGATTAGAATATATAATAAGAATAATTTATAGAATTACAAATTAAACATTTTAAATAAATAATAACACATTTATGTGAGGGTAACAAAACAATAACACACAGCAGGGTTGGGGTCAATTCAGGAATGAACTCAACAATTCCAATTAAATTAATGTATTCAGAAATGTATCACCACTGTCATTCAATTAATAATTCATAATGTTCTGTTCTCATTTTTATTTACTTGCATTTGTTCAACTCTATTTCTTACATTGCTTG
>JAUYWG010000032.1:9824234-9854507 GCA_034779775.1 Enteromius afrohamiltoni
GTAATTAATTGTATCATTTCTCTTTTGACAAAAAGTGAAAATGGGTCCCACAGACCCGAACACCATACAAGGGTTAAAACATCCGGTAAAGTTTTAAATCTGAAAGTGCAAGATTGAAGTTTTTTGTATTTTCTAAAGAAAGAGTCAACCCCGAATCAGTGAAATTAGTCAATTTTAAAACGATCATGTTGAAGTCATTAGCATATTTCCCGCCCAATTGTTGGTCTTTTGGCATTGGTCTGAATGAAAATGCAAATGAATTCTTTGCCACTAGGTGCTGCTTTTGGAGTGTAAAAATAGCTGTTTCCCCGGTTACCTGTACACAAAGAAGCACTGAGCTCACAAAGCTACTTTATCATCTATTACAGGTATTATGAAATGAAAGTGAGACGGATCAGACCAATCACAGCAGATTAGCATCATGCAAAGGAGTGGTTTGGAAAAATGAATCATTGAGCGAATTGTTTGAAAGTCGTTGAGAAAATAAGGTAAAAATAAATGCATATCGTAAGACAATTAAAAGTGTTTTTTGACCTCCCAGAACCAAAATATGAACTTTCCTTACCCATAATAGTTTTTTTATGTAGTTGAACAGTTAGTATATGACCTCCAAGTCCATTTATTTACTTGATATTATTTACATAAATTCAAAGTATTCTGAAAACAACTGCAATAATCAACTAATTAGTGTAATAATGCAGAAGGAAAAATGCATACAGGTGTGTTCAAAGAATTGCTAAAAATCAGGCTTTGTGTCCAAAAGATGAAAATGCTGCCTCCACAGGCATCATACAGAGGTAGAAAAGCAATAATGCACAACTGGCCTGAGATAACTTCAACTGGTTGATTTTTGAAATCATCATAGAAGTATTTTTTACTGCCTGTGATGTCCCACTATCCTGTGTGCTTGAATTCCATGACAGTTTATCAAAAAATTAATAAATAAAATAAAATAGTTAATGAGCTGTTTATAATATTTTTGACTTCTGATAACATTTCTTGCAAGAAAGCAGTACTGCGGTAGTTAAATAGTAATAATTTGTTCATGTTCCCAAACCTGCCTAAAATCAGTTTCAAGAGGTACAACCACACACAATTGCTTATGAATTTGTCATTCTTTAAGAATTTTTTATTTTTTTTTTGGATGAAACAATTAGCCATATTTTAATAGATTTTTTTTCTATTATTTGTCTATCAATATAGATCTATATATAAGATCTATACAGTTTTTCAGTGTAATTTAAATGGTTTTGATAGCCAAAGAGACATAATATTTTTAACCAGTATGAATATTGCAAATAAACACCTGTGTGACTCATCAAAACAGTAAAAAGGTAAGAAGTGTTTCCATTGGCAAGTGTGTGTGCACAGTAGATGTGTGTGTCACACTTTGGACAGCTCTCTCTAAACTCAGTGTCTGAGCTGCTCCAGTTAGCTAATGGTCCCTGCAATGTGTTCCCTCAGTGGTGCCATTACTCTGCATTCCACATGGCTGGCGCACTAATAAACAAACTGTGAAATGCATTAAATTCCGCAGAGAAATTTGCAGGGACAAAACGTACCCTCTTTTCAGAGGTATTTAGATTTCTTTTATTGTGACTTTCTAACCGAGAGGTTTTTTAATTGTCCGTGATTGGAAACGCAGTGAGCCCAATCATTTCTCCTCTGCTTTGTAAACAGATCTGTTAAAATCTCTTGAAAAGCGTGAAATGACTGCACTGCCGGTAACCTCCTCTAAACACGCCTGTGCTTTCTATCTTCTGGTCGGAGGCTTGGCTCCTCTGTCCACACATCCCTCTGTTTATTGTTGGAGGAGATCTCCATTTGTCAGTCTGGCACTTGGTTTACCCTTACACTAGAAGAGGCCTGAGGGGGGGAGGCAGAGAACAAGTCATGAACAGTGTGTGATAAAACAGCTGTGCCTCTCCAGTGCTAGTATCCTAATCAGTCTCAAGGCTGCCTTGATCATAAAGAGAGACACTGTTCACATGAAGATGGATAATGCATCTCTTATGAACAATGTATTTACGGAAAATGTTTTATTTTTTTTAGCAGAGATATCCTAAAGGTAGCAGGCTGCATAAAATGATCTCAAAAAGAGAAACTATATGTGTGTGTACATGTGTGTATATATATATATATATATATATACATATGTAGGTGCATCTCAAAAAAGGAAATCAGTATCTACATCAACCTTGCCTGCTGATGAAAGTGTAAAAGTTCTCCAGAATCTCCTGGTAGATGGCTACATTGACTCTATTAAACTTATTGAACTTGAACTCATTAAACTAATAAAACACATTGGACCAACATCTCAGCATCCCAAATCATTACTGACTTCAGAAACCTCCCACTGGACTTCAAGCAGATTATATTCTGTGCCTCTCCAGTCTTCCTCCAGACATTCATTTCCAAATATAATGCAAAATTTACTCTGTAAAGAGGACTTTTGACCAGTGAGCAACAGTCCAGTTATTTTTCTCCTTATTCCAGGTAAGATGCTTCTGACTTTGTTTCTGTTTCAGAAGTGGCTTGGTAGCCCTTTTCCTGAAGACATCTTAGCGTGGAGATTCTTCTGGCACTTTTCCACTGCGTGGTACGACTCGGCTCGGCATGGCTCGTTACAGCAGTTCGGCTCGGTCTGCGCTTCCACTGCAGTTTAGTACCGCAGAGTTGGCGGGATTATTCACATGTCGTTATAGTTGTGCCGCCTCTACTGCCGCGACATCATCGTAAACGTGCCTAAAACAAACACACAACAATGGAGCATTTTTCATTCCGCATTGCCCCATCAAGCTCTCGCTGGATCCGCTCCTCGGCTATCAACGAGAGAAACATTTGTACTTCCTTAATAGACCACGTTTAGCCGTTTTTGGTTGATACAAAAAGGTGCGTTTCTTCAAACAAAACAGTTGCATCCGATCCTTCGCTGGCTGTGCTGATTTAAATCTAGCGGGTCTGTTGTGTCTCGTGTGGCAAGTTCAGTGACGCAGTAATGACGATTTTCTCCGGCTAATCAGTGACCAGCAGAGTTTACACGTCACGTTTTGGTAACGGTACGGCTCGCTTGGAACCTCGACTGAGGTGGTACTAAAAAAGGACCAGGTACCAGGTACTGTTCCCAGTGGAAAACCCCCCAAAAGTGAGCTGTACTGAACCGTACTGTACTATGCAGTGGAAAAGCGCCATTCATGGTCTGACTCCAGTTCCAGTCCACTCCTTGTGAAGCTCTCCCTGGTGTTTCAATCGGCTTTGCTTTACAGTATTCTCAAGCTTGAGGTCATCATTGTTATGAACCTTTTTCTACCCAATTTCTTTCTTCCATTCTTTCTTTCCAGTAAAGCTTTGCTTTACTTTGGATTTAATATGCTTTGATACAGCACTCTGTAAACAGCCACCTCTTTCAGTAATGGCCTTCTGTGACTTATCCTCTTTGTGTGTGGAGGGTGTCAGTGATGTTTTCTGGACCATAGCCAAGTCAGCAGTCTTCCCTGTTATTTAAAGAACAACAGATATCTGGACTTAATACTGTAGGGATGGTCATTTAATGACATCATTTTGATCTGATCATCAAGTTTAAAATAGAACAAAACAAAAAAATTGCAATGTTTTACTTTACATTTAATGAATAAAGGATAAAGTTTACCTTTTTGAAATAAGTTACAATTGCATTTTTCATTATATTCTTTTTTCTTTAAAGTTTTTAGTCTGCCAAGGGTACATTTATTTAATCTTTAATACAATTAAAACAGTAATAGTGTGACATATTAATGCTATTTAAAGATTTTTTGATGAAATTTATTCCTCTGATGGGAGGCTGAATTTCTGCAGTCTTCATTGTAACATGACCCTCGAAATCATTAAAATATATGCTGATTCAGTGCTTAAAACATTTATTATTATCAGTGTTAAAAAATTCATTAACTTTTTTTCTGGAAACGTCACATAGAAGTTCATAACAACAGCATTTATTTGAAGTAAATGTATTCTGCAGTATTATAAATGTCTGTACTGTCACTTACTATAATAAATTTTAACACTTGTATTAAGAGATTTATGTTAGTTAATTAAGTAACATGTAAATAAGGAACATTTTGAATAACTTGAATAAATTGGATCAAATCAATCACAACTGTCTTTTTTTGCATGCTCTCCCAGCAGCGATTAAAATCTTCTACAACACTTTATACCTCCCCAGTTACATCCAATGCGGAGCTTTATGAAGAGAATGAAATAGCATTCATTCTCTTCATATTCACCCCCCCCCTCTCTCTCAATTATTCACCCTGCAGCCCCTCCACCATAAGAGTGTGTACCTGGAAGCCAACTGAGTAAGTCTTGGCAGGAGGCTGAGATAGACGAACATCAGTAACTCTGGAAACCCATCTCGCAAAGGTCTACAGTGAAGAGATGATGATGAGTGCACCGGTTACACCAAGTCAATGCATTTCCTTTTGGGTCTTTCACAACTGCAGGACTGAAGCGCATGTAAGTGTATATGTGTGCGCATGTTTAATGGCGTTCTGGAGGGAGGGTTTATGAAAGATGTGTGCTCACACCTCTAATTAGAAAGACTGATGAAGGCTGACACACCTTGCCTGCCTCATGTTATCAGTCATTAGCGAGAGTGCACCAGATTATGTGGGCCATGACCTATGTAATGGTGAATTACCTTTCCACCATCCTCGCTGCTTCTCTCTCTCCACTCTCCCTCCAAATATCTGAGCTTGAACCGAGTAAGCTCACACGTCAGACCCAGACAGAACAAGAAAACCACACCGCTATATAATGTATCTCCCAATTATACTCCAATGATAATTGCTTTGGAGCATATCCCTGGTGCTTCCCCTGGTGTAAAACTGATACCTAGGCCGATATGGTGCAGACCATCTGGTGGTTCCTCTAGCAGACAATGGTCTCGTGAGATGGGGGTTGATGGAGAGCATTTGGCTTTGCTCAGGGTATCAGCTTTTAATGCAGTGGTCCAGAACACTATGCGCAGTCAAAAGGACAGGATGGGACGGAGCGCTTCGGAGGCCTGCAAATGCTCAATGCCATTAGAGGGGGAGAAGGGTTGCAGGCCGGATGGAGACTCTTATGAATAGTGCATGATTTATGATCTTTAATTTACTGCGCTTTCAGAGAGCATGATGTTAAGTGGAGCAGTGCTAGTGCAGGTATGGTGAGATTCGGAGACCGAGCCGCGACCCTGAAAGCTGGATAGAGCTGCTTTCATGTTGACATTTCTGCAGGACCAGGTGTGGGAAAATGAGCAGCCTGGCAGGTGCCTGAATTCAAAACTGTTGTTTGAGAGGGAATCCTTAAAGAACAGGAGACAGCAGGAAAGTAATTAAACATGATTTCACAGCTTAATTGTGTTTACAAAGAACTCCTTTAGCTTGTCATGCTGTTGGAGAGAATGAAAGGGGAGTTGTGTTGCTTACTGGCTCTTCAGTCACAACGAGCATGGAGTGATGAGTGGATTTAAGGTTTTTTTTAAAAAAAACAAGTTTTCGCCACTAAATGATTGCAAATGCATGGACTTGAAAACAGAAGTAGCGTGATCACACTTACAAGCAATCACGAGTTCAAAAAGCAAACAAACTCTTTGTTGTTTGAAAAAATGGTCTTTCTCTCAGATGTTGTAAAAACCACACAAAAAAAACACAGTGTGGCCTTCAGATTAGATTATGGCATTAGTTCACTCGAAAATTTAAATTTCTTGGATTTTTTCAGTACCATGTCATCCAAAATGTTAATGTCTTTCTTTCACCAATTAAAAGCCAATTAAGGTTTTTGAGGAAAACATTCCAGGATTTCTCTCTATATAGTAGACCGGGGATCAGTGGTTGAAGGTCCAAATTGCAGTTTCAGTGCAGCTTCGAAGAGCTCTACACAATCCCAGCCATAGCAGAGCTAGTGCAAAATAAGCACTTGTGGTTAAAAAGTATATACATTTTTAGAAAATGAAATAGTTTTGCTAGATAATGAGACTGCAATTTGGACTTTCAACTCACTAGTCCCTGTTAAAGTCCACTATAGTGGAAATTCCTGGATTTTTTTCCTGTTTTTAATTGAAGAAATAGACATGAACATTTTGAATGACATGGAGGTGAGTAAATTATCAGGAAAACTTCATTCTAGAGTGAACTATCAAACATAAAAAACTTGAATGGAATGAAGTAGAATTTAAGAAAATTAACGGGGAATTCATAAAATTCTGATTTTTAAATACAACAGCAAAGATTGGTAAACATTTTTGGCCTCATAAAGCCGCCCTTTGAAAGTAAAAAAAAAAATAATTTTTGACCAGAGAGGAAGAAGACTGAATGCGTTTCCTGTGTTGAGTTTCTTTAAATTACAATCCAGTAAATTTCACTTCCTGTCATTCTAATTCAGAATTCCAGTTTGACTTTCTGCGGGTGTGGCCAGTTTGATTCCGACTCACTCCTGTTCTTTAGTTCCACAACACACCAAATCCTAAAACTATTTGTGGTGTAAACTACATAATACTGTTTACTTTCCAAAAACAGAGCTGCTTCAAATGTTGCTGATGCTCTGTGGTAGGAGCAGAAGGCGTCTCTGTACCCATCACTTGTCTCTTGACTACACCCAGACTCAGTGCTTCCAGAGCAACATCTCTCTCTCCTGTCAAACTGTTTCAGTCATACAGTAGTGAAAAGCAGCCTCTCTGCCGGGTGAGACCTCGCTGAAAAGACAGCAGAGAGCTGGAGGTAAAACTGGGAAAGGTTTAACAATGGCTACCACAGAAGTTCAGCAAAGTAAGTGTTCAGAGATTGCGCATACCTTTTCAGACAAACCGAAAAGCAGCACTTCAGCCGTTAAAATGACTTTAAATGGAAATGGAAAACAGATAGTTTGAGCATAGCTGTGGATTAATAAATTAATTAGTTCATTGTTTTGTCAATATAACACACACACACACACACACAAAAACAAGTTTTTTTTATATAGATTTTTCTTTTATGCCAAAAATCATTAAGATATTATGCTAATGGTGCCCCAGAAACAATGTCATTCATCCATAAATCCATTTTCCAAATCACTCGTCCTGCACAGGGATGCTGAAGCGACCCAACTAAGAATACAGACAGGAACAAGAAACCTGTGTTGTGAGCAGAAGAATTAATTTAGGCAGACAAATCAAAAGAACAAAGACAATGGCAATATCTGGCATATATGTCACTGTTGTTGTAAGTTCACTTTAATGCTTCCATATCTGCATTGTATCTAGAGGACTGGTATCCATAGAGACAAGCTTCACAGATCAGGGTGACATTCCAAAGTAATATCTAATCTTCAGCAACCTGATCTCATTGTCATTCATCTAAAGCTTTGCCCTTTTGGTGGTATTTATTCTATTGTGGATTTTGACTTATTTGAACATGCAAATGAGGTATAATGTAGACCTGGGGCATCTGCCGCGCTCAAATACACACATCACAGTTAGCGGGATGAGCACCCACCTCCCCATAGCCTATCACGCTAGTCACATAAGCCTCTTGGACTGCATGGAGGCGAGCGAGGCCTAGGGGCCTGCTGTGCGTAAAATCACCCCCTAACACCATTAGGAACATCCCAGCAATCACACTATATGGGTGTGAGACAGACAACAGTGCTTTCTGTCCGTGCTGTTTTGAAGCCATTCAGACTATTCGGTGGAGAGGCTCATTTAGGAGTCTGCATGGCCGTTTCCATAGACTGTTTCCTGTCTCAAAGAAGCTTGATTACTAGAAAGGGAGAGAGACTCTACAATTCACATGAATGCGATTGTTGTAGGAAAACATGATTTGGGAGAACTGATTCAAGAGGAAATGCAAATATATCGGCACCATTTGAGCTCACAAGTAGTTAGTGAACACTAGAGTTAGGAGTGAAAATGTACAAGTAATGGTATGGGTGTACAGTGTCAACATTTTCCTCAATGAAAAGTAACTAAAATGAATATCTCGCTATTAATAGCCAGTAGCAAGAATAAAAAACAAATGGATTGTAATGTTCTTTATCCTGTGAACTTTAACTTGCTCACTGGGGTTGTAAGGGTTATTATATATTTAAAAAAGCACTATGCAAATAAATGTTATTGAAAATTATATTCTTTAACATCTAAAGTAGTATTTTTAAATATGTAATATTGCTGTAAAACTATTAATGGTGATTAATCAAAATGTTTGCATAATGTATCTGTGTGTACTGTACAGTATATATTTATTATATATAAATAAACACACAGTTTATGTTCATATTATTTATATTATACATATAAATATTATATGTATTTATAAGTACATTAAGTATTTAATGTTGCAAAAAATATCAAATTAGTCTTTGGGTAAAAAAATTGCTTTGGGTAAAAAAGCCTGAAGAGACTTACATCATAAATAGTGTTTTCCCCTTTAAGCCAATTACAAAACACATTGAAAATAATTTGAAATAAACTTAGCTAGTTCAGTAAAACAAATCGTATATATACAGCTTGGGGTCAGTAAGTTTCTTAATGTGAAAGGTCTCTTGCACCAACTCTGCAAATATATTTATCAAATATTATATATTCAGGTGATTCCTAAGAAATCATTCATGCTCAAGAAAGCTATCTTATTATTATCCCTGATAAAAATAACTAAATAAATAAAAAAAAAACAGTTGTGATGACTAATATTTTTTGTAGAAACGGTGATGCATTTTGCTCCGGGATTCTTTTGAAATATTGTTTCTTTGAAATGATTGAGTAAAATTATTTCAACAGCCCTGTTGAAACACCCCTGTCAGGAGGATTCCTGTGGACAGGTGAAAGGGGGGCGACAAAAAGGCCTTCTTCCCTGCTCTTTCCTGCAGCTGCATGCTCAGCACAGCCCTGAAGGACATATCAGTGCCTCCACAGTAAACACTCCTACTATTTGTCCTGGGCCCTCTCATGAGACCAGCTCCATCCTGCACCCTTAAATAGCTTTAGGCCACAACAAAGAGCAAGGGCTGGGGGAGGAAGACGGTGAATGAGGGAAAGAGAGAGAGAGAGAGGGCACAGCACAGAAGAGGAAAGAGGGTGAGGATGTGTGAAGAGGGCTAAGAGCTTCTGTCACTTCTGGTGAAAACACAGAAGAAGCGTCCGTCGACGGGGGGTTGAGTGGACGAGGACGGACCTGGTCATAAATTTAGCTCCTGTGAGACCAAGTGAGGGAATACACAGACAAAGAGGAGCATAAAGGAGGTGATGCTGGCACACTTGTGGGAGGAAGCCGGAATGCTCAAGTAAAAGCAGTTATGCCGGGCCCAATACACAAACACCTAATTGACACCAATGTCTCAATCATCACACTGTCAGCACAACAAATGCTCAGTCTGACCTGACCCTGACAGACATCTTATCAGCCCAATCAAACAGACCAAATGAGACTGAAAACCTCTCACCACAGGCAACAAAGAGGCTGAGCTTTATACGTTTTGCATGCCAAACTACATGCTGTCTTCTCTATTGTGTTGGGAGAAGGCTTTGTGAAGAGATCAGCATGCCTTCAAGACATTAGCTGAGCCACACTCTGTGAGACAAAAGGCTTAGGTAATTCTCTTTTTTTCTCACATGGGTGACTTGGGCTCTCCTCTCTTGCTAAAGTCTGACTCTATTTAATGAACGCTGCAAAGAGCGATGACAAGAAGGGCCTGGGGGAGGGGGCCGCCACACCGCCACAAAGATAAAAATCAGGCCCTACAGGTGGAGCCGGGTTCTCTATCAACACTGCCATTGTTCGCCCCCTCTCCAACCGCCGCACGGCAAAAGAGCTGCAACCTGCCCCGATCGTGCTGACATCATCGCGTACGAAGAGTGGAAGGCAGTTTAAACATTCTGGTGCACACATACGCTTCGCTTGTTTGGTTTGGTTATGCTAAAAATGACGCAGTCTCGAACATTAACCCTAGAGGCTTCTGCACATTCTTAGACACTGTGTCAGGCTGAGCAACACCCCGCTCAAGTTTGCCAAGTCCAAACAGAGCCTAGAAGAAGAAGCAGCGTGAAAATGAATGGAAAGGTGAATTGTAAAAATATCCTGTTGTGTAAAAAAAATAATAAAATATTCAGTAAAAATATAACAGTTGAGGTTGATAGGTGTAAAAACTATGAATTAATTAGGTTATCAATTAATTAATTTAAAACTAGGATTAAAAAGAGTTCATCGTAAGTGGAATCTCCATAAAATATACATATAGACCAGTACTCTTTATATGCAGTGCACACTAAGACCAAACATGATAAGGGTACATGGCACTAAAATATTAAATAAAAAAATGTGACACAAAGTATACTAATGTGTGTTATATATAATTGAGAAAAAATAGAATCATATGTTGGGACATTTTGGGAATGTGCTATTACTGCAGGGTTGCCGAGTCCGCAGTTATTTGGCTCATTTGAACTACTTTTCCACTGGTTGTGGGTTAAAGGTTTGAATTATTCCATAAGTTATATACTGACTGAGATGTCTGTATTGAAATGTTTTATATTCTACAAATGTCACCATTTTTGTCCCCAGTCTGTTTTAATGCTCTGTTATTTAAATCAGACAGTGTCTATTACTACTATATAGAGACTTTCAAGTTGGAATTGTGAATATTGCATTACATTAATGTAAAATATGTTTTGTAGTTACGGGAGTGGCTTAATTTGATTTTTGACCTAGGGTCACTGGGCTTGGCCATCGGGTTAGTTTGGTTATGTACTGTAGATGTTACGTGACATCCATGTTTGACTGTTTTGCACTACAAATTATATGGTAATTTATATTTTTACCTGTAAAAACCATGCTTTTTTTGTACAGTTTTTTTTACATTAAAATTACATATCATGTTATATTAATTTTTTGTGTATGATTTATTGGTAATGTACAGTTAACCAACTGACAGGTTTTTTTAGTTTAATGGAGAAAAGGGTTTCTGTAAAGAAACAGAATTTTTAAATAGATATTCCTAGCAGATGAATAATTTTTAGTGCCGCTTCATTTAGCAACACGCAATCTTTTTGTACACATTCACATGACGGAAGACTGACAGATGTGTTGAAGCCATTGAATTGGGCCTGAAAATAGATGGACAGGAGGCCGCCGATGGCTCGAAAGGATGCAAGACCCTTTATTGTATTGTTGTTTTTCCCAGAGAGACCTTCTTTGATAGGGGTTTTTTCCACTCTCTTGTACCCCATCAATCTTTTTCCAATTACCTGTCTTGTCTCCCCCAAATCTGTCACAATTGTTGCCTTGGAAACTGGTAGCGTCCAGCGCCATTATATTTCGGTCCATTGTTCGATTTGTGTTGATGTGGCAACATTCCCCCAGATGAACGATCCTGAAAAAAATCATGGTGTGATCAAGTTGGGAAGCACTTGAATCAGATGTTATCGGCGCTGTAACACAACGCGCTGACTTAGAATGAAAATGTTTGATAAATATATCCGATAGCAGAAAGCATCCCCTTTCGATTCACCTCCATATTAACTGGCTTGGTTGGCATGTAGGGTGCTGTGCGTAAAAAAAAAAAAAAAAAAAAAAAAAAAGATGTCTCTGGCCTCAAGGACATTTTCGTACACTGGGAGCCCAGGGTACTTTGAAAAGCACCAGAAGTGACAAGACTCCCTCTTCCAGACTGTCATGCATATACATATACACACAGAGACTTACACACTCACACAGAGGACTCGCAGAATGTCATTAGACGCCTGGTATCCTGTGTGGTGAGCTGTCAGCTTGTCATCTTTCAGTCGGTGCACTCGACTGGACAGCGGCGAGCATGCTGGGATGTGACAGCCAGTAAAATGGAGTCCTGTCATTACTTCTCCCCACACCTGCTGTTCTGGTTCCCTAAGAGGCAGCAGACAAATAAACATATAAACAAACAATCTTACAAGCATTCTCTACACGGTGTTTAGAGCCAAATATAAATAAACTGACAAGATGTCAAGTTTCAATTTGGTTGAAATATGTGATATTTTACTTAATTCTGTCATTTCTGGCTTTTAATGGTAACATGGCACTTTACGAAGTGCATGTCAGCAGAGTTGAACAACGTACAAATATCAGGCCATCATCATGTGCAGGAATTCAAGTGAGATGGGGGGCACTACTTTTGGTACTTTTGGTCTTTGTTTAGCAGATTCCATAGGAATTAAAAAAAAAACAAAAAAAAAAAAACAAGCAAGTGAAATGATTTCAAAATTAACAATAAAACATATAATTGGCCTGGAGCTGCTAAGAAGTGGGAGATGACAACAACAGGCTGCGGGAGCCACTGTCTTTACAGGGCAGGAGGTGATGTTTCTTGAGTGTGTCAAAAGAGCATGAATATGTGTGTGTGTGTGTGTGTAAGGTAAAAAAGTGGAATGTTATATCATAAAGATCTATGTCTATCAAAGAATATGTTGTGGCTTTCCTCAAGTGAATACTTCTCAGGGTAACATAGGAACGTTTTCGTATCAGTATCTGTTTTCACCTAATTTTAAAATAATTATGAAACTAACCTACACTTGTCAAGTATGTTTTGGCCAGCAGACATTGCAATAAATCCATTTTATACTTTTCTAACATTCAGAGTGTGTGAAAACACACTTTTATTACATCAATTGTATCCTCAGGATTTAAGGAAAATTTGCTGCGCATATACTTATTGTAATACAATTTTATTACTCATAAATGACAAAATGTGTAATATGCAATTAAATGTTTACTAGCTTTACTACCTGTGAAGATTATTTTCTAAGTAATTATTAAATGTACACAATACTGTTTAAAAGTGTGGGATTGATTGTTTTATAAAGAAGTTGCTTAAGCTTGTTAGGTGCATTTATCTGATAATATTTTACAATTAATTAACAGTGGTATTGTAAAATATTAACTGTTTTCTACTGTATAACAGTTGGAATGTTTACAATTTTTTATAAATATTTTTATAAAATATTTATTTTTTCTATTGTCACATTAAACTTCTCACTTTTGCTTAATCTAATGATTGTATTCGTTAGAAATGAATAATTTCATTTTTTTTAATCCTTTTGAAAAGTATTGTAAAAGTAGACTGCAAAAATGACATTTTTCTAATGTTGTGTGAATGCAGTCCTAAGCTCATTACAGTTTTGTCCCCAACACCCAATTAAAAAAAAATAATTCCGCGGGGAGCAATATATGAAAAAATACACGTTTCTAATATCTACACTATATCTGCAGTTATGTCAAGTACATACATTTCTTATCGTGATTAAGACAGCACCTATCAACTGACATTACATACTTGGCCACCAGGGTGGGTAGTAGACATCTGTTAAGAGTTACATTATGATCAAAACATTTAAAACTTTTGCCACACCAAACTCAAAGGGCAGCTGAAGAGTTCTCCGCATTTTTACGATGCTTGAAGGGTAAAAACATGCTCTGCACACATCTTGCACATTCAGGGAATGTAGATTGTATCGTTGCGCTGACACGAATAGGCGCCCTTTTAAAAACAAACGCTCGGTTCTCTGCGCTTCTACTGCTCTTTGAGCCAACGAAAGATGTTTCAAAATGAAACAGACCACAGCAGTTTTTGACTCAGAGTGCATGAGTTGAGTTTGTAAAAAAAAACTTCAACACCGTGCCTGTCATTTCGGCGCACACATGCGCATCACCTCGGTGCAGAGCGTCCTCGCGATTGGCTGAAGCGCGTTTGTTATTGGTAGTGACGTACGTGAAGTGACGACCCTCCCGTTGTGCGGTGCCTCCGTCTGTGCGCTTCTAGAGCCACGGTCCTCACTTCAGTGTTTATTTGGTTGTCATGGCGGAGGGACGTGGAGAACTATTGCCTCAGCCGCCGCTTCACCTATCCTTGCCCCCGGCCAGCAAGCGTCCGTGTCTGCGTCCCGCTCCTCGAGGACCGGGTCCGGGGCCTGGCCCGGGATTCCCGAACTCTCGCTTCCGTTGCCCGGAGTCTCTACTGGACTGCGCCGCGAAGGCCGTAGCGGAGAAATGGGCCTTCGAGAGGGTGGAGGAGCGCTTCGAGCGGATCCCCGAACCGGTTCAGCGCCGTATCGTGTACTGGTCGTTCCCGAGGAACGAAAGGGAAATATGCATGTATTCATCGTTTCAGTGCCGAGTGGCGGGTGAAGAGGGTCCGGTAGTGGGCTCGAGCTCGTCCGTTGGATCTGGTACAGTCCCCGGAGGGGTTACGAACACAACAGGCAGCGCAGGGACGGGGGGTACCGGAGATGGACTTCCTTTCCGCCGGGGAATCCGGCTTTTGGAAACCGGTTGTGTGGACAACGTTTTACAAGTCGGTGAGTGCCGCTTTAACCTTCCAGAGTACGTTGAAAGTTAATATTTGTTCTACTTTTTCCCAGCAAGCGAAGTTTTTGAGAAAAAAAATGGAAGTTTCTTGCTTAGAAACTGTAATTTGTTTCTCCATGGCGAGTTACATGGCCCTGCCAGTAAGTGATTGTTTAAATGCCTGCCGTATTGCGAAAGAAGCGGAGCGCACGTTTTAAAAATTAAAGGGCTTCCCGTTGGGTATGTTGTGTTGCAATGGCTTTAATGTGGAATTCATTGGAATCGGTGGCTGCAATGTTCAAAACACTTAAACGCCTCACAAGTTGCAGAAAAGACTAAAACGATACTAAATAGTGCATGTTTGAACGAGCACGACGAGGTCTGTCGAAACGGAACATTCTTTCCCAGGTCGCGAGGAAGAAAAGACTAACGTGCTGGTCACAATGAATCTCTGTTGTAGCACACAGCGCTGCTGTTTTGTTGCTAGTATTCCAGTTTAAAGTTGATTTCGGCGAATTATTAGCTTTTCTCCGAGAATGTGTGATTGCTTGACGAATGTTGGGTCTCTTGATATAATTAAGTCCAGGGTAATCCGCTTGAATCCAAATCCCATATCTTTTGTTTATTTGCTGGTTAGACAAGACAAAGGACTCGTATTTGCCGTGGTAAAACGAATGATAAAACACGTTCCCAGACTTTATCTAGCCCTCTGTTGTTTTATTTCGAAGACTCTTTGTTGATGTAAGCGTTAAAATGAGTAAGAAAATGTACAATTCCGCTAAATGTGTGGTTGGGTTGTCCTCGTAGAGGCTGCTGCACAATAGCTCAATGCCCCCCTCACATCGGGCTAGCTCTTCTGTATTCGCCGAATGGCAGTTTTTGTGTGTGTAAAAATGCTTTCCTAAACCGTAAAGAACCGTCACAGCATTTTCAAGGTTCATTTAAACGAACTGAATCGAAAAAACGGCTAAAGTAACTCGAAAAGGCTTTGGTATTTAGAGCACGAAGGCAGTTTCAATGGCTGCCCAAATGTCTATACATTTTCCTCCCCCACTCGCTCCACTTCAGTAAACATACTGGTATAATACTATCGTGGAAGAAAGTGAAAAGTGATTTCTTTAAATGCACGCAGGCCTTCCGTAGCAGAAAATTATAAATCAAGTGTTCGTCTCAAGTCGTAAAATTGCACCTCGCTTGTAAGTCCAAATATGACATTGATGATGCTTGAGGCTTTAGTTTAGATCAACAAAACCTTTTACAGTATTAAATATTTAGCATATATAGGACATATTAACACTATAAAACAAGAAATGGGTCATTTAGTAGACCTGCCATCATTTTCCTATAATGTAAGCTTTCTTGTCTTGAAATAGCAGTTACAGGAAGCCCCAAATCTCCAATAATTGTAGGTGTTGTGAGAGTAGTGAAAGTATACATATAACTAATTTAATAAAGAAGTCATGATTCATTTATTCTCACAAAGATCCACTGTGTCCCTTTAAAAGGCCTGTGTTAGTGGAAACGTGATAACCTGGCTGTAATGAAATAACATGGGCACTTATTTAGCAGCCCTGAAAAGCTCCCTTCACGTGTCAGTGTTAGTCCCTTTTTCACATTAAATAAATCAAGTTAAAGTTATGTTTTTAAAGTTACCGTATATTCAGGAATATCCTATTAAAAAAACTTTTTTAGACTTGGCTGGTGTTTTTTAAAGTCACGGTCCCTTCGTCGTAATTTTGTGTTATTCTGCATACACGCTTTTAACAGTGCTCCGTAAAGTAGTTCAACTTTAGAATTTTCATTCTGATGATAATAAGACGATGGATACTGCTTGGGCTGAGGTTTTAAACAGTAACCTTTTAAGTGTGAATAAGCACAGTCTTTTGGATTGTAAAAGAAACAATGGACAGAATAGATCCTTGATAGATGGCAGTAAGGGGACGTCATTGCTTGATAAACACAGATAAAGCAGGTTTAATTGCATTCTGTTTTGCTCTGTGTGCGCGTGGGTTCTTTTGGTTTTAAAGGATACAGAAACCGAGAACTGGACATGCGTGCATCTGATAGGAGAGTTCATTACTTGTGTCCTTAACCATGAGCAGTCCAAAAAAGCAGTCTCCCCCCCCCCTCTCACCAATACAACTACAAGTTCCACCTGTGTATATTTGAATAAACTCTTCTTGTCTCATTCTTTTTGTAGCATTGACTCATCAACGCCACATTTTCTTTTAGACACGTTTAAAACCCTCAAAGACACCGTAACAGTGTAAACCGCTTTTTATTCAGCATGTTCGCCAAAACACAAGCTCGCAAAGATTCATACACAGAGGCTTACTCACGGTAAGCCAGGCTTACTCCGAAGTTTGCCAGAAAGTTCACATCATAATTTGTACTCTTTTCAGAAGCCATAGCCCAACACCAAACCCTGAGGATGGGGTAGATGTTAAATTCATTGTTAGCTCATGAATGGTTAGATTTTCTGCCCCAAATATTAAGGGATGGACAGCTTGTTACAGGAAACTGAATTGATAGGAATAATTAATTCTCGTTTGTGTAATTCAGCCCAGCACCCCACCCCGGCCTACAGCCTCTGTCTTATAAAGTCCTTAGAGAGGAGGTTCTAGCTTTGAGTCAGCCTTGAGGATTATTGGGTCATGCTTTGTTACCCAGCTGTAGAAAACTCCCCCCATTCACAGAAGGGTGGGGGGTTGTCGTTGTGTGTGTTTGGGGGGTGGGAGGGTGGTTAAAGAGTATAGCTTTTTGCAATGAAGCACAAAGCTGTGATGTGAAGCCTTTAGAAAACCTTCTTCTGTGGTTAGGAGGCAAAAGTTCGGTGGGATTATGGCTGGAAGAGCCACTGAGAGGTTGTTTAGTCCCCTTAGTGCCTCTGTAAAACCTAGGCAAGCACTGAATTGAGTGATGTTACTCTTCTGCCAAATGACTCAGAAGGCTTCAGGTTGTTTTGGAGACTCAACTCTACGAACTCGTTTCGCCATTGGACACAGTACTGTTCATTTTGGGAAACGGGTCTTTTGTTTTTAGTACACGTATATTACAGTGTTATAGATAGTCATTGTGGAAGACAGATTGAAGCCTGTTTGTTTGAGTTTGGAGGATGGCCGCCATTAGGCCTGTGGCTGCTCTGTGATGTCACTAGGCCTGTTTTTAGCTCTTTGTCTCCTTTGAGTGTTGCCATCATTTTGGTCTTTGTAATCGGGACACATCTCATTCAGCACCATACAAGTTCAACAAGGGACCGCTAATTCTGCTCTATCTTTCATCAGCCGTACAGACAATATTTAATCAAGGTAATTAATTCCATGCCTGCAAGTCTCAAAGAAAATCACTTAAACAAATCTCCTTTTCACACTTATTAGCACTCTTAGTTTTGAAGGACACGGCCATTAAACACTTTTTCCCCCCCTTTGTCTTTATCAAAGGAGGGAAATTAATTTGGAAGTAGGGGAGAGGGTGGTTAGCCGCCTTGTCAGCTAATCAGCGGCGACTGGACCAAGGTGGAAAAACAACTCGCCGCATTCCAGGACAAAAGACCTGTCAGAGACTTTGATCAGGTCCTCGTTTCCGAATGCTGAGCTCAGACTTGATTAAAAAAAAGTGACGCAGTCCCACATTCGGTAGGTGATTTGAAAGTCTGCTCATATAAACGCCTGTGTATCGCTATGCTATATGTGTTTTTCACACAGTGTGACGAGTGTGTTTTTATTCCCTCAGTGGATCTGGCACCCGTCCAGGCTCTGAAAATCAATTGCGACCTTGCCCTCTTTGCGTTTTACTGCAGCCTGCCCCATACCCTCCGATTTTAGTTTATCAGCGATGCACTCCTCAGACTCAGCCCTGTCTGCTTCACAGCTGTGTTTGGGGCAATTGGTTTAGTTCAGTATCTCTGCTCCTGCAAAATGGAACTCCGATTTTGAGCCAGGGGCAAGGTTCCCGTCCATACCCTACCCACGTGCAGCTGGGCTTGCAGCGAGCTTCGTTCCCCTGCTGCGGCTTATCTGCACTTTATTGGAACTCAGTGAGTTGCATGCACACGCACATTCACTCATTATGCATTATTGCCCCTCACAATCCTAGTTTAAAAGTGCTGGCTCTTAAAGGTCCCTTATGATAGAAGCTTTACCTCTTTGATCTCTGCACACAGGCGACTGATTATTTTGTCGATATTTCGTCATGAAGTAGTTGCTTTAATGGAACTTTTATGCTTTTATGCACTGGGAGGAGCCGAGTATGGCTGGCGAGCCTTTAAAGCTCAGATTTACACAAGATACACATGTTTCAAAGCTTTTGAAAGTGCTGTAAAACTTTTTTTTTTTAACTTATTGCTGGGAGGGACATGCCCCTTTTCTCTCTCTTTTTCCTCCCTCCTGCCTGCTTCTCTGTTTGGGTGTCATTGTCGGAGATAGAGGCCGCTGAGAGTTGCTCCTCTTTAAAGAAGGGGCCTCCAGACATGCCTAATAGGGCCTCATTTGGCTGTAATTGCCTAACAAATGTAAGAGAATTCCAGAGGAAACAAAAAGAGAGAAAGGAGAAGGCAAATCAGCCAAGCGAGAACAGAGGAAGGGGGAAAAATTGGTTTGGAGGTGAGATTGCGCAAAGGAAATGGAATCATATACTATGACATGCTATGTTTAGGCAGGCAGAAAATAGAGGACGGCCCCTACCTTCAATTTGTAAGGACGTGGAGGAAAATCCTTACATCTGGGGCTGTAACACTAAACGCGGAGTGCAGGAAACTCAAGCAGCACTCAGGCAGCTACCCTCCCCCATAGAAGGCCTTTCATCCAGCTGAGATTTTGTGTGCAGGGAGTTTTTGTGGCTAGTTCACATGGAAACTTAATTTTCTCAGTCTGGACGAGAGAGGAAGGATAATGTGTATTGGAGATGAGGTCAAATATCCTGCCAGAGGGTGAAAGAAAGAGGCCCCAGTCAGTGGCAGTTAGCAATGTGCAAACCTCTATGCAAATGTCACATGGGAGGCTGTGGACTTTTTAAAGCCATCACTTCATACGTGGGTTTAATCTAGCCATACAAACCCTTCCATTGCAGTTCCTGTTTTTAGCTTGACTCGATGCCAGCCACCAATCACACGGGTGCACCCACCATTAGCGCTGTGTGCTTTAAAGGTCTCTGCGTGATTCTAAAGCCATTTTTTCTCCATTATTTAATTCTGCATATTGAATAGCTTCATCTTGTGCTATTGATTTGTACCTGTCTGTTTCAGCAACCTTTACTTTTTTAGTTGGTTTCTGCTTAATGCTCAGTCACGGGTTGATTCCTTGGGATCTTGTTCACAAAGTAGCATATTCTTGCTAGTATAGAAAAAAAGAACAACATTGCTATTAGATTTTTTTTTTTGTTATACTCATGTAGATTAATGGGTCATTGACACAATTTTGTTTTGTCCTATCAATTATGCATAAACACAAAATACAATAACCATGCAATATATTGCCGGATGATTTAAGGAATGCGATTTTGAATAGAAATAATTGAGATGATAGACAAATGATAGAGTTAGACACTTGTGTTGACGAAGCTGAAGCTAAAGATGAGTGTGAACTTTCTTTAACTTATGTGCCATGTTTCTAAAGTGCCATGTCATGCATGAGGCGCTAGGAAAGAGCAACAGTCAAATGCATCCATGTTTACATACAACAATCAATGGAAAAGCAGCACAAGCAAATACAAAACATGTAAATAAATACTAATGCATGTCTGAGATTTCGTTTTAGAACCATGGTGACTGGCTGACGGCAGCTGTTATTTTTACAGAACATTGTAGTTAATAATAGTGTACTGGTGTTATACATTCAGTCATGTGCACTGCACTTAAATAGAATTTGCTAGTTAATAATTAAAAAAAAAAAAAAAAAATCACTGTAAAAAATTACTTTAAATTTAACAGTAAAAAACGGTGAAAATGCTACGGTAAAAACCTGTTAAATGGTTAATGGTAAATTAAACCATAAACTGCATTGCATTTTTCATTTTGGTTGCATTTGATGTTTTTTCTTTGAAATAACTGTTTCTTCTTAGTTTTATTGTATCAATATGTTTATTAGGGTTGTATGTTACATGTAATGTTGTTAAATTAATGTTTATTGCACATTTCAGTTGAATAATTCTTACCATGATGGTGTTTAGTGTTTGTGTGCATGGCACTGAACACCTTCTACACGTTACTATTTAAAAGCTGCTTGTGATGGGTTTTGGTTTGTCATGTGACTTTCTCATCACCACCTGCTTTTGGTGGTTATCAGTGTAGTTCAAAAGTGCAAAATAGATTTCACTACTTTAATAGTAAGTATAAATAACATACTTTACGACATACTTTCCACATTACTTTTTTAATTAAAATGTAACATTTCAAAACCATATGACATCAAAGAATTTATTTCTTAGTACTTAACGTGTTTTTAAAAAAGATTAAGCTATGCTTATATATGTATTGTGGAGATGTTACTGACCCAAGTGTAACAACTTACTTCCTGCCATTTTACTGCCTTTAGAATTAGATTTGCACACAGATGGTAAAAGTTTACTTGACTGTGAATATTTATTCAGCTGCAAGGAGGATCCAGTTGTTTGGATCACTTAGGCATTGGATTGACTGGTTCAAAGGTCAGATTTGATTTGGTTAAAAACCCATTAATTGATACCAAAACTTGCATTTTAGTTTTAGACCTCAGAAAGAATAACATACTCTCAGTGAGATTTTTTTAAAATGTATTTATTTTTTTTATTTTAGCAGACACCGCAAGTGGACCTCAAGCTGCCTTTGCACAGATTTCAACAATTTAGCACAGCCTACATCCATTATTTTTGCATTTAATTATTTGTCTCAAGTGGGCTTTAGAAGGTCTGGGAGGGGTCTTTGAAGGGCTGATGGGTCTTTGAGCATAAAGCCCAAAGTATGTGAATTCTCTACTTCAAACGCCTTCACACCACTAACCAAGGTGCCTTTTGTTCTTGTCTTCTCCCTGCACTTCCAAAGAGGATGAGCACTTGCAGTTTTCACTTTTTCCATTGGGTGGAACGGCTGAGTTATGCTAATTTGCGACTGTCAGTCTCGGCTCCCCCAGAATAAACATTAATTGCCTCCAAAGCACATCAGCAAGGTAGATTTCCAGAGCACTAAAAGTACACCATTTAGGTACATTTGCATATCATATCAAGATAGTCAGCTGCCATTGTTTAAACACTTAAAGGTTGTCTTTTTGTTTGTTTTGAGCTTTTGTTGAACATACTACATTTCTTGTGATTACCACACTACAAGGTCAACACATTACTCTTAAAGCAAACTCTAGGATATTGTATCTTTTGCCCTAATCTCTCTGGACTTTAAGTTATTTCATGACTCAAGTGTTTGACCTCTCTTTGACTTACAAAGCACAGTGACTTTGCATATCTTTTGGAAAAAATGACTCTTGTTCTTGCGTTTCCCCAGCATATCACCTCTGAAACATCCTGCCTCCCCCTCAAGTAACTGAAGTGAATGATGCACGCTTAACAGTGGTTAACAGTAAGAAAGCAAGCACAACATGCGAGGAAGTGCATCAGAGAGAACGAGAGCTAGGTTTCACAAGAACATCTTCCACCTCAAGATCACCGCTGATGTTTAGCACGATATGTTCTCCTTCATGTGATTGGGGTGGAAGAAATGGGCATGTTCTTGCAGTTGCAGATGGCCGAGCTCTCTATTATGCTTGATTAGCATCAAGCACTTCCATCCCCATTCTCTGTCAATCATTGCTCGCATATGAGAGGCGTAAAAATGATTTGACTGCTGAATAATACAAGGGCTATTCATTAGTCAGTCTCACATTTGTACGCCAATCCTGCGGACAGGGCCACCTCTTTTATTTCAACATTAAAAAGATATTCTTGATGAAATATTGATAGCTCCTTTTTTTTTTTCAAAGCAGAGTTTGCAGGAAGGCGTCACACGCTGGTCTTAGTGCCCTGGTAGGTGCACACAATATAAATATCAATGGTTTTCCGTCTCCCCCTCTCCCTGCCTACTGGCTTCTTTTTCAATATAGCCTAATGACAGGCCTCTGTTTCCCTGCAGTGGCTGTGCTGATATGGCCCATTAGGCACCGGTTTCTCGCAGGCAGCTGAGTGAACAGATGACTGCAGGAAAATGGTTGGAGGAGAGAGGGGAAAACAACAGAGCTAAAAGGCAAATATGAAAGGCAGAGTAAATAACCAACCTGTCATCCCCTGCTCCCCACCTCCCCAGCCGCCCTGCTCTGGAGGGCAAGAGAGACATGTGAAAGAGCGAGCTAGAAAAAGAGAAGCACCTCATTAGTCTTCCAGCCCTCCCTGACTCTGGGACTGAGTGAACACGTCAGTGCAGCAGCAGACATGCAAACATGCAGAGAGGGGGCTACCCCTTCCCCTCCCATCCGCTCGTACTCCAAACATGATTAATGCGCTCAACAGCCGTGGGGCTATACGTCTGAACCTCTCCTCCCCACGCCACACGCTCCTGAGAGCCCCAGCCCTCCACGTCCTCCCCGGGACACCCGCACCCAAGCTCCCTGCCAAACTCGTAGACATGGTCTGGAAATGTAATTCACCATGTCCTCCACAACCAGTGCTGTGGGACCCAGAAGTTTGACTTCTGCACTGTTCAGCAGAAATAACAGTTCAGATAATTGGTTTTAGTCTCACGTAACCCCCAATAGTAAGCTTCAGCGCTAGCTCAACAATCAATTGATTCGCTCGGGGCACCTTACATATTGAACGCAGACGAAATGGGCTCCGTAGTGTGTGGGCAAACTGTGGTTTCCAGGTCATATTCGAGCACCTGACTTTGCCGAGGCCCAACGCAGAAGTCATGTGCTGGAAAGAAAACAATGTGATGAATAGGCTTGGCTCTTGTATAGGCAGAGGGGGGAGAATATGTGCTCTTCAATGGGGGATTGTGGTACTTGTCATGGTGTAACAGGATCAGCGCGCCCTCCACCCTAGAGCGCAGAGGGCAGCCATTGTTACGCTGCAGGAAAAGGCAGTAGGGGCCGGCGACCCGAACTGAGCTCGATTTGTGGGGGTGATGTCCTTCGAGCTCTACACCGAAGACAAATGCAGAGGACACTTTTCATGCCGTTCTCAGAGGTCACTGGGGAAAACAAATAAAGCTCATCGAGACAGGAAGTAAAAGTTACAAAGAAGAGTTTACCATCAACTTTTGAACTTGGATGTCATTCTTCAGTATTGCACTTTGCAAGGGCATCCGTGATCGCTTTCAGATAAACACATGTGCCAGTACACCACAGTTACTTCTTAAGCATCTCGAAAGCAACTTCTCGGCTGTCTTTTGATTTTAAATTCAAATTTTTTTTTTTGCCTAGTATAATTTCTCCTCAGAAGGAAGGAACACTAAGCACTTTTTGTGCTGTGGCAGCAGAATATGGCAGGCGGCGTCAGAAAGTGTAAATCAGTGTTGAAAGTGCACTGGCTTATCTACTGGATAAAACCAGCCTGCAACAATGGCATTAAAGCACAACTCATGAAAGCCGCAATTAAACACTATCTGATCTGATTCTGTTCGAAAGACATCTTTTTCTCTTCTACTTCTCTCTGTATAATGAATGCCCTCCACTTTGGTTGAAAGACACGGGACTGTCAGTATAATTGGGAAAAAGTAATCCTGATAGATCCGAACAGAAACTTTGTAGTTGCAGCCCAGCATGGTGTCGTAAGCAACCTGTAGATAATGCAGACTTGTGCTTTAGTATTATTTACTATTACAATTTTTATAAACATTTTGAATCTGCTTTTTTTTTTTGTTGTTGTTTTTTACATTTATTAAAAAAAAAACAAAAACGTCAGTTTATTGCAATACGGGTTTTTATTTTTCTGCACCACTTTTATTCTGAACTCTGTTCTGCAGCACAAGCTTTAAATGATATAATGACGCTAATGCTAGCGGCTATTTATTTGTGAATCGTTTGTTTGCTCTCACCTTCCCTCATGTTGACTTCAGATATTGACATTGAGCCGGTGGCGCAGCATTACCTTCTTTATAAAACTATTACCATTCTAAAGATATTACATAGTAATGGATTTGTCTTGCTGTATTTTGAGCTAGCCAATCTGGGCTTGTATTGAAGCACCCGGTGCACAATTTGTTTTCATCAGCAGTAAATGGTGGATCATTGTGGCCGTGACGGGAAAGCACAAAGACCAGCTAATGAAAGGCAATGGCTGTGGCCCCGGTCTCATCACCACTCACTGCACTCATGGATGAAAACAGGTGTCCTCTTGGGGCTGGGGTTTCATTTAAAGAGGGATTTTAAAGGAATATTCATGACAGCTATCTTTCATTGGGTGGGTGAAGGGAGGAAAAGAAGTACAAGTAGTGGGGGGAAGAGAGAAAACGTCAGTGGGGTAAATCAACCAGTGATTGAAGAGGCCTGTCTGGGATAATTCAGTTTGATTGGAGTCTCGGTCTCTCATTACCATTCCAGTTTCAACAGGGAGACGCCCCTCAGTCCCCACTCCACCATGCTCATCTCTTTCTGAGGATGACAATGCCCTGGTGCAGGATGTCTGGTGTATGTGGTTCAGCATTACTATTCTATGGTGCACAACATCGAGTTCACTTCTAACACCTCAGGCTTGTTTATTTTGTCACCGATTGGAACCTGGTACTCTTGTTGTGATGAAAAGGATCAGTTATTAGAGGCTATTTTCACGGTTTCTGGTTGAGTCATAGCGTCTGGGGTCCGGAAAGTCTTGGGCACAAATACAGACATTTAAAACCCTGTGTTTTAGCCTAAACAATACACCATTACAGTGAATCATAAGGCTTGGTGTTTACTTCTATTGCTTTGTAAAGGAACCTGGTTTCGATATGCTGCTCGCACAGGAAGCCAAGCTCATAATGCTTGTTCATGTACAGGCAACTATTTCCTTTGTGGCATCCTTGTGGCTTGAGACCACATCATCTTCACCTGTGTCATAGTTTCATACGATCTGGCCTCTTTTCGTTCCGTGTACCCAGTGTAAAGGTTAGGATTATGTTCCGCTGCGTACGCTTTATTGAGACCTCATTTCGCACCTGGCATGTCTGTAGTCACCATTTGCAATTTCTAACCTGTCTTGAACACTAGCTTGCATTGTCCTCTCAGATGGCGAAGCTAATTCTGCAGTCCTCTGTAAACTGAGGAGGTTAGTGCTACATTTGATTACAAAAGCCCAATCTTGGGAACTCCCTAAGGCTAAACAGCCATTGGACCATGTCAACAGAACCCTTCAATTGTCCAATCCCAGACTCCACCCCTAGGCGCTCTCTGTTTTAATCAATACAAAAAAGCTACCGATGCAGATCTTGTATTGCTATCATAAAAGGCTGATTTAGCTTAGCTTGTAGCCTCTTTTGTAAAGTGCTAAAATACCTTTATGGTTACATCACTTACCCAGGATGCTGCAGGCCTCGACTACTGTCAAATTAAAACCAGTCGAAATTGTAATCCTTCATTCTGTTCCTTGTCCCTTTCATGTAGTTCCTGCTTTATTTCCCTGTGTTTCAGCATGGCTGGAGTTGAAGGGGTTTCCCTCCTCTCCCTCGGGTGCCACAGTCTCTCGAAGTTCACCCCGATTCGAATAGCGTGTGCATGTGTCATAAACACACCCTGGCTTTGAAGTCAATAGATCACCACAATGGACGGCTGCCTCTCAATTCCCCCAGTTGTAAACCTAGAAGCCTCTTTGTGCAACACACTGTCTTTTGGTTGAACTTCAAAGCGTCTAGTTTGCTTCAGTCATGGAATAATGTATTCCAATGTGATGTCCAGATGAAAGTGATGCAGATGCATGTGTGCACCTGCATATAGATGTCGTTCTATAATACAGTATGCTTTATTTCAACACCGCAACTGAAGAGCACTCCTTGGGTTATTTTGAGTTAGTCCTACAATCTGTAGCACAAGGTTACCTAAACAGAATAGGTATTCCTGTTTGATTTCAGATGTGCACTGCTCTTTCTATTTCCTCAAAATACATATTTTGTATTCTAGGGAAGCGGAGTGTAAGTATTTTTGTCAGTATAGCGCGTGCTCATTTCTTTCCCATTTTTTTTAAATGACCTGTGTCATCAATCATCAAGTAATAACTTAACACTTTTAGGCTGCTGATAAACTGGCCAACCTTTTGAGCAATGTCACCGGGCAGCTTTGGTTAATGTTGCCGTCAATGGGCAACCAGGTGAGCCCTAAAGTATCCAAATAGAAGTTTGTAACCCATTCTCTGTGGGAAAACGGCCAGGCAACATTGCTCAAAAAAGGTTGCCTGGCAAAACTGTGTTTGATCAGCCCAAAATGGATTATTTACCTCTCCTCAAAATGAACATCCATTTTTCATATCATACATTATAGTTCATAATGCCCAAATTTGTTTGTAGCTTTTAAAACAATTTAGTTTTTTTAGAGTTTTATTTCAAATTGATTTAGACAGAATAATGTAGTTTTTACTATGGGCCATTTATCATTTGTAGTTCAGCTTTATATTATTATATATTTATCATTTGTATCAACTAACAACATGGATGGTTGTTCTAATGTGTAACAGTACCAGCATCCATAAGACGTTTTTGACAGGTGCCCTGAGAAGCTCAAAGGATTGGATTTGCCTCGTCTTTCTTGATTGAGAAATGTTGTCTGAATTTTCCCCAGTCTGTGCTGATTAGACAGAAAATACCCCCCACCCCCCATCCTTCCATTAATATTTCTTTTCCAAGCCTCTTTCCTTGCATTATTAACGAGCCCTCCCCCAATTAAGATGGATGAGACTGCTCTTGAGGGTATTTGTTCAGGTAAGATCTCTGATTAGCATATCTGATGGATCTGCCTTCATGCACTGATTAAAACCTTCCTCTTTCCCTGGGGCAACTTTAAAGAAAGAGATGCTCCAGTGAGGACCCCCACACATACTGCTAAGACAAACCACATCAGACCGTGCTACAGTGACAGTTTCATTGCATGTATCCCTGCTATGCCCGCCCCTTGCTGTTTCCTTATTACTTTAAGCTTCCTTCGGTGCACAAAACCGGCTTGTCATGCATTCCCTTTATTGTTAGGGCATATATAACAGGATTAGCCCTAACAGAATTTATGAGGAACATTGCTAAAAGAATCCAAGTTAAGAAAAAGTTAAAGGAGCTATGCTTACTTAAACTTGTAAATGTAGCTGATTAACCGAAGCAAGCACTCACAATGAAAATCTATAGGCTCCCTTTTTAAAACATTGAAGCTAAGTCTCAAGGACAGCCCAATGAAGATTCATGCCCATGACCCTTAGGTCCAGAGTCCAGTGTCATGGTCATAACTCATGTGCTGTCTGCATAATACAAGCGAGATCGAGAGTAATGAGCTGTTTGAACACCCTAGCTACAGCACAGATGGGACTTTGCTTGTACATGTCAAACACAATGGAGTGGAGCATGTTGGGATAGAGTGCTGAGGTTGTTTGCATCAGTGCAAGGCTTTGCTTTGTTTATATAGTTTTTTAGTGTTTTAGGTTGTAGCTGTGCAAATTTCATAGACTATGCGCACCTGGATTTGAGCATTTGGCTGTCACTGCGTTTCCTGAACAAACCGATCTAGTCTCTTTCAGCACTGCGGCAGTCAGGAAGATCTAGGGAGCTGCCTTGTTTTATGAGGTTGTGAGGCCATTCGGTCCACTTACCTCTGAGGTCTTGCAAATAAAGCCCTGACTGAGAGGGGACCGAGAGGAACCTCATGCTGCTGTTTCCCTGGCACCTGCTCCCAGCCTTGGGAGATAGACTGCACCGGTGTCTGCTGCAGCCGGCTTGGCAGGATCATCTGTAACACTCTATTTTTGTCTTATTCTGCAGCTACGATGGGAAGTGCTTGGATGGGCTTATTTTTGTACACCTGGATCAGCATTTGGGAGAGGGGAGGCTGTAGATGTAGCGTTGCTTCTTGTACTGGTTTGTTGAGGAATATCGATTGATACTGGTGTCGCATACTTGTATTCAAGTGCCAGTAATATCTGCTGATGTTTTCAAGTCTAAGTGTGTGAAGGAAGCTCTTCAGATGTTCCTTCACTGTCATAATATATGCATATTAGGTATGGAGCATGTTACATTGTGGCCAATACGATAAGTTGATAATTACTGTAGCTGTTAACTGATAAATTCAAGTTTCATTTGGAAAAGGACCAAGTTTCTCAGGGAAGTGCTTCATGTGCAGAAGAAAAGATCTGCTGCAACTTCTGTTATGTCATGTCTCACTGATTTAAAAAAAAACAAACTGATAAATAATATGGTAAAGATATGTTTTGCATTTCCACCTCAAATTATTGACTTGTTAGATCCATGGTAGCTGGCCCATCGACACATAACACCTCCTTCCACCTTTTCTTTCATGATTCTACCCGTTTTCTCAGTGTTAACTGTTCTTTAGGCTTACGTAGATATTATTTGATTCAAGCACCGGGGCTCATCCCACACTCTGGTAGTAGAATTGCCGTCACCCCTGGAAGAGACATCAGGCCTGGTTCCTACATCTCCTCCCTCAGCTCCCTACTCTCATTCTTTTACTTTGCTCCTTCCTGTATTGTAATACTGGAGTTTGGCTCTGTGCCCAGTTTTCCCCATTGATGTCTTCCTCCCTCCCTCCTCCCGCTGTCCCTCCGTCTCTGTGAAGTCCACACACTCCACTCTTTGTGGCTGTGGTAAAGGAGGCAGCGTGCCCGTGGAATTCAAGTAACGCATTCCACTGGATACCCCTCCTTTGCCTCACACGCACACTAAAACCCTCCTGTTGCCACCCAGTGCTGTGCCAGTTGTGTGTGTGGGTCATTATGTTTGGCGCGTGGCCCTAGATGGGGTGTCCTGCCACCCCTCACCCCCTGCCTGATTCCGCCGGGCCTTGGCAGATGACTCCTCAGGGCTCTAGAGTGCGACCAATTTGGTCGCACATGCAACCTAATTTCTCAATAGTGTGACTAAACAAAATCTGAAGTTGCACCGTTGTGACCAGCCGTTTGAGGGGAAAAAATTCTTGGTTCAACAACAGACACATATTAAGGCCGGGACACACAAGCTGACGGAATTTGTAGCGCAGCATCTCATTCAGTATAGACAGCAGTATAGAAAAGGTTCTATTGTATATTGTCGCTTCGCACTGCCCCGTTCATGTCCAATGTAGACACAGCGAGAGAGAGGCGAGTAGCGTAGGCCCATCAGATAAACGGAGTGTATGTAGCCACAAGATGATGAGAGAATGGCACAACGCAACAAAATACAATAAAACATAGTCTGCTGTCTACACTGGATGCGGAGTGGTGTGACACAACAAGTTCTTGAAAAAAAAGTAGTGTTGCGTTCTATTTATTAATATATTGACACAAGTTTTTAACGGTCACTTTGTCCCATACACTGTAGACTGAATGAGACAGCTGTTGCACTGCACTGCAACAGCAAAAGTCTGTGTAGACATGGTGTTAGTTATTCATTTAAACATGTGCACCTAACACCACTGCAACCACTGGAAAAAGTTAGTCTAGACCCCTGCTCCTGCTGATTCAGGACCCCAGTTTGTATTGAGACGCATTGCTGGAGTGACTGCTTCCATTCCAGCCCATCACCCTGAACAGGTCAATAAAACTATCATCTCCTCCTCTTTTATGTTCTAGCATTGTTAAATTTCCTTGCACATACTTGCATCCACAAAGCAGTTATTTTGAGAAAAGACGGACATTTAATCTGGCAGTGGGATGTGCTTCAAGGCTTCTATTTCATAAGCTTTCTATTGGAGATCTGAACAGATCCTCTGGTAGGGCACCAACTCCTCAGCTTACCTCATGGGATAAAAGAACCTTTCCCAACTGTGTTTCCATTTTACTAACGCTCAGGAAAGATATATATATATATACATATACACACATATATACATATACATATATATACACATATATA
>JAUYWG010000032.1:9854607-9919900 GCA_034779775.1 Enteromius afrohamiltoni
TATATATATATATATATACACATATATATACATATACATATATATCTTTCCTGAGCGTCAGTAAAATGGATTGTACACTAACATATAAAACTCTGGTAAGTGTAATGGGAAACCCCAAAGAGTGGCATTTTTGAGTGGGGTGTACAGAATTTCATCCTCCCTCTTAGTGGTCAAGTGAAGGGCCAGAATGCTTTGGTTTAGGAGTTGTATGTTTTGTGTTTGTTGTTGCTAGAGTGCCCACGGTTCGTCTAAAGGTCTGCCAGACCCAGCTGGGTTCTCTAATCTCAGGCGGTGAAGAAACACCCTTCACTTTCCATCAGAGTGCTGCTGGAGCAGGCCAGAGAAAGGTGCCAGCTGTCTCCATCCTGTTTATCCTTCACGTTCACAATTTGAATGGGAGGGAGATGCTTTTTTTTGGTTCTGTAAACCACACTTGTGTTTCTCCGCGCTGGAGTAGATGGATGTTCATGGCTTCCAGAGGCCCTGCCTCTACCTGGTAAGGTGGGTTTTTCCAGCTTGCCTGTGGCGGTGCCAAGTTTCGAAGGGTCCAGCTGGCACAAGCAAAGCCCTTTGTTTTACTGCACTCTGCATTCAGCCTCAATCGCACAATGTTTTGTCACTGGCCTGAGTAGGTATGCGATGGCAATGACCTTGGCAAAAGAGCGAGGTGACAAACGCTGTATTGTGTGAGCTGTAATTGTTGCCTGCGCATGTAGATACTGCATCATGATAGTTTTATTCTCATTCAACAATGCTGAACATCTCTATACGTGCTTTGAATTCTTCATGCTTTCTGACATTTGCTGTTGTGGTTTTGAACAGCACGGCACGTCTACAGAGCTTGGCGAACTTCTTGAGCGACCACAAGTACCTTATTGGCCAGCTTTCTCACAGAGACCTTGCTTTGGTTGCCCTCTCCAACAGGAACAGAGGGCGATTTATGAATATTCATGCAGCTGTCCTTGGTTACTAAAAGCAGTGCTTAAATCTACATAATTTGTGTTTAAGTGCCTTTCAGATGGCCTTTTCCTTTTTTGACACTCTCAAGAAAAGGAGCCACACTTAGTAATCAAGCTGCCATTGTAGGATGGATCCTAACAGTCGAAAAGCTACTCGTATGTTCTGGCTAAAAGCAGCCAAAGGGTGTTTTTAAATTACTTTTGTCAATGTCCAGCCACATAAAGCCTGAATGAAGTGTCAAAGATTTGGAGAAAATACAAAGGTGTTGAAATATAAAAAAAAAAAAAAACGATTTAAGATTAATCATCGAAGTATAGTCATTTGTCTGCATTGATGATCTGTGCATTTCACCTCATTCTGTAGAACTGTTACTGCCCAAACCTTATTTGTCTCTCCTGGCTTGCCGTAGAGAGGTTGTCATTGGTGAGCTGCTCTTTTGAGAGCTTCAGGGCTGTTTTAATGAATGGGTATCTGGCAATAGGCCTTTTCTTTGTACACAGAGCCCAGCTAAAGTGCATTGTGTTGTATTGTTTACAGAGCATTTCCTATTATTCTGAATGCGAGCGCATGTGAATGTCAATGAAAACCTTTAAACAGCCCAGTCTGAAATAAGCTGTTTTACTTATTTGGGATGAATATTTGAGGTTTTTCTAAATGGGGGGCATTTAATGAGACGGTCAGCAGTTCCTCCCTCACTGAGCCTTTTTATTTCAATATGGCAATGTAATTGCAGACCTGAACAAAACAATGTGTTTTATGTGATTTATTAAGCCACTATTGAACTTAATACAGTAGTAGCCGTTCTTTATCAGCTTGCTTTATTAAATTAAAGTATGTGATACAACTTAAATATTTTACTGTCATTTTTATTTAACTTCTGTAGTGTAGTAAATTTAGTGTTTTTAGTGCACAAAACGTCCCATCTGAAATGTTTAATTTTAGACTCCTCTTTAATGTCGTTTGTCCCCAAACTGGGAAATGTATCACCACAATGCACCAGGGGCAACCATTCTGAACTTACAATAGGACATTGTCTCGCTTTGAGAGAACACCATTGCACTCCAGGCCTCTTGGGTGCTGGAGTTTGTGCTGGCAGCAGTGTCCCTACTCTACATTCCTCCATCTCCTATCTGTCTGTTCCTTTCCTCCTCCTCTCCTCTCAGTCTGGGCCGGCGATCTCCCAGCAGCGGTGGTCGCACAGGTCCCTGCTTCCAAGCTGACGCCTGCTAACCGCTGCTGGCTCTTTGTGGGCAACAATGGCAGGCCAGGCCCCAGCCTGAGGCCTAGACAGACCCATCGACAACAAAGGGGGCCTGTGAATCAGAGGCCCAGTGGGCAGCCGGTGCAGGGGGAATAAAGCAGGTCAGGGCCGGATTAAGAGAGCTGAGGGGAACACAGTGCAGGGCTAACGGGTGCATGCCAGCTCAAAAGGCACTCCTGAGAGAGACTGAGGGAGGGAGGCTGCAGACAATGGGCAGTTTAAGGAGGAGGTGGGGGATAGTTGGAGGAGGAGCGTTTGTAATTAGAGATGCCGCCATTGCTGCCTCAGCTGATTCCTTAGCTGTGCACACCTTCAGGGTCTCATCATCGTAATGCATGCAAAAGCTAAGCTGGAAGGGCTTGCTGGGACCGATTTTATTGTGTTTGCATTCCCCCTCCCTTGCTTTTTGTCTTTGTCCATCTGCTTAGTTTGATTTGATGAGCATTTTCTGCAGGAAATTGTAAAGAGGGTCTGATTGGAAGTGGAGTTTTCACAGTATTTAGTGGAGAACTCGAAAGATAATGTGGTTTGGTTCTCTTTATTAGCAGAACAAAAGTTTTGTTAGTATTACTGTATTTTTACTTCTACGCTCCTCCAACTTTTTCAAAAAGTATTGTGTGTGTGTGTGTGTGTATATATATATAATATAATATAATATAATATAATATAATAAACTTAATTTAATGTAACAAATGAGTTTGGGCTAAAAAAATCACTATAAATCTTAAGAAAATAATTTTTTTTTCATGGCATATTGTTTAGTAACGGCTTCTTTGTCTTCTCAAACAAGAGACCATCTTCTTGTGTATTAGATGAGATGTTGCACTAAATGGCCCCACATGGGAAAACATTCTTTATTAATACGCTAAACCAAGAGGATGATCTCTATAAGTATAGGGCCTTGTAGGAAACACAAATGTGAAATGGTTTTGCTAGGTGTTAAAGATCTCTGTTTTTCACATTTTTGTCGAAATATCAGTACATCCCTGCTTTATATGAGAGAGAGATAGGGAAGAATAGTTCAGTTTAGAAAACAGCAGGAGAGGAAGGAAATGCAGGCAAGGTATTGCTGCTGCTGGGACAAGCCCAGAGTACATATTGACATTTTCTTACCTTGTAGATGAAAACACAAAGCACACAACAGATGTGAGCTTATTGGTCCTCAGAAGTTTTTTTTTTTTTTCCCTCGTCTTTTATCTGATACGGGTTTTACAGCTGCAGGGCAAACTGAAGTCATACCTCCTCATAGGAAACGGTTTAAGATGGAATGCCGTGGGAGAGCAGAAAAAAGTCTTGACGCTGTGAGGCCCGCACAAGCTACGCACAAAGCCGTTTCCTCAGTCAATCGGTTTTCATTCTTTTTCTAGTATTGATTGGGGATTTTTATTTTTGGGGGGGAGTTTGAATGGATGAGTCATGAAATATAAGCTTCTTAAAGCATTATCTATCAGTGCAGGCTATGCTTCTAGTGTGAGAGAGTGCTCAAAAGAGCCATTGTGTCCTGCAGACTGCAGCTTGTCAATTGCAGGCCAGCAGATGGTTTGTACATGTTCGCATATTAAACACAACCAAGTCTGCATTTAGGGAAATGAGCGGTAAAAGGCCAAAGTGCCACAGAAAGACTTGGAGGGCACATGCTGATGCACAAGGGCTGATGGTGGTTGGCTGTTCACAAACAATCCATCAGTGATCAGCGAATGTGCAGGCCGGTGACCTTTCCTAGCTGTCAGATTGTCTTATACATGCAGGCTGCCCACAAAACAATACCAGATCTCTGCTTTCTATTCATGCACAGTGTCTGGATGAGACTTGATACTGACTGTAGTTTAATAAAATGGCTTATTTTGCACGAGACAGGCATTGTTTGATCATCTTTTCAATCCATCTAGCAAAAGAAAATGCGACGTTGTCTTTAAACGTTCTTTTGTGCGTCATGTGTTTGTGAGGCATCTTTTCTTGCTTTTATAGCATTTTTATAGCAAAGACAAGAACTGCTCGAGAAAACAATCTTGTGCGCTCGGCGTACCGCACACGGTTTTGGAGAAGCATGCTTTCCCTATTGAGCAGGCGAACAAAAACGTATGCATATTCAGCTAGCTTTTTTAGATGCAATAGAAGAAAACCTTGAACAGAAATAACAATGAAAGGATATCCCCCGCCTCTCTTTCCACAACGCACGGTTTCACTTCAAGTGCATCTGCTTTTATCTCAAGCAGGACATCTGGTTGCGCTTACGGCCTGTCCAAAAGTGCGATTCATCTCCTCCTTTTCGCCCCGTTCGCCTTCAAATTCATCCTCCTCTCCATCTTGTTTTCAGCCTTTGCCGGGTGAATTATCTGAGAATAAAGGCTCTTCAAGCCGGGCCTAGTTTGCATCAGATGCTAAATTGTTGGTTTTGAACTACCCGGCGCTGTATGATTAGCCCAGCTTTAATTTCCCCCCTTCAATTCAATCACAATGCACACGGCTCGGTCTGATGGAGACCACATACTCCTCTCCGGGTCTTATCTGCTATTTCCATGGACGTCAGACCTGCTGCTCGGAGCTAGGCCGCTGAAAGGAACGCTGATTGAGCCCCGCTCGCCTCTTTCTCGAGCTTCACAATTCGGTGGATCAGAAATCAATTATGTGTGATCGTGACAAATGACTCAGGGGGGCTGCTGTTTGAGGGACATCACAAATGAATCAATCAAGCCTTTATCAGGGCAGATAGAAGCCCCTGTGCATGCTCTGAATGTGTGCCTGTGCATGTGCAGATATATGGGTGGGGGAAGCTAGGATGCTGATGCGGTGTTAACCATATTGCTGCTGGGACAGATGGAAGATGGAGAGGAGGGGAGGGAAAGGGCGGGAGGGGGAAGGCTCTAGTGCATGCGGCGTTGGCCTGGTGCCTGCCGTACAGGACCCCGTTTGGCCTCCACGGCTGATTAGAGGTTAATGGTTTGAGAGTGTGTGGGGACTCGGCTGTGATTGGCCGAAAAGCTCTCGAGTGGGCGTGTCCGAGGGGGTGGCAGATGGCATGGATAGAGTGAGGCTATGAGTAAATGAATGAAAGAGGGGGACTCCTCTGCTGTTCCCTGATCAGTAGCCATTGCAGCGGTGTGAGCTTCCCCCTTTACGCCTCCCTCCCCAACAGATGGCCATTGGAGCTCAGTGGCTAAAATGACTCCGAAAACCCAGGCTGGATGAGCGTGCATTAGCCCGGCATCGCCAGCGGATTAATTATGACTGTTACACATACACAGAGAGCCGTAATGTGGCAGGCTGACTCTGTTGTGTCCTGATGATGCCTCGAAGCTTGGCGCCGCGATTAGAGGCAGCCCAGTTGGGGTAGTTTCCTGAGAGAAAACAGTCTCCTGTCATATGGACGGTGACACAGAAGCCCGCAATCCTTTCCCACAGATACAGTACTCGCACACTTGACCCAAACTCTGTTTTACTGTCTAAATGTGTAAGAACACCCATTTGAAGTTACTCTTAAATGTTTTTGTCTGCGTCTCATGCATGAGCAAAGGATGCACATCTGTTTCTAGAACTTTTTCTGCCGTTAGAGTTTGGTTTGTTCTAGTTTCTCGCCTAGTTTCCTTTGCTGCTAGTTTAAAGATCACATTGCTAAGAGTTTGGCTATTGTTTGTCATGTTTTTTTATGCTATTCAGCTATTGCTATTTAAAGGAAACGTTGGGGGTGATATTACATTAAAAACATTAAAACAATCATTTCAATTCTATGAGAGTAGCAGTTGTTACACCTTAACTATAACAAAAACATGACAAAAAACATCCACCTGACTATTTAGAAGAAAACAACATAAATACAATACACACTTAATGAACAATTTGTTTTACAGGGTGATGGTATGGGTGTTAATTAAGCTTGCAGCAATAGTTGCCCATCACCATCTTTTAAAAAAAATTTTTTATAGCAATAAAATCATAAAGTTCAGATAGAGAACAGCGACTACAATTAAAATCGGGATGCGGCTGCTCGATGCAACATGCTTCTGCCGTTCATCTAAGGTGATTTTGGAAGTTAGATTTGTTTCTTAATTCATATTTTCCACAAAGATTTATTTATTATTTTATATTGGGCATAGCCTATAGAAGTGGTTCCCAACCATGTTCCTGGAGGCCCCCAACATTGCACGTTTTACGTCTCTCCTTTCTTTGACACACCCATTTTAGGTCTTGGAGTCTATACTAATGAGCTGATGATCTGAATTAGGTGTGTTTGATTAAGGAAACATGGAAAACAAGCAGTGTTGGGGGGCCTCCAGGTACGTGGTTGGGAACCACTGGCCTATAGCATGGTGTATTTTTATTTGTTTTGTTAAAAAAAAGTTCCAAGATTTGTATATAGACTAAGTGAGTTTGACTTTGTATGTGAGTTTGTTGTTGCAAATTGCAGCTAATTTTAAAGAGAAAGGAAAATGCACACCTAGCTGTTAAAAGTGAGAAAAAGAAGCCTGCTACCAGTATTATCGGTGGTGTTACATTTCAGTTAACTATTGGGGAAATTTCCTTACCATTACAACCCTAACACTGTTATGGTCAAAGTTATTGTTCTTGGTGTGAATGGACCTTACACCTTCTGTACATTTTAGCAGGCATCTGAAAAATGATCAGATGAAATCATCTGTTGTGCCTGGTGCAGACACAGCAGACATGCTCAAGAGTTTCTTTGTGTGGTCAGAATGACTGATATTAACTACAGCAGTGTCATTATTTCTTCTTGATGACGTCGCATGGCTCATTTTGACTGACATCAACACTCCATCTGTTTATGACATCCATCCTCGCTCCATTTCCCAGCACAGTTCATCTTTCTCTCTCTATCCGTCCCCCATCCTCTCACCCAGGTACAAAATGATCGAAAAGCCTCTAAAGGTGGGGGGAGGGTCCAATCTATGTTCACACCATGATGGAGGTTAGCCTGAAAAGAGCAGTTGTGGAGAGCATGGTGGAGAAGCATTCAGTGCTGCATCTGAGCAACAAAAGGCCTGGTGGAGAGGGTGGGGGGGGGCTAGCGATATGAGAGAGAGAGAGAGAATAAAAAGACAAGGACGGCTCTTCATGTCCATCAGTAGCAGATGCGTGCTCTCTCCAATGCAACCCCTGTCACATGAGCCTATGGGCTCATCTGCTCTTCTATAACCTCACTGACGGACCACGTCATAGACACCCCTCACGGCTGATCCTAACACTATCGTTCAGAAATCCACTGTCATTGATCAGAACATTTTGTAATAGCTGCACTTACTAAAGCTTGTGTTGTTGTTGTTTTTGTTATTATTGGTACAATATTTAAACACAACCTGAAATGTGTGCAGTACATTTTAATATGACTATTTGTACTGTACTGTTTTAGATTTCCTTGTTCTTCTGTCTCTTACTCTTTATTATGAACATAAAGAGTCCAAGTCATCCCTCTGCAAAAGCTGATTCTGTATCTGATAAAGATATCACATAGGAGTGGACTCGGACAGCACAGTACAGTAGAATGACTTCTCTTAAAAGCAGCTGGGAAATGTACTTATTTGAGCCACCATTACCGTTAAACATTATCATTGTAGGGAGGCTCGCTCTGCTCCATTTGATACTGGGTGGGATGTGTCCTTCATGTGACTAATGCGACTCGGCCGTTGGAAAGATCAAGCATACTGATGGTGATAGCCAGTTAAAATTCAGGCCTGTTTAGTCTCGACTGTAGTTTTTGCAGTTCAAGATAATGCATGATCTGATAATGCAAAGGTTTACATGGAGGCGCCCTTATGGCCTAGGGCATTTTTAAAATGTAAAACAATTCAGCCTTTGCATACGTTGTGGTAGGCAAGATGATCCATTGTTTGCCTTGCAAACGTGCATTAGGCCTAACACATGTTTGAATTGTTTGCCAAAAAAATACCAAAAAACCCTTCCATACGTCATGTTCTGCGACCAGGATCAGTCCTATAGCACACTCACAATCGATGCTTTAGAGCTGCGCTAGTTTCAGAAAGAAATGTCATGGTTTGATCATTCTTGTTGTAGTCCTTTAAAGAAAAAAAAAAAAAAAACGACCCTTATAAATGCACTCCTTTTTTTACACACTACTGTGGACATTTGTCTCTCTAACCAAATTTACTTTGAACTCCGCATTGTGCCAAAAGTAATTTGCAACACATAGGGGCACTCCCTCTCCTTTTCTGTCTTTTATCAAAATGAAAACAGACATCACCATAAACTCCCCTTAATCAGATGGCTCTGTTGTGTTGGCTGTGCCTAAAAGGGTTTGGCAGTAAATTGGACGTCGGATTTCTTTTCTCCAAAATCTCGGGGCTGAGGAGGGGGCCGACTTCTCAGAAGAACTCGTCTGGAAAAGCCTTTTGTGGGATTTGGCAAGGGAACAGCCGGCTTTGCTCATGCTTATTAGGCACCCCTGTCGCACCAGCCAAACCCTAGAATTAATTGTGATGTGTGCGGTTGTCTGTTTCCCTGCACATGTGTGTGTATGTAGGCGCATGTAAAGACACCTTCTAGCTCTGGTGCAGTTCTGTTCTGGTGACGGAGGGTTTATTCGTCAGCTGGACACATTTCTGGGCATATGGGGTGATAACGAATGAGACTTGCCCTGCCTGTTCCTGTCGACAGTCTGTTCCTTGAATCATTTCAGCTGTTGACTCTGCAAGGATACATGGGATCCTGATTCTGTCACTTGTATCACTTGTAAGCGTGCATAAGATTCAAATGATCTCTGAACCCATGTAGCTCCCTGGGCATTGTGATGAACAGCTCTATTGCAATGGTTTAGAGTGATACAGTAATTCTAGTCCCCCAACCCCCTTCCTTTGGCTTCCGTTATTAATAATTTAAGAGTCAAAGTGAAGATTGAGCCCTTCTATTTGCCACAAAGACATACATACAGTATCCTTCATGCTTTTAATTCTTGGATTCTTTAGGAAGTTGCAGACCAAATAATGGTATAATCATCTACAAAAGAGGCTTTAGACTGGTATATATGTTAAGAATTGTGAGTAAAGTTTTGGATTTGAAAGGACATTTTTAAGGACCAATTTTCTATAGGGCTGCACTGTAGCATGATCTACTAGGAAATAGAAATAGCTGTCTGCAATTTGATAGCATCTTGAATATCTTGCGGTTTGGTAGCTAGTGGCTACCAAACTAGTCTCTTGTACAGTCAAACAATCAGATGTGGATTTGGTAGCAACCTAATTTGCCTTGAGCCATTCATGGTTACCATTCTTGACTTACAACCACCAGATCCATTCACGTACACGCAGTTAGTGTGAGAATTGTCTAGGAAAAATGAAAGACATATGCTACTCAAATGTCATCAAATTCCATTATTAACACGTTAACCTTTTCCTCTCTACCTTCCTCCCTTTGCAGGTTTTCACCTCAGCGGCACAGTCACAGAGCCGGCAACGCAATCCGAGCCAGAGACGACACACAAGGTGGCTATCAGCTTCGACCGCTGCAAGATCACGTCAGTGACCTGCGGCTGTGGCAACCGAGACATCTTCTATTGCGCGCACGTGGTGGCGCTGTCCTTATACCGCATCCGCAAACCCGAGCAAGTCAAACTGCGGCTGCCCATCTCAGAGACACTCTTCCAGATGAACAGAGATCAGCTGCAAAAGCTGGTGCAGTACCTTATCACAGCCCACCACACAGAAGTGCTGCCCACCGCCCAAAAACTGGCAGATGAAATCCTGTCCTCCAACTCTGAGATCAACCAAGTACATGGTGAGCAGAGTACAAATATTCCTTTTCCACAGGCAAATGTTCCATAGAGTTTCCACCCTTTCGAAAGCTTCATTCAACACACTGTGCAAAAATAAATACCACCTCTTCCTGATCGTTTCTCCAAGGAGCCTCTGACACCAGGAAGTCCATCCTCTTGCCCTTTGACCTTGTTTTAAATGGGAGTGAAGGGGTCAGGCAGAAGCCCCTTATCAATGTTTAACCAGCGGCTACACTTTGAATCCGGAATGTGCAGAATGTTGGATCAAAAGTGCAAAAGGACACCTACACTGGAGGCCTGCTTATACTAGGACACACAGCACCTTCTGTTTATAGCAGGTTGCACCTCACTAGCCCATTGCAGCCATTATAAAGCCATTAAGTACACTAATAATTTACTATTATGCTGAACAGGGTTACAGTGTACCGCAATTTAAAGCATTACAACAAGCGCTCTTATTTCAAAGCACTTTACATCCAGCACAGCTGGCTCCATAGATATCCTGTACATTGTAGATACATGCATAGTATATAACACCAATGCTTATGCCTTACACTGATGATAATCTACTGTATGAAAGTTATTATTGCTCCCCTAAGTCCAGCCAAGCCTTTTAAGAGCTAATCTCTAACTCAAGATGGATCTTCTTATCATATAACACATGCCAAGGACAGGGAAACGTGCAAGCAATGCAAAATCAACCGTTCCGCTTCCATATATAGCGTTTATATATGTTCAATACCCACAGGGGGACCCAAAGGGGGCCAATAGACAGATCAACTCCCTGTGCATTCTGTATATGAAGCCGCTTCATGGTGTCTTTAAGTGGAATTCAATAGGGCTGAATGTGCTGATGTGTTTTTGTTCTGGATTGGGTGGTGGGGGGGTTGTAAGCCTAAAGTGCATTGACATATTGGAAATACAGTAAGACCTTCCTCAGATAAAGTGATTGCCTCTAATGCATTTGGCTTTTCTACCCTTCTTTTCTTTTGCAAATCACAGTGACAATGGGAAGCTATCTTTTTACGAATCAAACTTTGACAGCTATGGTATTATTTATTTGTATTTGTCCAAAAGGAAGTAATATTATTGAATATAGCTGTGGTTTAGAGTAAGCAGGCTTTTTGTTAATTGTTACTGTGTACAAACAGGTGTATTTTGGTCTGTTGTAGATTTCCATAAGCTTGTAACCCAAGCTTCCACTTTTCTACCAATAAATGATATATGTTATTGCTGAAAGTCTCCAAAGTTAACCGGGTGTGTTTCTCTCCCAGGGGCCCCCGATCCCACAGCAGGGGCCAGTATTGATGATGAGAACTGCTGGCACCTGGACGAGGAGCAAGTGAGGGAACAGGTCAAGCAGTTCCTCTCTCAGGGAGGATACTATGGCTCAGGCAAGCAGCTCAACTCCATGTTTGCCAAGGTGAGACGCTCTCGCTTTCTGCGTGTATATGTGTGTGTGCAAAATGTACTATTATGGTGAATTATGGGCCTATGAAATCCTTGGAGGCCCATTTAAATCAATGTATTTTAATTAAATGTCAAGCTGCCTCTTGTTTTCAATAGCCTGCGCAGTTCATTGCTTTACCTGTCTGCTATCTGAAAACTTGAAGGATTGCACTATAGCCTTTGATATGGATGCTGAATATAGTGCTTAGACACATACCCGAGCATTTTGATCTCACAGTCCTTTCAGCTAAAACACTTGTGCTGTTTTCACGAGATAAGATGCTCGATGTACTAATTACTTGCTGTGTTCTTCAAAATATGATGCTGATTTTTGTAAGATACAGGTGCGTATTAGTCCTGCACATGATGCATTAGGTTAAACAAGGATTTTTGTGCAGGTGAGGGAAATGCTGAGGATGCGCGATTCAAATGGGGCACGAATGCTCACGCTCATCACGGAGCAGTTCATGGCTGACCCACGTCTATCTCTGTGGCGACAACAGGGCACAGGCATGACCGACAAATGTCGACAACTTTGGGACGAGCTGGGTGAGTTTTTTTTTCCTAACCTGTATGACATGTTTCTCAGTCATCATCCTTGTTTGTCCTGGAACAACATTTATATCAACCAATCAGATTTCAGGGGTTAGTTAGAAGCTTTATCCTACGGCTGTTTAATAGGATGTGGTTCCTTTATCAACAACACATGATGATCCAAGAATATGCCTTACTAGGCCAGCTTGCTTTTTTTTTTTTTTTTTTTTTTTTTTTGCACAATTAGCTCAGTTTCGTATTTCGTATGCATCCTGATCCCTCTTCTGTAAGTCTTAATCATTAGTACTTACTCTTCAGCTCCTTGGTTCAATATCCTTAGCCTTAAGCACATTCGTGCATGTGCATCGTCTGACCTGTAGCAGTTCAGTCAGGGCAAGTGGATCAGCGTGCGACTGACTTAGTCTGCGGCACAATTGCAGAGGACCGGCCGCCGCCTCTATCGGGATGGCATGAAAGGGCCAGGATCAATGAGCTTTAAAGCTGCCTCCTATTGATCGGGCCATTTAAAGAGGTTGATGAGAGCACATCCTGAAGAGGCTCATTTGGAGCTGCGTCTCTGGCTTCCTTTTCCTTAGCTGTAAACAAGGCATCCTGGGTTGACCATGCATTCTGATTGTGCAAGAGCAGGCACATCAAATGTGCAAGACAGTTCAGTGTTTCAGTTGACAGCCACACTGATTGGCCGGAGCTCAGCAATTTGGCCAATCAGGGCTGCGTGTACATGACAGCAATGGAAAAAGATGCAGGCCAGCCATCTGTTACCTAGATACAAAAAAGCATCGCCAGTTACACAAGCCCACCAGACAACCCTACACCTGCCAAATTTCATATGCTCCCCTGTGCCAGTGTTTGACGTTGATGCGCCGAGAGCCTCATCCATTAAATGCGCAGATTTTCCATTTTCACATTTAGGAGCAAATCAAAAGCTGCGTTCAAGGCTTAAACCAGTTAAAAAGTGTATAAAAATGGGGAAAAGTGGCAACCTAAAATCATCTTTCTTTGTGCTTTTATGCTCATTTTACCTTTTTAGTTTCTCCCTTACTCATTTATAAGCCACACTTCAGTTATAAAGACTACTCTGCACTGTGGGTTTGCAGGTGCGTTGTGGGTGTGTATCGTGCTGAACCCGCACTGTAAAAGTGAAGAGAAGAGCGGCTGGCTCAGACAGCTGAAGAAATGGGGAGACATGGACATCTGCCCTCTAGAGGACGGCAATTACGGCAGCGAGCTGCCCAACATCACCAACGCTCTGCCACAGAGCAACCTGGCTCAGGGTAAACCTCTGATCAGTTTAGCCAAACCTGAAATTATCCACTTATGTTTGTATCTGTTGCTCACATTGCTATGTTTTTACTTTTTTGCACAGACTCATTGGCCCGGCCTAGAAGAACGGTGTTTACAAGAGCAATGGAGGCCTGTGACCTGCACTGGCAGGATAGTCACTTGCAGAGAATCATTAGTAGTGACTTCTACATGTCTCCGGCCTACCAGAGAGAAGGAGAGAGCCTCCTTTTTAACCCCCAGGGCCTGCCACTGTGGCTAGGTACTTATTTACATACTGTTTGTCCATGTTGATTCTGTTCAGAGCAGTCAGTATATGCAAGTTTTTCCTACAACATACTCAGAACAATAAAGGCACATTCACAAAGCTATAATAGTCACTCTAATTCTGTGAGAATAAGGAAGTTCATACCACAGCTGTAACAATAACAATACAGAGATACAATATCGTTGCCATCAGTTTTCCAGCTGAAAAACGTTTAAGAAATTGACCGCCATTTAGAATCCACATTAAAATATCAAGAAATTCCATGCACATTTAAAATAAACAAAATGTTACTGGTCACTAACATAATTGTTGCTTAAAATTCTTGTTCTTGGAGGAAATGTCACTCTCAGTTAGATGCCTCCTGTTGTGTGTCGTAATGTGTCTGGTTTCACTTCTGCATGCGCTTCCAGTAGAATTATGTCTGAAATTGAAACCATCCCATATGAAATGAGTACCACTGTGTTTATACTGCCTCACGTGACTCATTCCAGATCACGTGCCTACAGCATGCGCTAGGGTGGATGCTCTGCGTTCGCATGGTTACCCCAGAGAAGCATTGCGACTGGCTGTTGCTATAATCAACACCCTCCGGCTCCAACAGCAACGGCAATTAGACATATACAAACATCAGAAGAAAGGTAACACACTTTGATCTGCTTTACATAACATACTTTCTCTATAGATAATCAGAAGCCTTATCCTTATGAGTGTGACCATTTTAACATGTATATGAAGACATTAAAAGAAAACGGCAGGACTTTACATTTAAGAACAGCTATGTGTGCTTTTAAAATAATAAAAGAGTGCTTGTTATATAGTTATTTAAGTATTGGCATGTTGATGCATATGATCTTAATGCAAGTAAATATCTCCCGGTTTGTCCTCAGAACTGCTGCAGAGGGGAATGACCAACACCACCAATCTGGAGGGCTGGGTGGGCCACCCCCTCGACCCCATTGGCTGCCTTTTCGCCACCCTCACGGAGACATGTCGAGTGGAGGATGACAATACCATGGATACCGGAGGTACACAATTATAGGCTGTCATTGGGCTTCTGTCCTTTTACGACTCTCCGAGACGCCTCGGGCATTATTCGGTTTCTCGCTCAGCAACTGGCCTGTGTCTTTGAGAGCTTCATTCAGTCTGCTGGAGCCCCATCTCCTCGCTCTTTACAATTGCCCTCCTTTTCTGAGCAGTGTTAAGGGGTGCTATTGTATCAAAAAGGTCATTCTGCCCACTCAGTGGTGTAAAACGTATAAAATCAATCAGCATTTGCATTCCATACATCCCTCCCAGCTCAGGCCAATGGAAAGTGTCGGCCATTGTATTCCTGTAGTGAGGAACCCACAGAGAGGCATTGTGTGCCTGAATAATACTGGCAAATGGTACTGTGACTTGGAAGAGTTTGTGCATATCTGTGCGCTTGTCCCGTCGTAGCGCTCCCCTTTTGGTTGCGGCGCTGTAGCAGTCGTGTTGGCTTGTGTGTGCGCCTGTTGTGCGTTACACTGTATGTTTGTATGTGTGCTAGAGAGCATAGCTCTTTGTTTGACTCTGTTGCACAGTTGGAAACATCTGGCATGTGCTGGGATGGGGGCGGACTCTTGGTTTTATCCAATCAGAACGTACGAAGGTCAGGATCTTAGCTTAGCAGGACCAGCAACAGCAGCTGTAGCGGCGGCAGGAGCAGCAGTGTGGAAAGCCAAAACAATGCTCTTTCTAACCCCTCTGCTTTACTATTTAGGTGGTTTACTGTAAATTAAAGCACTGGATAGGACATTATAGCTTGGTTAAATTTGTTTTGTGTGCGGTGATTGTTAGATCGTTCAGTAGAGATGTTGTTTTCCAGTGTAGAAAGATGGCGGTGAACCCATTGATCCCTGTCTGTTGCCCACCGTACAAACGGGATTGGCCAGCATGATAAATTTGCCAGAGGGATTTAAGTGAGGTGGTGATGAGGGTCTAAATTCTTACCAAACAGATGGTGTTTTTCCTCAGTTTTCGTGCAGATATCCTTAGACATTGATACAGAGGACTTGGTGAGTTTTTTTTTTTTTTTTTTGTATGCTACCCAAGATTGGGGTCAGCGGGAGCTTTTATTTATTTATTTATTTAGGAGAATGTATTAAATTGATAATTGTTTTTTTTACAGAAATTTTAAACAAATGCTGTTCTTTTGAATGAACTATTCAACAAAGAATCCTGAAAACGTCTCAAAAATGTTAAGCAGCTCGTTTTTCATCACTGTTAAGGAATTTTACTTGACCAAAAATCCGCATATTAGAATGATTTCTGAAGAATCATGTCACATGAGACTGAAAATGTATAGTATAGTATAGTAGTATATTTCTAGTAAGGCACGTGCCTTATTTCCGAAAATTTCTTTATTGCTTTTTCTTTACAAAAAGAACATCTGCAACAAACCGTAAACTGACATTGACAAACACCACTTTGTGTTCAAATAGATTCGGGTGAGCCCAAGCCTCCGGTGTACCAGCATGTGCCGGTGTGGGGATGCCCAGATGGAGGGGAGTCGTACCTGGCGCTGGCGCTAGAGGTGGCGCTGATGGGTATGGGGCAGCAGCGCCTAATGCCCGAGGGTCTATATGCCCAGGACAAGGTGTGCCGAAATGAGGAGCAGATCGTGGCCAAGCTGCAAGAGATGGAGCTGGATGACGTATTAGTGCAGACACTCCGCAAGCAAGCCATCCTCCTTTTAGAAGGTACAAACTTTGTTCTCAATATCAAGTCTACTTTTCAACCTTTTGCACCCTGTAGGCCCTATCCTCCCTGTGTGAAGCTGTGTCCTCCCCTTACTGTTCTCTTGCTTTTCCCACAACCTTTTTCCCCCATGTGAATCGCTGTCTACTTTTATCTTTTCCTCCTCTAGCCTGGATATGTGTGTGTGAGAGAGGGAGAGAGAGAGAGAGAGAGAGAGAGAGAGAGAGCACTAGGCCTGTAAAAAGATCTGCAGGCTGGCCTCTGCAGTGTCCCCAACTCCCTTCCCCAAAACAGGCCACCCTGCATCTGAGCCTCCCACTGACACGCGGTGTAACCTTAGAGCAGACATCTGCGCTGCTACTAGGGAGGACAGACTCTGTCAAAGCCCATGAGGCCTTGCCGCCTGTTTGCCTTCTCATCGTCCTCCCCAGCGATACACTCTGCTCAGATTTCTCTGTGTGTGCCCTCACTGACTCACCAGCCTCCTGTCCATCAAGCCTGACTCAACCCTGCAATCTGATATGATGGACAGGGCAGTTCTGATGTGCTGTTCTCTGTCTTTCTCCGTATGTCCAGGTGGTCCCTTCAGTGGTCTGGGGGAGGTCATCCACAGAGAGAGCGTTCCCATGCACACGTTTGCCAAGTACCTCTTTACCGCCCTCCTGCCGCATGACACAGACCTGGCATACAAACTGGGCCTTCGTGCAATGAGGTGAGACTATTTTTCTCTAAATCCTAAATCCATGTGTATTAGCAATGGAGTTTTTATATGCAACTATCCTAAATGATTACAAAATTACTTTTACTCATTACTTTCTCAAAATGCGGGGGGAAAAGACCAAAACAGGATGTTGACCTTTACTGTAGTGACGTTCAGTCAACTTGGATGATAATATTCATCCACCTACAATACATGCAACTTTAGCAGCAAATGGCTGTGATGTAAATACACATCTGGAGTTTTTGTTTTTTTTGGGGAATGAGCCCATTGTTGTACCCCACACGAACATCCTCTTTCAAACATTTTTTTAATGGTTTTAAAGTCTTTTATGCTCAACGTGGCTGTATGTATTTGGTAAAACATACAGTTAAACATTATTAGTGTGATACAGTATTACAATTTTAAATACATTGTTAAATGTCATTTATTTCTGTGAAATTGAAGCTGAATTTTCAGCAGTTGCTCTTATTATAATCAATGTTGAAAAGTGTCATTTTTAAAGGTAATCATTACCAAATTCAATTTTATTTCTTAAAAAAAAATGATGCTTGCCTAAAAACTACTACTTTTAACAGTAGAGTACATGAAAACTAAAAAAAAAGAAAACTAACTTTGTAAGTCACACCGTCATACACCAACATACAAAAGAGTGCGGGAGATTCTTTTCTGTCATGTTTTTTTCATGTTCAATTCAAATGTGTGCATTAGTTGTCACCTTGGTTTATTGAGCACATTTCCTCACATTAAACCGAATCTCCTCGTGATGCATTATCCCATGACTCCAGCCATATAAAGGCTCTTTGGGACCTTATCGCTGTATATCAGCACCGAGGCATCATTATCCACGTCTAGCTCATCACAGTCCTCACTAATACACAATCAATAGCACTGCTCCCTCTGCGCACCTTCTGTGAGTCTGAGCTGGTGTGGGCTAATATGTTCACTCAGGCAGGAGTAGCAGAGCGTAGAGCGTACGCCTTCAATACAGAGCTAGCAGAAAATAGCACCCACCGGATTCTGCTAATAATTTCTAGCAAGATTATAGAAAACAGTGCATAGCAACAGAAGGTTAAGCTTATTTATCTTGCTTATAGGCTATTTTGTAGTCTTATATGTGTGCCTTATTTGTATGTTTGCTGCAGGCTTCCAGTGCTGGAGTCCACGGCTCCCTCAGGTGACGTGGGACACCCTCACCATGGCATTTCCATAGTTCCCAGCAGATACCCACGCTGGTTCACGCTGGGCCACCTGGAGTCTCAGCAGTGTGAACTAGCCTCCACCATGCTTACTGCTGCTAAGGGTGAGCGCTACACACTTGATCTCTCGTGACGAGTCATGTGAGGTTCACTTTAAGCACACTTTTATGTGCTGTGCCGGTGTTTAGCTAAGAGAAGTCTGTGTTGTGTCGTAGGTGACATGTTGAGATTGCGGACTGTTTTGGAGGCCATTCAGAAGCACATCCACTCCTCTTCCCTCATCTTCAAACTGGCCCAGGATGCCTTTAAGATCGCTACTCCTGCAGATAACCCTCCTGACATCACACTGCTCAATGTAGCTCTGGAGCTCGGCCTTCAGGTAAATCTAAGTGTATCCTTATGCGGTGTCTGGCTTATTTTGTGCATCAGTAAGTGTGTTCACATGTGTGATCCTACACCAAGCATGCATGCTGTAATCAATTTTTGCCCCGTTATCCTCTAGTTATCTGCATATAAACCTGTTTTGGTGTCCTGGTGTTTAACTTGATATACTTTTCTCATATTCATCAAGACGGCATTTATTTGATACAGTAAAGATTCAGTAATATTGTGAAATATCATTTACAATTTGAACCTTTTATTGTCTCATTTTATATAATGGACTTGTTTTTAATGGTTTTCAGTGCTTTTATGTACACTGTGTGTATTAGTTCCAGTACACTAATCTTTTGTGTGTCTAATGCAATATGACATTTCTCTGCAGGTGATGAGGATGACTCTTTCCACACTCAACTGGAGGCGGCGGGAGATGGTTCGTTGGTTAGTCACATGTGCTACTGAAGTCGGTATGTATCAAACTGACGTTTATTATTATTTTTTATTGTTCATTTAAGACACCGACATGCACTTTAACAGTTGTATCTTTTTAAAATGTCACGTAAACCCTGCAGTTTGACTAAAATCCATTTTGTCAAACTAACTGACCTACATAATGCGACTGTAGCTCAGCTTTATCCAGCATGTATGCACATTAATCGGACTACAGTTAACCTCTGCGCATGATCCGCACAGACTTCGGTGACACCCAAAGTGTGTGATTTTGTGTGAATGGCTTGGGTAGTGTACTAAATCCATGTAGAAAGCAAACCTTGTTCTGATTGATTCTTTTGACTCATTGCAGGTCTGAGAGCTTTGGTTAGCATACTGCAGAGCTGGTACACTCTCTTCACCCCCACCGAAGCGACCAGCATAGTGGCAGCCACAGTGATGTCCCACAACACCATCCTGCGCCTGAGCCTGGACTACCCGCAGCGGGAAGAGCTGGCCAGCTGTGCACGCACCCTGGCACTGCAGTGCGCCATGAAGGACCCCCAAAACTGTGCCCTATCCGCCCTCACCCTCTGCGAGAAGGACCACATCGCCTTCGAGACGGCTTACCAGATAGTCATCGACGCCGCCTCCACGGGCATGACCTACTCTCAGCTCTTCACCATCGCCCGCTACATGGAGCACCGCGGCTACCCCCTTCGAGCCTTCAAACTGGCGTCTCTCGCCATGACCCACTTGAACCTGGCCTACAACCAAGACACGCATCCGGCCATCAACGACGTGCTGTGGGCTTGTGCTCTCAGCCACTCACTGGGCAAGAACGAGCTGGCCGCCATCATCCCTCTGGTGGTCAAGAGCGTTCACTGTGCCACGGTGCTCTCGGACATTTTACGGCGCTGTACAATGACGGCCCCCGGCCTGGCTGGCATCCCTGGCAGACGTAACTCGGGCAAGCTTATGAGCACTGACAAAGCCCCGTTGAGACAGCTACTGGACGCCACCATCAGCGCCTACATCAACACCACCCACTCCCGCCTCACGCACATCAGCCCGCGCCACTACGGAGAGTTCATTGAGTTCCTTAGTAAGGCACGCGAGACCTTCCTTTTGGCCCAAGACGGCCACATTCAGTTCGCCCAGTTTATAGACAACCTCAAACAGATCTATAAGGGCAAGAAGAAACTCATGATGTTGGTACGGGAACGTTTTGGTTGATCGCGGGGGAACTCGTTCATGTTTCATTCTTCATTTATTTAAGGCATTATTTTATTCTTCCTTTTTTTTGGTCATCTTTGGAGACATTTTAAGTTTCATTCGTTTGTTTTGATCTGTCATCTCGTTTTTTTTATTATTGTGAACCGTTCCTGTTCGTAAGTTATTCTACCAGGTCGAACCTGTGGAGGGGAGAAGAACAACTGTTGGACCATTTATGTTTTTGTTTGGGCTCGTTCTTGATTTTCGTTTAATCAAGACTTTGTGATAAAAATGTAAAAGTGGCACATAAAGAGAAACCAAATGATTATTGTGGAATATTTTGAGCGTGGGGGAGGCGTTTGGTTGGTTTTGGAAGTGGCTTGAACACTCAAATCTAAACGGTCATTCCTGAAACACTCGCACACAGTGTTATTTTCATACCTCGGTCGTATTTTACGGATCAGCTTTAACTCTCTCTCTCTTTCTCTCTCTGGAAAAGGCCTGATTTTAAGAGTGAGACGGGCACATCACCTCAAACTTAGACTCTACCGAACCTCCTACCCACGACTCGAGCGAGCCACAAGCCGTGAGCCCTCCCCTCTCTCCTATGTTTGTTTCTATCAGCTCTCCGTTCGAAAATTCAGCGCGAGGAAGACCCGTGTGCTCAGTGCTGAGTTTGAACGAAACAGAGATATTTACCCATCAATATCAGCCATATATGTTTCTCTGTTACCTCTCAGTGGAAAAAAAACAACAAAAACAGAAACAAAAAGACTTGTGTGAGATTGAGTAGCAGTAATAATATATATGTACTAGCACTTCATTAAATTCCATCCCCTACACGACGCATTCGGATCAGCAATTACTGTGTACAAATTAGGTGAATCGTATAGATGCATTGGACAAAAACAGCTATATTGGCAGAGCGAGGAATTAGCTGGCTTTAAACTGTACCGTAATATCTTCCACATTCCATGACCTCCGCCCTCCACAAGTGCCCCAGTGGATCCGAACACTTAGAATGCACTCCGCGGCTTCCATCTGAAGGAAAACGAGAAGAGAGGAAACGAGAAAAGAGATGCTCAACTCCGTTCTCAGGGAATCACTTAAAGAAACAAAACAGAAAAAAATAGTAGCATAAGCATTTAAGATATTGTAAATATGAAAGTGTCAATTCAAAAAATTGTAAAGTTATAATTATTTATGATAACTGTATGTTTTTCTTTTGGGATACTTGAATTTGTTGGGCTGGGAATGTGATGACCGTAAGAGGAAAGACTTCAGAAACATTTCTCAGGTGCTCCTGTGTACATTTCTAATTTACGGTTTTATTTGTATCCTCTTTTATTTGATTTTTTTTTTTATTTGTATTTTTTTTTTTTGTAATACATTTTTGCAAGAGGAAGCATGTAAAAAAAGAAGAAAGGAGAGGACAAATGTTTATGAACAGACTATGCAGAACCACTTCACGATTCGCCCCCTCTTCACCCCGATCTTCCTCCGTCTTTTTTTCCCTTATTGTTTGGCTCGGGGGGGGGGGGATAGGGGACTCTCTCCCAAAATTCAACCGTTTGTATCTTGTAAGTAAAGTAATCTGGACGAGCTTGGAGTTTGGATGGACTTTGCCTTTGATCTATGTACAACTCTTTATTTGAAGCCTTATAGTCTTCTCTGAAAGCACTGCATGTGTTTCAGGACATTGTGTTGCCAATGTCGGTGGAGTACAGCACAGAGAAAACGGACCTAACACCTTCGACTGGCCCGAACGAGGACGAAGGGGCGTCTGCTATTCTATTCTCCTTCGCTTTGACACGGCCCACATACTTTAGGGTCGTGATTATCTTGTATTGGGGCTTTTTGAGGGCAATAAGGTCTGTTTTGAGGTTGCGACTTACCATTGCCTAATTGAGACTTTGATAGATGCTTCATTAATGGCTAAATCTTGAGGAGATTTCTGTATGTTGTTGGTTAAGGTTGGTCACTTTCGTTTAAATGGTTTGCTGGTTTCCACTTTTCGTTAGATTTGTTCACAGAGGATTTTTTTTTCTTTAAAGTTTATAACAGTTGCCTCAAATGTGGCAACTAATGTGTTAGTCACGTTATGCAGCCTTTGTTCCTCGACCGGCTCTGGCAGGGAGCTCAGTGGACGGACCTGAGAGAAAGCTCACAGATTAGGGAATTTTCTTTTTTTCTTTCTCTTTTTTTATAAACACATCTTCAGAATGATAATAGTGCTGCCTGTTCGATTAAAAAAACTATAAAAATATATAAAAAAGTAAAAAAACTAAACAAAAAGGTAAAAAAACGAGCATTTTCTGTAGCTAACTAGTTGGTCCAATGGCATTGCAAAAAAATAAAAAATAACCTCCTCTGGCTTTGATTTCTCTCTTCCATACTCTTACGTGTCTGTATGTGTTAACTGTACCAGTGTTTTGATCTGTCCCTAGAGTTTAGAAGGAAAAAAATAATCGCTGGTAGAGATTGTTCACTAGTTCATCTACTGTTTGATTTTGTTTCGTTTTAATTTAAGGGAAGTGTTTGTCGCCTCTTTGTGCTACTGAATTATAAAAAGGTATCCAGTATTTGTTGCCACAAAAGTATAGTTCATCAACACTTTTTGTTTGTGCAACCTCTTGAGCTAATGTCTATAAACAAAAATTTATTACTATTTATGTAATGCTACTACCATTTTATATGATTTGTGTTGAATTTCAGTGCTTTTCTATGAATAAAGTGTGAAACACGTCTTTGCCTCTTTTTATACTGTAATGATATATGGCTAGCTCAAGTGCAGCTTTTATTTCAGTGGTGTATTTCCTCTCGAAGCAGGAAACCGGCACATTGAAGGGCTCGTATTGTGTTGTTATTATTTTAATTGATTAATTCGTAGATGTGTAGGTGCTAAACGCATTTATGAGACTTGTGAAATAGTAACATTTACCATTTATATATTATATATATATATATATTTTTTTTACAAATAATATAATGCAAAATTCACTGTCTTATAATTTAACTGCATCCTGAGCAGTTCTTTTTCCAAAAAGACCCCAAACAGCTGTTCAAAAGAAACCTCACATAATGTAAATAAGTTGCCACATAATATGAATATATTAATAGCTCAAATTTGACTAAAATGTCTAATGTAACCTTTAAAGTGGTTTTCATGTTTCTGTTTCTTAGCAGTGAAAGTCATCATAGTTGACCAGAAAACCAGTGAATGGTAGACTACCACAAATATATACTTTTTGCATTCCCATTTGCTTAAATAGCAGAGGACTCCAAGATGGTGTTTTCATATTTTTAATAAAAGGAAAAAAAAGTTGAGAGAAACTAACAGCTATAGTCAGAAGAGAACACTATTAAATTTACTGTCCCTCCCATTGATGCTGCATTACCAAAAAATAGTTTTTTTGTAATTTGATGGTAATAGTGTTATAAATGTATTTTTTAAAATATGCAAATATGAAAAACGTTTGAGGATTTATGCCGCTGATGACTTTTAATCATGTCATCACAATCTTGTGAAAAGGGTCACACGACTAATTAGATAACTTATTTAATATATTTTAAAATGTTATATATTTTTTTACCAACCCCAACATCTGAATAGCAGCGTTTCAAAGTGATTTATTTTTTACCCCCCTTTCTCCTGCAAGAGAAACATTGAGAAAAACTTTTAAAGTAAGCGTTTAAAAATGATTTTTGGTTTATCTTTAAACACCTACGCCAGTATATATTTGCTAACATGTCTCGAATGTGAGTGTCATGAGGTCAGAACTATCATTCAAGTTATGCAAACAAAAGCTTGATACCGCCACACATCTTGTCCAAACTACATCTCCAGCTCTCCTCCTGTCTCCTCTTTAGAAACTACACGTCTGAATCACAATAAACTCCAGAAAAACCTGGTGTCAGAGTGATCGACTGTGTTAGAGATGCAGTCGACAGGAACAATGCTCTTTGGGCCTGCTTATACAAACTATCCCATTCATCAGGGTCCCTCACAGCTGCTGCTCTTCATTGTGTCTTGGACCCAATGCAGCGCCGCACTCCTGTGAGGACCACTGAGTAAGTGTTTGTCAAGCATGGCAGTGCTGCGGGCTGAAATATGGATGGGGTTGGCTCTGTTAGACACGCTGCAAAGAGAAGGCATTTCCTTAGCTCAGTGATTTAGCAGAAGTGACACGCCAGGAAAAGAGAGACGAGTAATTGGCTTTCCCACCTTGTTGTGAGCTTCCAGCACGGGGCTGAGCCTGTCAGATTGGAGCGAGGAGTAGGTGTTGGGCTCGGTGGGGGAAAACAAGCATTGTTTATAAGTGTAACAACGTTACGGAGGCTTTTCTTTAATTAGAACCCAACCCATCTCGAGAAGGAGGACGTCTAAACGTAGTCATGGAGCGCGCGAGCCTGTAAGGCAACTCTGAGAGCTGTTGTGCTTCTGGGCAGGTTTGTGCAGTGAGAGGAAGCTTTGTCCTTTGCACCCTGCATGGCAGGTTCTGCTGTCAGCGTAATCACATATTGTGTTCATAGGGGAGCTGATTTGCAGAGCTTTGTTCTGCTGCTCTGATTTCCCAGAATCTCTCTGTAATTGGGGTGTCGGAAGACTGGGTGAGGAGGGGTGGGGCAGCTTGGGACTTTTTTTTAGGTGGGAGGTGGGGTGAGCCGAGAGGGGATGGAGAGTTGTAGCGGATCACAGGAAAAAGGAAGATATTTTGAGATGAACAGCTGTGATGGGTGCAACTTTTTTTTATTATCATTTATTAATCTAGGTTTGTGGAAAGCTATAAATATACTCATGGTTAATTCATGTTCACAATACAGAGGTTAATGTCAAATTATACAAATTACTTCCAGTCCTCGAATATGCTTGGCTGAGTAGAGTTCCAAGAATCCGAAAGCGCTGTTTTTGTCTTCAGCGACAGAAAAATTGTGAGAGATTGATAGATAACGGGAGTCAGAAAGAATTTTGCCAGATTCTCCCAAAAACACCCACTAGTGTTAAAGGAATAGATGTCCCAAAATTGAAAATTCTGTCATCATTTACTCACCCTCAAGTAGTTCCAAATCTGTATGAATTTCTTTGTTCTGTAAAACACAAAGGAAGATGTTTTGAAGAAAGTTTGTAACCTTTGATTGCCTTAATAGGAAAATGAATGCCATGGAAGCCAATGGTGAGCCAAAAGTAACAAACTCTTTTTCCAAACATATTCCTTTGTGTTCGGTGGAACAAACTAATTCAAACAGATCTGAAAAGTACTTTTTTTAATTTTCATTTTTTGGATGAACAATTCCTTTTAGTTGTTGGTTTTTTGATGCAAAAGGTAAGCCTATAGTGTTATAAAGACATCAGTGTTTAAACCGTAATTTTATGAAGCTATGAGAGTACATTTTGTATTCAAAAAATGTATTCAACAGTTTCCTAGCAGAGGAATGCAAACACGCATAGCACGCTCCTGAAATCTTGAAGTTTGAAATGGAAAAGAAGAAAATGACGAATATAGTTTTTTATTTGTCTGTGCAAGGTCAGAAAGCACTCACATTTCATCAGAAATATCTATATAGTTTGTGTTTTGAAGATGAAGAAGTCTTGACATGAGGGTGAGTGAGTGAGTAATTAACGAAAGACCGTTTCTGGGTAAACTATCTTGTTTAAGGAAATGAACATGTTCAGTTCAAAGCTCACTGCGAATAGGAAAAAGGGAACAGGAAGTAGAGAATGTAATTTAACCACCAGTTCTCACTCTCCAGAACTTGAGGTTTGAACAAAACAAATGTGGTAAAAAAAAGTATGCTGTAACATTTTTCAACCAATTGGTGGTTTGTATGTAGAGGGTGAAAGACATGACAGTCACAGGTTCTTACATCTCGTACAATAAGATTTAAGAATATATAGATTTTTTATATTACACATTTAGCGCTCAATTCGGCAATTAAAAAAAAAAAATCTTCATTTGTTTTGACTGGGGATAGTGTGTCAGTTAGCCTCTTGGTGGGGTTTTGTTTTCGCAGATTATGATGTTCCATTAGTGGCAGCAAACATTTTTGAGCTAGTCATTGCATTATTTTCACATTCAAGTATTTGGTTCACACACATTTGGGAATGTAGTTTAAGGATGAATACCCATACAAAACACCTGGTTTGAATCGGGCTAGTTTTGACCATCAATTTGGTAGGCTTTATTGTAAACACCTGGCAACCCAGATAGAAACCCGCGTGGATTGAAAGTGACTTCTGTGCAAGCTGTGCTTGATACATTACGATTAAGAATGGACCACCAATAATGCACTTCCGTCATCACACCTTTGTTAACATATCACTGTGAGAAAAGCAGCCTAGAATAAACTCATTTTGATTTCATGTCGGACCGTATTGTCACCAACTTGCAATCCATCCCCAATACTCCGAATCAGTCTTAGGCCAAGCCACCCAAAACCCTCCCGTCTGATAAAGCAGTGATAGTGCCAGGACCTGACAAATGATGTACAGCCTGCTGTCTTCAGGAACACATTGGATTTTCAGGCCTGCTGATTTGCTGAGAGATTGAGCCCAAACCCCCACTTTCATCCCCCTTGTGGCTTCCTAAAGGAGACCTTGGGGAATTCAGCTTTTTTTTTTTTAGCGGATTCATTGTTGCAATTAAAAATAATGCCAGGAGCCTCTTGAGGTATCGCAGAATAAGTGTGTGCATGTGTGTGTGTATGCGCATGTTCCTCACTAGGAAACGGGCCCAGCCCCCCCCAATCACAGCTGTGCTCCATGGACACAAACTAGTGGCGAGCGACAGGGGCTTAAAAATCCAACAACACTAATCAGCAAATTGATTACAGGACGTTTCTTCTTTCAGCTGGGCTTACAGCACCTAACACACAATCAAGGCCAGACTGATCCTGCATTGACAACACAGCACACCGGCGGATGAGGGTAAAAGAGGGCTGCAGCTGCCACCATTTTACACTAAATGGCGTGCGAATATGGAAAAACATCCATCATGTTGGGTCAATTTACAGTCTGTGGTTGCTCGTAAAACAGACAGTAAACAACTTTAACCGAAAATGAATTAGTAATCATTCTGTTATGCAAACAAGTGACAGATTTGCAAGCTGGTATCAAAACTATGCCGTTTCATATACACAGCCGGGGTTCAGAAAGCACTAACACGGTTGAAAGACGTACAGTAATTCCAATAAATCCTTGTTTTGAAGTTCAAGGTTCTTCAAAACATCTCGCATACGTCACATCACATGATGCGTTGCTGGGGAATCCCACTCCCACCCTCCCAAAAACAAAAAAACAACTGGATTTAAGGATTTGCTTACCCAGGGTGCTTATTCCTCGTTTGGTATTACGTCCTCTGGGATTAACATTTCTATTACTAAATGTGAAAGGCAGCGAGAGACATAGTAATCATAGATCAAGAGAACGAACCCCCCACCGAAAGACTTGTGCGAAACAAAAAATGGTTGCACGTGATTTAGGTATGTGACATTAAGCTTGGAGAAATTCCCCCGTGGGGTGTTTGTCTTAAAAGAATCACTCTTTTATTTCGCGTCATATAAAACATCCATTGATATGTACACACATTCTCGGAGGTTCATTAGCGTCAGTCACAATTCCAGTGAAGGCGGTCTCAGCCCAGATGTTACTATGGTTCTGCGTTAAAAACAAACCCATACAGCGCTTGGGATTTAATCAGATTTGATCCTTCTTCACTTACTCCACATTCTTCGGTGATCGTACAGTGCATCGGCTCTAATGAAAACACATCAATCCAACTGAGAAAGACATGTTTCGAATGAAAATTAAATTAAAGATTAGATGGATTGGTGCGGAGCCATTATAAAAAGTAGGTAAAATAGAAAAGTCGCCCTACATAATCATTGAAATGAGTCGGGACCGGCCTTTTGGGCGATTCTCTCAAAAGCCTGTCAGGAAATATCTGGGTCACATTTCACCACAAAATCATTAGGAGGAAAAAAGAAATGATTTTCCGCAAAAAGAAAATGAAGCCTACATTTCAGACAACTAAGATATTTGGCATATAGGCAAATTTTACCCTTAAATGTTTACTTTGTTGAAATCACTAAATGATTATTATAGTAATACAGTATTTTTAATTAATACATTTTACATATATATCTTAAAATATAAATTATATATAGGTTATATAAACTATATAATAGGTTCTTTTTATTGCCATTACAGTGAAATAAACACTAAAAACTAAATGATCATTTAAGAAGAAAAAACCTTTAGATGGCACTTTGCATCTGAACTCTTAATATTGTTCTTTTTTCGAATACTCACATTATTGTACTGTACGGGAATATTTTTGCATTGTTGTATTGAGCATTTTGGAGGTATATGTGAAATGTATGCATGTTCTTACGGTCCTTTTCCTTTAAGCACAAAATATTTTCTTATTTCTTTTAATGTTGGAGTGAAATATAACCGGTAATCTATAACTAGTGATCTATATCTAATGTTTTAGCATCTTTTTCTCTTGTGCTTCAGGTCTTCTGATTAAAAAGCAGCATCTTATTTGCGGTTGAGTAGCTGGCGAGAGTGGGTGTGAACGGCCTCTACGAACGCCCCCACATTTTCTGGATCCATATCAGGGTACAGGCCGTGACCCAGATTAGCGATGTAGCCCTTGGTGCCAAAGCCCTCCAACATCCTCTTCACGATCTCCGATATGCGCTCCTAAACACACCGAAACCAAGAGAGGCGCTTGGGTTGGATATCATACATCAGGTTCAAATCTATGAGGTAGTTTTTCAAACACTTCTGAAATGACGGTGGAAAAAATGTATTTCAGAGGCTTTGAGACAATGCTATGAAAGCCATGCTTGTAATGAACGAGCAAATGAAAGCCAAAGACGGCTCTGTGTGGAAAACAGCTGCTCTTACGGCTCATATTTCCAGCGGGGCCTAAATTTGTAAAAACAAAATGGCCTCTTTGTTTTGAAATGGACTAACCAGAAGAACAGTAATGCTTTTGAATCACAAAACACTTCTATACATAGACTACAGTAATACAAAGAACAGGTTGGGTTTCAATGGATTTGTGATCCTGTTGGGGAGTTGTTCAGATTTTACTTTCCTCACCTTCGTGGCGTATAGAACGCAGGGATCCATGTTGCCTTGCAAACTAACTTTTCCCCCAGTCCTGATGCTGAAAAACACAAACATAACATAAAAAGTTCTCACACTTAGAAGTAGTCAAACATCACACGGTTTCTAATCCGCTTTAAACAAATGAGCTAACTCTGGTTATTCATGGACCTCTTCACAAAACTATTTTATTAATCATTTAACTTTTTTGTTCAGAAATGGATGAAATGAACCAGATAGTGGGAAAAGAGCTGCCCCTCTTTGAATTGGAGTGTTTAAAATTCTGATAATTCTATTGGCTGATGACTCATTTATGAAATGTATAACGAATAGTTAGTTGAGTTTATGTACATACACACAGTGCCTTAATGGACTATTCAGACTCAACCAAAGCCTTTCATTTTAATCGATTAGGAATTCTATATTGACATTTGACCGTTTCTGATTTAATCTGCTTTATTTATATTGAGTATTATTTTTGGATTTTATTTATTTTTGTACAGCACTGTAGTCATTTATCAGTATTGTGTGTATTATTATGTGGTTTATAAATAACACGGAATTGAATTAGAAGCGGTGGTAGTATTATGCTGTAAAAGTGATTTTCATCAGATGAATTGGCCATCTTATTTTTATTATAAGAAAGAATGGATGGTCCAAACGCATACCGTAAAAGACAAAAGAAAAAAAAAAAAAAAAAGTGATCACTTATGACAGTGATCCTAAAAACAGGGCTAAAGAACAGAAAGGAAAAGGTCTTATAATGGGCCAGCCAAAACCCTGATCTCATTCCAACTGTGACATTATTTGAAATACGATGTGCGTAAATTCGATCTAAAAAACCTGACCAATCTGGAGCAAATCTGCCTGAAAGAAGAGGCCAAAAATCACACTTCTACAAATGCGAGTTTCAATTCTTTTGAAATAAAACTCCCGAGGAGCAAAACTGCAGTAAAGGATTTGGAAGTGACACTTGCTTGAGTGTGAATACTTTTGCAAGGCGCTTGTATGAATGTGACACCGAAATCAGAAAAAACTCTCACATCAAAGCTGCATCACATCTCAGTGACTGACCGTGCTGAACGAGGATCTATGGTCCAGTCGAGACCCACCACTTCATAACCAGACTCTGAGAGGTCCTCGAGCCCATAATGACCATCTTTAGCAAAAACAATCTGAATGTGAATCAGAAAAGAAAAGTTATAGAGAATCTCAGTGGAGATGCCTGCAAGAAAACCTGATCCGATACTGACATCTAGTGGCCAATCATCTTATTACAAGTGTAATCTTATTACAAGTGTTGCTGTTCAAAAAGCAAACGTTATTTTCATTATTAAGTCAATAAGAACTACGCTTAACAGCTAAGTAGATTTTGCTTACATTTGAATGCATGCAAATATCTAAATTAATGTATTATGCATAATAATAAATTGGAGCACATTTATTCCATACTAAACATAGTTCAAATCTATTACTGACAGATGACTCAAGACTTTAGCTGGCATACTACTCATTCACAAGGCACTTTTCTTTTCTTAATTAAAGAGTTTTAACTTCACTACCGATGCTGATTGTACGATTTTTAAATAATATCAGATTTTAAAGGCAAAATATTAAAAGTGTACCTGAAGCATATTGCAATAGTTCCACTTTGGCACAATCAAATATACTAACTATATCTTTAGCATGCTAAAAGTACAACTGCAGGACATTTTATTAAGTATATAAATATAAAAAAAATGATTTGTAGTGTGCTTGGCATGAAATAAATTTCAAATATTTATTTTTCACTGGGGATGTTACTGACATCTAGGGATGAATCACTTATTTTCCACACGTCAATCGCATGTTAATAAAGTTAATAGTTACTTTTAGTAAATCATAGTTCATTCCAAAGACAGATAACCATTTACCATAGGCACATTGTCCAAACCAGATTCTTTGATCTTGTCTTTAACACGGCGAGCAATGTCTTTCAGATACGGCAGAGAAAACTCTTTAAACTCCACCGGGCCCAAACAACCAGTATGAGACTCGAAAACCTGCAGAGCCTAAAGGAAAGACAAGAAAAGGAAATGAGTGGAAACTAACTGTATATTACATACATTCTGTGTCCATAAAAACTTTACAGAACCCCTTAACAGATCTTTACATTGTTCTCCTACTCATGTATTTGTTCTCTCACCTGAGCTCCAGCTTTCACCTGCCCGAGAAGATAGTCCACGATGACGTCTGTTAGCTGGCTCAAGAGTTTGTGGCTGGCCTCTGGGTACCTGTAGAGCCAGCGTTTAGCCTTCGAGTGCGTCGCGGAGCCTCCTCCTTCAATCATGTAGGACATTAGAGTCCACTGCCATTCATTCAGACGCAACAGAGGAAGATGGAGACCATTAACATCCATTACCGCCATTCGAAAGTTGTTTTATGCTCACCAAGGCTGAATTCATTTGATGTAACAGTAAAACAGTGACACCCTCACACGATTCTTCAGCAGCGATTTGAATGTGCTGATTTGCATATTAACATCAACAAACTAACCGTTGAATTAAGTTGGTATTTTTGAATTCTTTGCGTACAAAAAGTATTTCCGTAGCTTCATCAAATTAAGGTTGAACCGCTGATGCCACATGGACTTCTTTAACGATGTTCTTATGGTAAGAAAGCTCTCTGGTTTCATCAAAAATATCCTTATTTGTGTTCCAAACCTGAACAGGTTCGGAATGACACGGGGGTGGGTAGTTATTGACAGAATGTTTATTATACGGGGTGAACTATCCCTTAAATATATTTGTGAAAAGATTCTTTGATGCATATAAAACTGCTACTAAAGCGTTTTTAAAGCAGTATCTCTAGTCATGTGGGGATGCTTTGTTCCTCACCGGAGCTCCAGTGAAGCCGATCAGAGGAACTTTTCCCTCTATTCTGTGTCGTGTCAATGTGATGGCTTTAAAAACGTAGCCGAGTTCAGACGACACGTCCACTTTAGTCTTTAGTCTCTGCAGATCTTCAGGCTCTTTCAGCGGTTCCGGGAACGTGGGGCCTTTTCCTGGACACATCTGAACCTCCATTCCCATGGCCTGGTCATACACAATTTAGATATAAATAGACGTAATATTCTTTGGTAATTCGGTAAATTAGAAGTCAAATTACAACCCTCGTTCACCTGAGGGACCACCAAGATGTCAGAGAAGATAATGGCCGCATCAAATGGGAACCGTCTGAGTGGCTAAAACAGAAAACGGAGACAGTGTTGAAACTCATTAAGATATAAGAAGCAGGTAAGAATGAAAATTGCTCCACGGTGCTGACCTGTAGCGTGAGCTCACAGCAAGCTTCAGGGGAACGGCACGTCTCAAAGAAATCCTTCCCTGCCCTCGATTCCCTGAACTCTGTTAATAGAGCCACAGAGACAGTAGATAGTAAATGCACTGAAGCATATTTAGCATCGGCAGTACTTTTCAGCACATTAGATTGGTACGTACCTGGCAGATAGCGGCCGGCCTGTCTCATGCACCAGACTGGAATGTGCTCGATCTCTTCTCCTCGAGCGGCTCTCAGGAACGTGTCGTTCTTTAGCTCTGGAAAGTCTTTGGGGCTGGGATGGCCGTCAAAATATCTCAATAAGTCTTTCACACGACATTGCTTTTCAATCATTTTGAAAATCTAGAGTGGAATAATTCATGCATCTTTGTACTCAGAAGCCCCTCCCTTCGCTTGAGATGATCAGGTTTCACAGATGTTTTAAGCAGCAAGTGAAGGGAGTAGATAAGGGCTTTTGAGATCAGGATCAGGGGACTAACGGTTTACTGGTTCTTCACAGCTCGATAAGCATTTGTGCAGAGAGAGACACGAAAACACACCCTGTTGTCTGCATTACAAAGCCACGCAGATAAACACGACCTCTTAAATGTTGTCAGTTTTGCATTTTTTTCTTTCAAAGAATTTAGAACTTTAAATCACGATAGAAAGAAAAAGCGGCGTATATTTTTGCACTGTTGCAAAATAATTCTATTTTAATACTCCTCTTTTTAACTCTATTCCCTTAAAACAATCTGTAAATATGTTGCATTTAGCAGCATAACTTCTATCACCTGTGCTCTATTTTTTTTTTTTTTTTACTTAAATGGTGTATAACTTTAATGTAAATAATGAATAATAAATACATTATTATCATTATAATAATGATATTATAATTATATAATCATAATGATAATCATTAATATAATTATCATTATTTTAATTATTTGTGACCCTGACCACAAAATCAGTCAAATGTAGAAAGATAAAAGAAGCAATAGCCAAAACAATACATTGTTCAAAATTATCGATTTATTTTATGCAACAACAAAAAAGATCATATTCCACAAAAACAGATTTTGTTCTATTCCTACCTTCAATATGCCAAAACTATAGTAAAAATAGTAATATGCATTTCTAAGGTCTTCATTTGGCAATTTTTTCAGTATTTATTTATTTATTTTCCACAACCTAATATTGCTGATTTTAAAGTAGTTGTATCTAAACCAAATATATTCCTAGCCTAAAGAATCATACATCAACGAAAAGCTGATATATATAAGAATCTGTATAAATATTAATTTGAAATCTGTTTTGTTTTGCGGTCCAGGGTCACATTTGATAATTATAACCTGTATAACTACTCATTTTTGTATTATCTACACTGAGATGCTCTTTGGTTATACAATAATAGAACATGTTTCGTGATTTAATGAATTAACGACATTTATCAATGACATTTTTGCACTTCCTTCATATATATATATATATATATATATATATGAAGGAAGTGCAAAAATGTCATTGATAAATGATGACATACGAGCAATTCAATTAGACAGCTGAGCGATATGAGTGTAAAGTAACTGAAGTGCATATGTAATATATGCATATGCATCACCTGCCAGTATAATCTATATATGTTTTACAAACGTATGTATTTTGGCACAGAACCCCGTCGTTTTACAAAATTCGCAATTACAGAATAACTTCATAATGTCAGTGAGTTGGTCTGGTTCTACAAAAGCACATAAAACCAAAACACATAAAATGAAACCATCCTGAAACACGACATTTAGCATTCATCAGTCATTAACTTACAGAATCAGACTGTCCTTATCCATTTTTGCGTCCAGCGTCAAAGAAGAGTTGAATAAGAGTTTGCAGACTTGACACGCTGTTTTACTCTGTCTCTGCCTGACACTGTGTTATAACAACTGAACAACGTCACGCCTCCAAGCTGAAGGGCGCGGCCATCTTGAAATGGCCACATGACCACGAATGGGCGGGACTTACAGAGGACGGGATTTAAAGGGATAGCTCAGATAAACTACTTTCTGTGTTATTTTCACCAATTTTGGTGGCTAGTATTTCATTACCCAGAGAATTGATATCAATCAAAAAAAGATTCTCTTTATTAGGTTTCTAAATAATGTACAAATGTACAAAACATTTTAAATATACATAGCATTTCATTCTTATAGCTAAATCAAATACAAAGGCAATTTAAAGGCTTAATTACAAAATATTGTCACTCGTCATTATTTTAACATTATCAACATTGTTATTAAAATACATAATCAAAAATAAAAACAAAAAACTTTGCACTCTCTTTACAGTGAATGGATTTCATTAGTAATTGCTTCAATTTAAATCAGACGTCTTCAATCCTTTTTTCCCCCCCGAGAACCTAAAAAAAAACAAAAAACAAACAAACAAACTAACATTGTTTTTAATTATAATGGCATGTGAACAAAGGCTTTTTAATTTTTTCCACACATTACTCAAATGCCTTTATAAGTATTTTTGATGCAAGAGAATCCCGTATCCAAAGAGCACCGATTTATTTTTTACAGTTTTTCCGTACCTCAGCAGCAAGGCTTTCTTTTTGCATTTTTTTAATGCATTGCTATTTCTCCTTTTGCAATAAATATCCGTCCGAAAAACCATTACAGTTAACTTCAACATCCCTAAAATATTTATTTTCTTCATTTATTTGCAGAGAGCAACCCCTCGTTTAAAACGTGATGTGTAAAATAACAATGAAACTTTGGTGGGGTACTTTGAAACGTAAAAATTATTTACAGATTGAAACCCAGCAATTGAAATGTGAATGAAGAGAGCAAAAGTAGCAAGTAGGCTGTTAAAACTTCAATTTGAAGCAGAAATAGAAAACCTGAACCTTGCTTACGCAAAAGGAAGCAGATCCCATTATTAGTTACATATTAGTACATAGATTCATAGATAAATCACAGATCTTTTGATCATCTTGAAGCTGTTTTCTCATGGCTGTTGCTGGTACTGGCCCTCGGTGGCTGTGTAAAAGTCATCTAGTACACTCTGAATATAGTCAAACGTGGGCCGGTCATCTGGTTTACTCTTCCAGCACGAGGTCATGATTTCATAAAGTTCAGTGGGACAGTTTTCAGGACAGGGCATCCGGTAACCTCTCTGAACAGAGCTCATGACTTCACTGTTGCTCATGCCTGAAGGTAAGAAAAGGGAAGTGAAAGATTGAAACACAGTATTTTTGTGCATGTTATGTAAAGAGTTCACACCAAGTCTATTAATCACAGGACAAGATGACAGATGTCATGTCCTAATTAAAATGTAAATATTTGCATACATTTTAGTAAAATGTTTCAATCAGGTGGATGATATATGAACAAACCCCTCTTCAAATCTAACTATAAAACTATATGTAAACTATAAGAAGTCACATTTTTTTAACGGAGTCTCTTCTTTTCATCAAGGCTGTATGTTAATTTTTGTTATTTTTTAAACAAAAATACAGAACAAAATTGGATATTTACTTATTAATTTACTTATTATTTTTAATTTAATTAACACACGGTCCTTCAGGAATCATTCTAATATATATATATATGTATATTTATTTATTTATTTTATTTTTATTTAACTTCTCATTTTTTTAAGTTAGAAAAAAAAAGAACAGCATTTATTCATAATAGAAATCTTTTCTAACAGTTTAAGTCTTTACTGTCACTTTTATATCCATTTAACACATCCTTGCTCAATATAAGTATTACAAATAAAGAAATAATCGACTGACCCTAAACTGCTGAATAGTGGTGTATATTGTAACTCAGAATTTTTATTTTGAATAAACACTGTTCTTTTGAACTGTTTTACTCAAAAAATCCTGAAAAAGGGCCTCTTAAATCTCAGGTCCCAAAATTAAGAAGCACAACTGTTTCCAAAATTGATTTCTTATTAGAATTATTTCTGAAGGATCATGTGACCCTGAAGACTGGAGCCATGACTGCTGAAAAGTAAGCTCTGCTTCACAGAAATAAATGACCGTTAATAGTAAATAAATTATGAGTTTAATATACTGTAGATACAGCCGTAATCAAGAAACTTCTTAAAAAAAGGTTTACTGATGTGTATGTAGGTATTTCTGGCTCCGTGAACGATTTTTGGGATGTTTTCTTTAGTCTAAAATATGCATTATGAAAGCAAAAAAGTGTCTTGCCTTAATGTAGCTTAATACAGAGATACATATATTTATCTGGATATCAGTCATTATTTTTACAATAAAATTTAGTAACATTTGCATCAAATGACACAATTCACCTTTCAGACGTGACATTGACACATTGACCAAATTACACTCTGACCACTAGATGTCGACAAAGTCCTGACTAAAAGAATCGCTTTCGTCATCATTACTCCACTGCAGCGTCCTCTTGGTTGGAACGCTTTATTTAAACTCAAATGTAATCAAGGTGCCATTATCTCAATTATATTACCTGGATACGGAATTTTCCCGTATGTTATAATCTCATACAGGAGAACCCCAAAGGACCACATATCAGATTTGATGGTGAAAGAACCATAGTTGATGGCCTCGGGTGCCGTCCATTTGATAGGAAATTTTGCTCCTGAGACACAGAACAAACACAGTTCACACAGATCAGTCAGGCCTGCCAGTGCAGGAAAACTATCACAATATCAGTATGCATAACAGCCTTTGCAGGCATAGTCTAGAGAGGCGTCCGACATCATAATACCACAGCAAACGACTTGTCCATTCGATGCGCTCACACTCACACACTCACCTTCTCTAGCTGTGTATTGGTCATCCTCAATTACTCTGGCCAGGCCAAAATCAGCTATTTTGCACAACAGGCTATCTGAAACCAGCACATTAGCTGCCCTCAGGTCTCGGTGGATATAATTCTTCTTTTCAATGTAGGCCATACCTTCAGCTATCTGCAGAGACACACACAAACTCAGCATCCCCGACGTAAACAAACATAAACTAAGGTGGGTCAGTAAGATTTTTTGGAAACACTGACACTGTCACTGCTCTCTCTTTCTATTCATCTAAGAATCCTGAAAACAGTTTCACAAAACCACTAACTGTTTTCAACGCTGATAATATTGAGAGATGAAACATCAATTGGCATATTAGATCTAATCGCATGACACTCTAGTTTGGAGTAATCGCTGCTGAAATTTCAGACATTGTAGGAATAAATTACATTTTAAAATAGAAAAAAGTTATTTGACACTGTTGCAATACTTCACAATATTTAGCAGTATTTTCGAAGCACAAAAGAATAGTAGTGTAGTAGTGCACATGCACATTAGTTCATAAATTAGGGAGTTAGTAGTGTAGATTACAGTAAATCTTCTTCAGAAGTGGGTGTAGTCGTATTTCTCACTGAATTTTCAACAGGGTAAAAGTTGCTTTAACAAAGGGAAAATGATGGTGTCTCACTTCCCCATTGGCATCCTCTTTCACTCTCTGAAACTGGATGTGCAACTACCATTTGGTGCCGTTTCACCAGAAATTAGATTCTAGGCAATTTTAAAGTCCTCAAAACTTTAACAAATATTCTTCCTTAGATTTAGTTTTTGCCTTTTAGAATGTCTTTGTTATGACTGTAAACACCCGCACAGCATTTTGTTTCATTTCTTACCTCAGCATTATTATGGTTGTCACACAATATAGAATTTCTATCTTAAACCAAGATTTATAAATCGAATAATATTGTTAATTGACGAGAAAATGGCTAACTACGTGATTTCTTGCTTTGTTTTTAAATTAGCACAGACAATAGAATCTGTTCCTCTTTTTCTTCAACCAATGGAAAAAGTGATGTCAACCTCATGACGCAAAAACCTGTAAAGTTACCCCAGAAATACGGAAATGGAAGGCTAAGAGAAAAGGCTACTAGTTCATGTCTTGAACAAATATTTGTACCTGTGCAGAAAAATCTATTAGCTTCGGTAACTGTACTTTGGAGCCAGCTGAACTTTTCAAGAAATCCAATAAGCTTCCTGTAAAAGAAGAAACAATCCGTTATATAAAAGTTGGCGAGAATGCAATTTATCTCCAACTATAAATAGTTCTCTAATTATAACCACTGAAAGAGTAACTCTTTTAGTATAGGGACCAGTTCTCACTATTAACTAGTTGCTTACTAGCACGCATATTATTAACATATTGGCTGGTTATTAGTACTTATTCTGCATGACTATATTCTACACCTCAAATCCTACTCAATGCCTAAACTTAACAGCCACCTCGCTGTTAATAAGCAACAAATTAGGGGTTTATTGAGGCGAAAGTCACAGTTAATGTTCTGTTAATAGTGAGAATTGGACTTTAAAATAAAGCGTGACTAATATTTCTCGTACCATTTGCCATGAACTCAGTGATGATGTAGATGGGCTCAGTTTTGGTGACCACAGCATAGAGCCGCACGAGTCTGTCATGCTGTAAGGTTTTCATCAGATTGGCCTCCTCTAGGAAAGCCTCCACTGACATTGTGCCCTGCTTCAGAGTTTTCACCGCCACTTTTGTGCTGTTGTTGTAGTAGGCTGCGAACAAAAAAACCCACAATTAAACCTGTCACTGCTCTGCGGTTTTCAATAATCTTCCTGTTCCAGCGCCACAGTCCAGCCGCAAAACAGCGAAGTAAAGAAACCTATAAACTCAACCATGCAAGAAAGAATTTATCAGTATAGAAGCAGGAACTGTCAGTTGGCCCTAAAAAACCTTTTATAGGAACTGACTCCTCTGTATCCTCACATTTTCTCGTGAAGGATCTTATGTAACTCTGCTGTCCATAAACTGCATTTCTCAGCAGTGATGACACAGTGAACTACGTGAAGGGCTGTAACTGACTTCTTTTGTGTGCTCTCGTCCCCGCTCTCTCAAAATGACTTTCATGCTAATTATCTACTGCACATGGGATGCCCAAATGTGCATCTTAGCCGCTTAAACCGAATAATTTTGCGGAGACGTAACAAAGCGGGGGGCGCCAAACAGAAGGAAGTCTTTCCGTTAAGTGCGTCTGTCATCATACGCACTTATAGTGTGTTTAAGGTCTGGTAACGCAGTGCCAATAAGGTCACGGGGCGCCAAAGGAAACATCTTGGCCGCGGACAGCCAAGAGCCATTTGTATATTTTCTAAGGCCGCTTCCTGCAATTCATCACGTTGCCAGAAAAGGGAAAAGGCACATGAATAATAACGAAATCCAAATGCAAATCCTGTGTCAGATGCACAGCAGCTTCCTCCTCAGATCTGACTGATAAGAGTCTTGTGTGTGCCGGGTCTCTGTGTACTATCAGTCTGAGCTATAAGGCAGCCATTCATGCCAGCCAGAAGCCGCAGCAGGAAGACTGGAGATTTGAATGCGAGTTGTCAAAGCTTTTATGGCTCAAAGAATTAGATAGTAACAATACTCAGTGTTCAAAGAAGGTTGATTAATTGATACAAACACTGAAGGATGTCACTTCTAAGCCCACTGAAACGGCACATTAAACACCGTTTTTCTTTTTAACAAGCGCTTGGGGGGATCTTAGAGACGGAGAGAATTTGAATAACACGACCACAAGGAAGAGAGCGGTTAAGCCAAGCTGAACTTTTAATGGACTTCTGATGAAGGAACCAGTCTATGGCTAAATGCATGTTTGTGACTTCAGGCAAATTCCAGGTCTTTTGTAAATCCCTGTCAAGCTGAGGGGGTTTATTTTCTTAACTCACCCATCCACACCTCTCCAAACTGCCCTGCTCCGAGCTTCTTCACCATCTTTATGGATTCTTTAGAGATTTCCCATGCATCTTTGTCCCACGGTTTCTGTGCTTTTGGCTTCTCGCAGGGTTTCTCTAGTTTTCGACACAATCCGTCTGGTTGTTCTGTAATAAAATGATGCACCTCCTTCTTATTTTACCAAACCATACATAAACACATATGTATCGTATTATATTATAAATGATGTATTAGATCATATAAAACATGACAGTCTATATATATATATATATTAGTGCTGTCAAACGATTAATCGCATCATAATATACATAATATATGTACGTGTGCAGGATATATTTGTTATGCATATATAAATATAAACACATGCATTCTTATATTTAAGAGAATTATTATGATATATTTATATATTAAATATATTTATATATAATATAAAAAAAGAATATATAAATGTATAGACATAAATATTTTCAAGATATATACTGTATGTGTGTGTCTTTATATATATATTATTAATGCACAGTACACATACACATATTATGAAAGCAAATTAATCACAATTAATCATTTGACAGGACATACCCACACAAACATTTTCTATTATATTATATACTTACTGTGGTAATGTTTTATCATGCTGTTGATGTCACTGAATGTGATTTTTGGAGAGATATAGTAGCCACCGTTATCCAGAGACCTGATTTTATAATGTTTAACAACATCCAGCCTCTGTGCGTCCACATCTCTGATCGACAGTGAATAACTTCCTGTTCACAACAAAGTAGAATATGTTAAACAAAGTGATACTACCATGAAAAATTCACTAGTAGACAATAAACAGTGTGCACCTTTTGAGGTTTCGCTTTCCCGTATAAGATAAGACCCAGGTTTGTTAGCAGGTGCCAGCAGCTGTCTCTCGGCATCCTTCCGTGTGATATCTTTGAAGAACCATCTAAATAGTGTTCACGGTAAATCAAAATATACAAAGATGAAAAAACATAACCTGATAACACTTGTACAGCAACTCATCATATTAAGTAGCACTCACTCTTCTGTCTCTATAGTGTCTGCCTCTGCAACATAGTTTGAAGGAATGAATCCTTCCTTTCTTGTGGTCAATGACTTTGCCTTCCACCACTCTCCATGCCTGTAAAAATATATCATACTTACACAGAGCAACAATAACACGATAGCAGCCCCCCCCATAATAGATTATGACATGTACTTACTCTTCAAGAATCTTTAACCGCTCTCCTTTTTTAAAGCCCAGATCATCAGCATGTATGGCATCATATGGATACAAAGCAATGGCTATTTTTTCCTTTTCTGTATTAAACAAATAAATATTTTACCAAAAAAAACAAAAAAAACTCCAAAGCTACAAAGGAATAAGAATGTAGAATAAAGCTCATTAGATCTACCTTCCATCTTTTGGAAGACCTGACCAGGCAGCAGCCCGGGGGGCTGATTATTCTGAGAAAATAAAACAATTTCAGATAACCGTGATATAATTATAAAAAGTATTAAAAACCCCTTCTCTTTACAGTCTATGAAATTCAAAACAGTAGAGTTAACCTTGATATGATGAGAGGTCCCCCCCCCCCCAGCACTACTCACTACTTACTATATGAGGCTTATAGGAGGTTGGATCTCTCACATATACAGTTTGGTCAGTACGTACTGGCTGCTGTTTGTTCCCTTCAAGCACACCTCCATTTTGGTCACCATCCAGCTTGGATTTTTTACAACCCATGTTTCCTGCAAGAAGAAGATTAACCATTGTAATTTACTGAAATATGAACAAAAAAGAAAAAAAAAACACACACAAAAATATTTTATGATACTATTACATCAAAATAACTTTAGAGCGCACTGCATAATTATACCTAAGCATCACGTCGCTGCTTCAGTATAGATAACTAATATTGATACAAATGATGCAGAGAAGATCCCAGATCCATACTCTTACCATGAACACAAATATGAATGGCAGATACAACACCAAAAAGTTATTTGATTGAAATGCTTATTAATATTTATGAATGCACATTTTTATATTTGTAATTTAAATATTGGCTGATTGATACGTAAAACTGATTTTTTTTTTATATATATTATAGTTTTACTGCTTTGAAAAACAATATTATAATGTAATGAAAACATATTATTATCAAATATTTAAAAAAAAATATTTCAATAAATAAATATACAAAGCGATTAATAAACCATAAACTATTTTTATGACATAAAAAAGGGGTTGAATACATTTACAGAGTGGACATTAACTTTAATATTTTGACATATCAAGACATATTTCATGATTATGATTGTGTCAAACATTACATTGTTTTGTGAAAACTATTAAAAACAAGTTTTAGTCTTTAAACTAACATAAAATTTAACAACATATATTACAATTCTCGTTGTCAATTCTGACATGTGCTTACCCAAGTGGGCCAGCTCTCGGTATAAGATCGCCAGTACATTTTAAGAGGGATCATATGAATAACAATATGCCCTCAAAATAATAACACACACTTTTTACACGGTATAAAGGAACACAGCAGTTTGGTAGGTCAGGTGAACATATCATAGCAATGCCCTGTTAAATATAAATCATCAGCCAAGAGCTAATTATGGTTAGAGTTTCATAGGGAAGAAACCGAGGAATTCCCCAACAGAAGATATGTCCTTTGCTTATTCTCAAAGCTGAGTATTAGGAAGAAGTAACAATTCCTCGTAGGGGTCATAAATACTGGACTTTATGAAGAGGAAATGCATGTACCGTAAATCTCTTGGGCAAGAGACTTTATATCAATGAGTAGCAAAAGCTGAATTACTTCATTTCCTTTTCACAAGGTGAGAATTCAAAGAACAATTAAAAACAGATATAAAAATACATAGATAGACAGACGGAAGAACGAAGTTCTAAAATAAACCTAAAACTTGTTTTAAAAATGCTATTTGATAAAAATATTTTGACCTGGCATTGGCCTCCCCAGAGAAATTCTGACCAGATTGTTTGACATTCTTTCCACATCCTTTGTATTTCAGGAAATGTTTAACACTGCTGACTTTTGACCAAAGCACACGAAGTGGCACAAACCAAAACAAAACAATCCTTGTTATGACTGAAGTACAGTAATAAGGACGTAAGTGTGGTAAAAAGTGCCCTCCGTTGACCTGAAGGCGAAATGTTATTAAAGCTGGTCAAACGGCTAAACGTCACTAGCCTGAAATTGCGTATGAAATCGGCCGTCCTGCACTCTACTGATGTGGCAGTATTTTTAGATATCAGCAGGAAACTAGTAGCAAGGCTGTACTAGATTAATGCGAGAGTAAGCAGGCCACTCTAAGTGGCTGCACTTCCTCCTCTGACCAGCGCCTCTAGGGTGTTCAGTAAGGCAGGAAAGACAGAAGCACAAAGGAACTCTACCCTCCTACTGAGTTTCAGTCTGCTATGTGCTCCTCGTGATCATCTAGGTGATGGATGAAACTCAATCTAGGCTATTTAACTCTGGTTTTTGTAGCCTGCAGATACAGAAATTTGAGAAAGGAAGGATAAAGTAAATGGGCTTAAGAACATACAGAAAGAGCGGCTCTGGATCAACTCGGGTCAAGTGTCATAGTGTAAAACCTCAAAATAAAAATCAAAATCAAATGGGAGACATGTCGTGCGGTGACCGCTGACCTTTACGTAAAGCTGATGCGTTTTACATGTTATTTTCATGCCATAAAATGGAAAATAAACACGATATTTGAATTGTCGCACTGTCAATTTTCTATAAATATATAATGATTTTCCTATCACCCCTGATGAGAAATAAAAATAGATTCAGCTGACAGACAACCTCATAAGAAATGCGAGTTCAACTCTGACAAGTACTGGAGCATAGCGTGAAGCATTTTGGGGATCCTATCTGACACTCTTTAACAGACTACTGAGATACTGAAGTGTTTTTCTTTAGAGCCCGACTTTCTTTGTGCTGTTGAGGATGTCTTTCTAAAACTCTCTCTAAGAGATAAAAGTGATCCGGTAAAATTAACGAGTTAATAATTGTTCTGATTTTACAGCCAGCGTTTAACCCCAAAAGGAAAACGATTCAAGGCGAACCGGCTTTTTCTATTTTGGCAGCTGAAAGATTCCATCAAAACACATTCACATGATGTTGAATGGAAATTTAAACATGCTCGTAGAAAAAAAAGATAGCAGCTTTGTTGATATTGATATTTATGTGCAGGTAAAACGTTACATCACACACATTTGCTCTAACGCCAATACAACACAAGAACTTAAAACGGACGTCTACCTACCTGTCAAATGTCAGAAAAAGCGGTAAACTCTCATTTAAAAGGAAAAGTTTCTGAACGAAATGAGCGTCGTTTGCGCGCGCTGTTCTGCTCATTGACGCGACGCACGCGAACAGAATGAGGAACCAGAGACTGGACGACTGCTGCTTTTACTGCTCTTTCAACTTCCTGGTACAGCGTTTAACATGCTGATCAGAGTTCTGTTTTATTTGTTTGCATAAATCCACTCCATTACGCTCGTCAAGTGTCAAGTGTGTAATATTCTGGGGAAAAAAGTGTATCGGTCTAGTCTCACATGACGTGGTAGGAACACACACCTTTTACATTCACGGTTGTGACAAATTAAATAGACGTTTCTGCAATATTACACAATCAATATTAAAGTATTTCTAAACATAATAAATTCAAATATCTGTAGCTGTACAAATATACAGCACTGTAAGATATACAGACAGATAGATAGATTATATTAAGATCAATGTTATAGTGGTATAGATAGATTTTTCTACAATAAACAAAAACCGGTGTGTCTTTAAATGAGCTTTAATAGGTCAATATCAATGCTGAAAAAAAACAGATCCGAGTTAAAATAAACATTTTACTAGCAGCATCACAAAAACGCATCAAACGTACATTTTATGTAAAAATCATTATCAATGGCTTTACAAAACTGTAAACGGAGATGCTGCGTACAAATACAATTTAAGTGCTGGAATTAGAGCTAGCAAGACTGTCAAAGATCAAAATAAAAACGGTTTTATGTTTTTGACTTAATTAAGTCGCCGAAGTATGCAGTAATTGTTTTCAGTTTGTTGTTCAGAAAGTTCTGCTCCACTTCCACCTTCCCACCTGGGCCGGCGAGCGACGCAATCTGCACAGAGTGAAAGACAGAAAGAGGAGGGGTATGAAGAGAAAGAGGAAGAAAAAAAAAGAAGAAAAAAGAGGCAGAGCAGGTGTGAGATACCATCACAGGCGGTGTGGTCATTAGTTGGCAATATCAACATGCGATTATAGTATAAACACAGTATCTGGGTTTAGGGAAAACTGTTGTTAAATTAAATCACACTAAAGTCACACTAATACACGGTATTTAACCTTACAAACAGTTATGAGCAAAGGGTAATGATGTATTTACTTTAGATATTAGTAAAGCAATTTGCTACACTCAAACAAAGAATGCTCCGGAAAGTAGTGTGGTTTCAAAAGGTGCAACCACATAGCACCAGACAACAAGACCTTTCAGACAAATCATCATACAGCTGCAACTGACAGTCGGATGCACTAAACTAAACCCAGGAGTGCATTCTGTGAAAATAACGATTTCTGATTGAACAATAAGATGATTTTAGCGAATGGACTTTGACACAAAGTTTATCTTGAGTTAAATTAGAACTGAAACTAAATATACAGCCAAGAATGTGTGTACTAATATTAAAATCGGATGACTTCATCCAGGTCTTGACCAAAATAAAATTAGTTTGCTGCTTCTCACTGCCATGTGTGATAACACTTAAGTCATCCATATAATAGCATACATAAAAAAAAAATTAAAATGTATTCATAAAAACATTCATTTAATGTAAATGCGTTTTAATATTTATGTGCACTTTTGCAAAACCTGTATATTTAAAGCCTGCTGAAATTGAAAAACTAATTCTTTGCTTGATGCACATTCATTTTGTGGAAGTAGTGCTGAAGTCCAACTAAAGTATGCTTAAGTATATCTGATTGTGCTAAAGTGCAGCTATTGCATGTATACCTCAGGTACACTTTAAATGATCAATGATTAATCACGATTAATTGCATCCAAAATAAAAGTTATTGTGTATATTTATTATGCATATAGAAAGATATACACATGCATGTTTATGGGTCAAAAATATGATTATTATGAAAAATAAATTAAAATAAAATTATTATATAAAACTATCAAAAATAAAAAAGATAAATAAAATTGTAAAAGAAAATATTCAAGTATACAATTAAAGTGTTACCTGTTCCATGTCTGCGTTTCGAGGAAGAAAATAGACGATGTTGTCCGAAATAATTTTTGACAACCTGAAAATTTCAAATGTATAGATAGTTAAGGATGTTGGAACAGGCGGTTGGAAACAACCTGACCACATACATTAGAAAGTATAACTTCTACAAAGAGCAGTGATGTGAAAAGGGACAAATCTGAACTTTCTATTCCAAATTGTAATGAAAAATAAAAAAATAAAAACTGCTGAGAAAATAGTCTAGAGGTTACGAAAGGATATCCATCAGGAGTCATCATGGTCTTGATGTTGAAGACGTCAGCACTGAGGTACTCTGGTCCTCCCCACGGGGGACTGAGGAAAACCATGTCTCCTCGCAGGCACGGAGCCAACTGCAGGAAGTCTCCCTGCACAAAGTCTATCTGGTGCGCCACACCGTACACTTCTGCATTGTGCTGTGCCAGAGCCAGCCGGACAGGGTCGATATCGATGGCGATCACTGGATGTCAGGAGGAGAAAAACAACTTCGCTTTTAAAAGGGTCAAATGATAAACAAGAGTGGCCACAATTACAGAAATACAAATAAAAAAAAAAAACTTTAGTATTGTTTCTTTTGTATTCATGTTGGTTTTGATACAAGAAACATTTTATTTGTAGAGATAAACATCAAGTACTGAAATATTGAGCAAGTGAGCAAATATACACACCTGTTCAAACATTTGGTGTCAGTAAGAAAAAAACTTTTTATGGAGCAAGGACCAATAAAAATGATCAAAAGTGATAGTAAAGACATTTATAGTGTTACAGAAAAATACAAATAAATAAATGCATTCAACTTAATATCCATCAAAATATCCTGGAAAAACCATATGAAGCAGCACAAATGTTTTCAACATATTTTTGAAAGATCATGTTATACTAGAGGCTGTAAAAGATCATGAAAGATTTTGCATTTTAAAATATAAAAAATTAGAAAACATTTATTTTAATATTGCATAATATACATTTGTACTGTGTTTTTACGTATCTTTTGACAAACATGAATGAATTGTGAATATTTCTAAATATTTTGAATTGCAAAAAACAATACAAAAATATCGAAATGATTATTCATTTTAAAATATCTATTTTAACCAAGAATGTATTGAATGTATAATGTATACAAATAATAATAAAAATAGTGCTATGTTTTTTTGTTTGTACTTCTTAACATTTTTTTTTTTTACAACAATGTTATATGGTCATTCTCACATGCTAAAATAGATTAATTACAAATGAAAAAATTATCAGATGGTTTCTTAAGACAATGGAAAAGATATATTGTTGTTAGTATGGTAGGACTTGTGTTGGCGTGACAGTATGAAATGCAACTGTACCTCTTTTACCAGTGAGGGCAAACTGAATGGCATTGCCACCCACACCACAGAAGGCATCTATAATGAGCTCCGTGCTGAAGTTGTCCTGCGCTCTCAGAGCAATGTGCTCTGCTATCTTCTCAGGAGTCACTGAGAACCAGCCCTCTGTGGACAGAACAATTACGCACAGCACAATTTATGAGAAGCAATAGCTTTTTTTTTCCTTCTTAAAATATTAAGATCAGCAGAACATTATTCAGATTGTAGTTAAACCTAAATGCACTTTTTATTAAAAAATGTGGTTGATTTGTAAAAATATTGTCCACCAGAGGGAGTCTGCAGGTTTCATTTTCTATTTGAGGAGCTGAAGCTTGGCTCTGCTTACGTCAAACACAGTCTCCCCTCTCTAAATATATAACTTTGCTCCATATTAGGAGGAGCCTCTGGTGACAAAAGCATAATCTCTCTCTTTTTTTTTTTGTTAATTCATCATGTGATCCCAGAAAACCATATCTTTCCAGAAGAAGCTGTACAATCCGTTCAAAGCGTTTAAGGTATGATGACCTTAAAGCAGACTCCCTCTGTATTTCCAAGCAGTTCATCATTCTTGAAAGCTGTGACACTTTAAAACATGGCCTCAGATACTGGATCTTAATGTTTGTAGGGTGTTGCATGCATCTGTGAGAGAGAGCCGAGGCAGAAGCAGTCAGAGAGCACTGAGAGAGTGGAGTTTAACAGAGCATGTCCTCCTCTGATTCTGTGGAGACCAACACCATCTGCTTTTAGCCTCTACAAACGCATCTCTGTTTTTCTGCCTCTCGAATTTCTCTCTCCGCTGAGAATAGAACACCTGCTAAAGTAACAATCACTGGTCTGGAGCAACCACGTTCAGCACTTCCTGTTTACAGTGTGAGGTCCGGACAGCGGGCAACACCAAGAGCCCGCCGAGTACAAGTGCCCCCTCCAGTAAAAAGAGCTTGCTTTGCTAAGCGCATATACCATAAGGGGTAACTCAAATTTGCATGAGACCAGAAAAAAAAAAAAAAAAAAAAAAAAAAAACTCTACTGGGTTTTTTCAAAACCGAAACGTACCACATTAAACCGATCATGCTACACAGATTATTAGAAGTATATTCTTTTACAAATGAATAAATGTAGAATTTTTAAGTATAATTAATTGTATTTATAAAAATATATTTAAATTTAATTATTTAATTTTAAAGTACATTATAGATTATAGATATACATTATAGCTGTTGCCATCTAAGTGAGTGACAATGGACTTTTAAACAGTTTAGATTAAAAAAACAAACAAAAAGTAAACCAAACTTTACTTTAAGTCACATTCTGGGTTATATTAAGCAAAATCATTAGCACAAGTTTTTTTTATCATTTCCTTTTTGACTCTAGACTACTAGTTATTATTGGATAACCAACTTTTTTCCTTGTTCAATATCCTGCCACATCAGAGTAAAATGTCTTGTGAATGCCATTTCATGTTGGCTTGAAATCCTTCATCTCTGCGGCCTCTGAAATTGAAATGGTAATGCACGCCAGTGCCCTTTAGTGGGGTCGCATGTTGATAAAAATCCCTCCCGATTTCCTCATTCCATTTAAAAGTCTGCATCTTGACTGGCATAACGTTGACGTCATAGCTGTGTTTGTTGTTTGGTTCCTCTCTGTGGGCATCACAGTAGTAAAAAGAGCGGGTTTGCATCTCTGTAGCCCTGAGGTAATCCCCCTACTCTTTATGGAGGAGGGTTTGGGAAACACAATTCAGCCCACACTCTTGATCTACCCTCCCTCGCCTCTGTCCAATCAGGCAGTGCTACAGCAAAAGAGGCTCACTGTGGCTATGGGCTACTGCCTCTGTTGACATGAATAAGTGAATAGATACAAGGCTCTGATCTCACTTTCAAACAGAATTCCAGATGCTTAGTAAAAGAGTTATGATCCCGAAAGCGAGAGAGACGTATAAAAACATATTAGTCATGGTACTTTGGAGAATTTTAGGAGAAATCTGCCGTCCATGAGGAGAGTTTTTCCAATCCCACATAACGGGACCTTTCAGGGTACCACAAGGAAAACCGCTGATTAAAAGCCATTTAGTATTAAAAACTAAATCCTAGCCCAATACTACAGTTATGTCAGACAATTTAACAAGGAAAGTGACTTAGGGTTAGCAACATGAGACATCTAATACGTATAAAAACTTTTTGACATTTACAAGAAAAAAAGAAAACTTAAGGAAATGTATATGCAGAGAATATACCTTCAATACAAGATTAATTGATTTCTAAATGTATTTTGTCTTACTTTACTGGCAGACTTTTTCCAGATGAGCATGATTTCACCAAGTACAAGATGTTCCTAGATCAACATTCTTGTTGATCCTTGACCAATGTTACCCCTGATTTTAGGTATACGCTTTGGGTAGGGTTAGGTTTAGGGGTAGGGATTAAGTGTAAAGATACAATTTACAAAAAGTATTTTAAAAATTTTTTTAAATAAAGAATAAATGGTCAAGACCAAATAGTAAAAAAAAAAAAAAAAAAAAAATGACAGAGTACAAAAAACAAAACATGCAGCAACTAAAACTCCGTTTATAAGATTAGACAAGCAAAAAGTTATTAACAGGCAGGTTTACGTTGAGTTTATTACACTGTGTCTATTATGAAAGTGACCCACTTTGCAGACAGTGGTGGAGAGGAGAACACAGGTAAAGCACCAGAGTTAAAGGTTGTCCTCCTTGGAGGCTGAACACTCTATTTGTGTAAAGTGTAGTGTGGGGAAAGAAAAGAGCGCTCTCCTGAGCGCTCTAAAAGCTGCCTGCTGCCTTGCTCTCACTTGCTCCCTCTCGCTCGCTCGCTGTTTCCCTCCCTTTCTCTCTGGTCTGACGCAGGAGATATGAGGGGCTCTGTGTCTAGCGTCAGCACACACACTGCAGACAGAGCCAGCGCAGTCAGAGAGCCCACACCATCAGCTGCTACAACCTCACACTGACATCATCCTCTGTCCCTCACTTCTCAATGGGTCCCACTTTTTCTTATTTAAAGTCACTAGTTTTACTGTGAATGATTCTTTGGGGTACGTTATTCCAAAAATATTATGTAAATACACTCACCTAAATGATTATTAGGAACACCTAATAAAAACATACTAATACGGTGTTTTACCGTAAGGTGTTCTTTAGAAATGTTGGCCTGTATTGATAAGATAGCAGATGGAGATTTGTGGGATGCACATCCAGGGCATGAAGCTCCCGTTCCACCACATCCCAAAGATGATCTATTGGGTTGAGATCTGGTGACTGTGGGGGCCATTTTAGTACAGTGAACTCACTGTCATGTTCAAGAAACCAATTTGAATTATTCGTGGTGGTCATAAAGGGATGGACAACTGGCACTAAGGGGCTTAAAGTGTGCCAAGAAAACATCCCCCACACCATTACACCACCACCACCACCAGCCTGCACAGTGGTAACAAGACATAATGGATCCATGTTCTCATTCTATTTACGCCAAATTCTGACTCTACCATTTGAATGTCTCAACAGAAATCGAGACTCATCAGACCAGGCAACATTTTTCCAGTCCTCAACTGTCCAATTTTGGTGTGCTCGTACAAATTGTAGCTTCTTTTTCCTAGTTGTAGTGGAGATGAGTGGTACCCTGTGGTACCATTTTCGCCCACAGGACTGCTGCATACTGGATGTTTTTCCCTTTTCACATCATTCTTTGTAAAGCCTAGAAATGATTGTGCATGAAAATCCCAGTAACTGAGCAGATTGTGAAATACTCAGACCGGCCCGTCTGGCACCAACAACCATGCCACGCTCAAAATTGCTTAAATCACCTTTCTTTCCCATTCTGACATTCAGTTTGGAGTTCAGAAGATTGTCTTGACCAGTACCACACCCCTAAATGCGTTAAAGCAACTGCCATGTGATTGGCTTATTAGATAATTGCATTAATGAGAAATTTAACAGGTGTTCCTAATAATCCTTTAGGTGAGTGTATATATAAACATATATATGTGTGTGTGTGATGTTCATTTGCCAGTGACGCCAGTTACAAAGGCTGTGCAAACAGTTGGCTATTTGGTTGGTTTCCTCATCCAATTAATTCCCAAAGCATAAGTCAAATCCTCCTCTAGCTATATTTTTTGGATTGCTAAATGTCCTTGTTCAGTCATCATTATCTGTATAAAATTGACACGGAGAAGAATTAAGGCTGGGTAATATATTAAATACTTGTTGTAATTATGTAAAATGAACACTGGTGACAACAAGTTAATTTGTATCTGACAATTTGACCCCTTTTGTTGTCATGTCTTTAAATGACTTGAAACAGACAAACATAAGCATTAGGGTTTGCCGCAATTCATTTCAATTAATCTATTATAACTCAATTATTAACGTGCATCATCATTAAGAAGTGTTCACTAAAACCTCTGCAGGGCATACTTTTATCCATTAAAATGTTTATTTCTGTGCTTTTGTGCCTATGCTGTATTTTTGGCATTGTTGTATTGATGCACACGTGATGTTAGGGATGTTAAATATGGTCTTGCAGAATATGTGTTCAATAAGTATACAATACATTTTTGATTTTGCAGATTTCCAAAGAATAATGAATTTCTAGTTCAACAGGTTGCGATCAATGATAAAGCGTGACAATAAGCACTACCCTGCCTTTTTGTTAGAAGTAGAAGTGGAAGAGGAAATAAAGACAAAAGCAAACAAAGTCAGCACTGATGTAGCCTACTAAGGTCAAGATCCGAATAAATCAAGTTAAATATAAACTATTTGACCAGCAACGAATAAAAAATGCATGAGACCATGAATGAGTGTTAAATATAACATTACCCAAAACCAATTGTATCTCATGTAATTAATGACTATAGAGCCACCAGAGTTAGCGGCAACTGACGGACGGACTAGCTGAGCTTGAGACTGCTCTAAGCGGATACATAAGCCCTGAGCGCCTGGGGATCGGCTGGAGCTACGAAATCAGCATTTAAAATAGATGCTATCTTTATAAATAAACTGTTTAAAACTACACCTCATGACACAATAACAGTAATATTTTGTAAATTAGCGGGTTTTTGGGCAGTGGCTTTTCACAACCCCACAAGAACAGAAAAGAATGCATTTAGAGAAACGGCTGTTGTCTGTGTGAAAATATAAAACGTAAATGTAAATAAACGAGTGAAGGGGCCCCTCGTATCAAGCAAAAGTGAAGATTCTAATCAACCAATCAAGGTTCTGGAGTGAGTTTAACTCAACCCCTCTTGGTACCCTTTGCTGTGTTAGTTACCCTTACAAAAGGGTATCAGAAAAGTGCGGTATGGTTTGCTATTTTGGTACCATTCACAATGGAAATGGACATAATTGCGTATCGTACTGTACCGAACCATACTGCTCAGTGGAAACTAGCCATAAAACAAAGATTGTAGCTTTGTGCTGACTCACCATGGTCCAGTCTGATGCCCTCATCGAACCTGGAAAACAGACGGTAGCGTTGTGCCCAGTACTTGGCCAGCTCAGGTTCTGCTGCAATCTCAGGTGGCATCTCCACATCCTTTCTCCTTTTCTGGTTCCTTCTCTTGTTCCTTTTAGAAGCCTGCACTCTCTCTGCTGGGAAAGGCAACAGTATGATTATGTCCAATTACCTCGAACAGCAATTGAGAACCCTAACTGTGTTAATAGCTGGCTTGCATGTTACACAGACTGTGATTATCTCATTTGTATCATGTAAAAGCAGGGTGCTAAATGCTGACCTCCCTCAGCGTCTTCAGGAGCATCAGGGAGTAAGAAGTCAGGGATGTCTAAGGGCTGCAGCTCTCCTCGGGGATCTGAATCGCTGTCCTGTCTTTCTTCTGGCTCTGGCTGAAAGTTCTGCTGATGGTTCTCAATTTTTTCACATCTTATGCTGAGCTGAGAAGTCTTCCTGCACTCTGTTTCATCAGTTTTTTCCACGTCTACCTTCCGTGTAGGTAGACTTCCATCTTCTGCTCTCTCACACGGCTCAGTTAGGGCTTCGGGCATGGAGACTGGAGTCACCTCAGGAGAGTCAGCATCAGTCTGAACCTGCTGAAGGAAACTCTGGACCTGTGAGGGTATGAGAGAATATTGCGCTTTTTAATCATTTTAATAGGCAATATTTTCTTCAAAGCTGCTTTGGAACAAAATATCAATTGCATAAGTTTTCAGAAATATTTAGGAAGAAAAAACTGTTAAAATATTACAAACGATCAAAGTCTCTTATGCTCACTAAGGCTGCATTTATTAAAAAAAAAACAAAAACAAAAAAACAGTAATATTGTGAAATTTTCCAGTATGAATAGAAAGTTCAAAATAACTGCTTTTATTTGAAATAGAAATCTTTTGTAATTATGCAAACGCCTTTAATGACATGTTTTTATTAATGCTGTGTCCTTGCTGAACAACAACAAAATCAGTAATTTTAAAAACAAATTAATAAATAGGAAAAGACTTCCTCACAAATGGAGCACATTTGGGGTCCTTGGAATTTATTTATTTATTTTACTGCTTTGTCTCCACCAAAGGCTTATTAATCAATGTAGTTAAAAAAAATAATAATAATAATAAAGTGGCAGACATAGGCTTACATTACAATAGAAAATAAATGATTTAATCTGATGGGTCCCTGACATTAAAAAGTAAACGGAGCCTTCACAGACACAGCAAAGAGCAGCAGAACTGCAGACCTCAATGTGATAAAGGAGGCCCCAACACAGTCTTGTTTAGACATCCATCCTGAAAAGGTACGAATGATAATGTCTGATGCAGTAAAGTTTTCGTCCTCTACCAGATCAATTTGTGCTACAGAGAAATCAATTCTAGAGCACTGCAGTAAATTGGTCTAGTCTCTTCACTGGCTAAAATCCAGCCTTACATGAAACCTAAGCTGGCTGCTGGGGGTTTGGCAATAAACTCAGAAATCCACCTTGAAAAAAGATGACTAGGTGCACTTAGTTGAAAACAACAATTCGTCTCTTTTCTTCTTGAATATTCAACATGCCAGTGATGAAGAGCAAGCGTTTGAACCTGTCCTGTGTGTGTTTGACAGCTGGGAACGTGCGTGTTTGTGTCAGGGTTGAGGCTGGAGGTTAGAGCTGCTCTGTCTGACGCAAGTTGACAGCGCACAGTAAGCAGGTGCTGCGTGACAGTGCTGTGATGAGGTGGTGTGGTGGGGTGGATGAAGCAGCTCTGTGCAGACCGCATAAAGTGTCAGCCTCACCACTCTCACTGGCTCTATGGCCACTCTCTACCCCATTATCTTCTCACACACAAACTCCCAACAGTTTACACTGTGCTTGACTGATCATAGTAAGGTGACTAGAATGATACGTTTTGCATGAAAGCCCACAAAATCCATGTCCAAAATCCTCAAGGAACAACGCATTTCATCGTTTAGCTGAAGCCCCGCTGGTAAAGACCATACATCTGAGTGACTAGTAGTACAGAGGAGCTTAAATATATGAGAGACTACACACTGCATAATAATAAAAAAGAGAATTTCATCCTCCAGAATGGTCTCTAAAAGCAATACCTGACAGGGTTACCAAAAAAAATAAACAAAATATTTATGTGTATTTGCATTATATACATGACTATTTGTTATTATATTATTATTATTTTTTATTATTATAACAGCTCTTTAGACTTTGTTCTGTGTACTTCCCCTTTAAATCTTCATGAGCTCCGCTGACTCCGCCCCTCTTTTCCGAGGCACTCTCAGAGGATCTTTTTTAGCTGTATTCATAGCGAAACTTCCTAATAAGCACATTATTAGAAAACGTGATTTCCAAAGATTCATTAAAAGACATTATACTCACTGCTGAAGATTTGTGAAAGTGTGTGAAAGAGTATGAATGATGGTGTGGTATTGAGGGAAAGAGGCAACTAGAAAATTTTGCCAAAACAACTGTATGCAAATCTTAATGTGGGCCCACAGGGCAAAATACGCCCAGAAGATAATGACCATGGATGCTTTGGTGAAGTTTCCTGGTCAATACCTAAATTGTTGTTGAGGCAAAAAGAAAAACAATGCCACACTTGCGCAGCACATAACATGGGAAGTCTGCTTTGTCCACCCCGCACTTAACTTTCTTTTCAGCAAATCATAATGGAGCGGATTCTGTGTCAAAGGATGAAATATTGTCTTGGCTGCTAACATGAGCAAAGTGGGTTGAGTGTTTTCCAGATTAAAAAGCCTCTGTGACTAAATAGGTTAGAAAGATCAAATAATAGGGGGACTAAGTTTATAAAAAAGGTAACTGAATTAGCAAATTGATAAAAATAAATACACACACACACATAACTAATTTAATAGATGAATAACCAAATTAGACTGTATAGAGGATATAAAGTAGCAGGAAGCCAGTATGAAAACCATGAAATGGTGCCAGGACAGCCCTCAATCCACTTGGTGGAGACAACAGAGAAGGACGACTGGTCAGGTGATCGAACGAGCATGCTTCTGTTTAGCAAAGCTGTTGAGCAAAGTTTCCGTTAACAGATGACAACAGTTCTACTAAGGCCATGGAATGGTTCGCTCCATCAATAAGGACCAAACTGCTTCAAACTCCTCTAACTGTGATAACCACAGGCAAGCACTGAACCAATTGCACATTCATGCTTATAACAATGTTTAAATTAGAATTAGGGAGACAGGATCTTTTACTCCTTTCCAGAAAAATGTGGAAGGAGATGGTTGGTCCTAGTGCTCCGCCAGAGTGCTGCTCCATCATCTAGTCATTAGTAATAAAACTCTCGGACTCTTTTAGTCTTTAGGTAGTGTGAACTTATAAGACTGGATCTTGAGGAAGCACTCTGAATAAAGTAAGTCTAGTAAGTCTCAGAGGAGGAAATGAAGAAGATTTTGACTAACCAAGATGTAAATTGATGTATGTGTGGTCAGTATTTACCATAGCCAAATATATATCCTAAGATAGCCAGATGTGTATTAATTTAGCTACTATTATAAACATGCCTCGATTAAAAAAGCGTATAAGAGTGTTCATTAAAATACGGCCTCCCAAAAGCTATTAAATATAATCTACTCACTACAGCCCTACTATTTAAAATAGTCTTTGGCTGACCTGATACAAAAGACAAAAACAAAAGAAACTTCAGGAAGGATTTTATGAGTGAATTATTTCTTCAAAAATGAAAAGCAAAAAAAAACGGCTTACTTTTTGAAGGACTTTGCTGATCTTTGGTTTTGTGGTTTGTGGTCCATCATCAGTAAAGAAGATGTGCTTGTTGATTTTGCAGGCTGCTTTTTTTCTTTCCTCGGGAGGTTTTCTGTTCCCCTCGCTCCTTCTGCCAGCGTATGGAGCTTGGCCTTGTTTCAGCTTCACAACACTGTCAAACCTGCCAAGACAAACGACGCTGGGATGTTAATGGAGGCCCTGATTGTTTTCAAAACACTAAGAGGGCTGTCTAACCTCTGTCTGGGGTCTTACTTGGGCTGTGAACCACGTCTCAGGCCGAGAGCATCCCATGCTTCCTCAGTCGACACCTCCGCAAGCTCCTCGACATCCAGCTCATGACTGTGAAGAGATCAGCCATTAAAACATCCCTCTATTACATAATCATAGTCTTTCAGGTTCAAATCTAATATACTGACGGTAAATGAGTTTAAAAGCCCTGGTCACTATGTACTGTCACCTTATGGCAAGAGTTGTATAACGATTACTTAAAAATGAATTATTCTGTACACTAAAGAAAAACTAAAATGACAGCAAATGGATCTGAAATGACATAAATAACAACAAAACATTTGTTTTCAGGCAAACAATCCCAAGAAACCATAATCACTAACTATACAAGTCTAATACAATACAGTATACTTAATAACAGAACAGCAGCTTACGCTCTTTTGACTTTGGCTCGTCTGTTCCCTGGAGGTTCATCATCATCATCACTCTGATCTTCGTGGTTTGATCTGCTCTTTATGGGCTGTCCACTCCGATTACTCAATGATGCAGAGGTCTGTTTCACGTTGCCATCTGAAATCACATACTTTCAGTTTACTGTTAATAATAGCTACGTTAACATCATGAAATAATGTCTTATACTGCCAGATGTATACAGCAAAAAAGCTGTTCCCGCGATACCAATAAGGGTGCTGTTCAGATGGCATCAGTCATGGCCCGACAATCAGGATGACGAGAGCCATTTTTAGAGCGACTGCAAGTGGATTGTGATCAATTCAAGCACCCAGGAGTCTGTGCTCTCTTTCGCATGTACCGCCATTAAAAATGCATAGGCCAAAGTCACATGCTCCTTTCATTCAACAGCTGACATCTTTTGATATGACGCATTAAACATTCAGAGCCAAGCTTAGGCTGCAAAAAAAGAGCTCTGGGGAAAATGATCTGCTTTTATACAAGGGGCGTTGTCACATAGCAAACTTTTTATATCAGTGTGACATCATGATCACAGATGGGTAAGTGTAAGGTTAAAAAGTCAAAATTGACTTTATTACTTCCCTTTCTAGCTTGTGCTTATATGAACAATGTCTGAGATATTTCTTTTACGAGCACTTCCTTTTTCTGATTGCCTGTTTAAGAGCAATCACTTTATGTATTCCCCATTTGTAAGTCGCTTATGATAAGTGTCTGCAAAATGACAATTTAAATATATCATGTCAATCTAAACTTTTAATACCTCTTACTTCTGCAATTTTTACTCTCGCAACCAGTTCTGCCCTCTTGTTTATCTGAAATACATCATATCAGTTGCGAAGCCAAACAAACTGCAAAACTGTGGGACTTATCTGCTCAACTTCTTTACTTTGTGATCATTACAGGGCTGATAAGAAGTGTTCTCCAAATTGTATTTATATGACTGCGACATAAAAGAAACGCAGGTTTGCCTGTTCTTCCTGTCGTAAACAGTTGAAACTCACAAATGCATAGGCATTTGTCTCCATGGTCAAGTTTACACCCCCCTTTAGAATCTGCATGTTAATGTTAATTATCTTAACAAAATAAATGGGATCGTACAAAATGCATGCTATTGTTTATTTAGTACTGACCTGCTGAAAAGATATTTCACATAAAGGATGTTCACATATAGTCCACAAAAAATAAAAGTTTAATTAATAATAATAATAATAATAATAATAATAGTTTAATTTTTCGGAAGAACTTCGGGTAGTTTAATAGTTCAGGATAAACAAGGGACTTGTGAACAACTCTCACTAACATAGCTGTGAATTATTAAGGTAACTACACTAACGATTATTTTGATAATCGATTAGTTGGATTCTTTAATTTTTTTAATTGACAAAAAAACCCATCTCCATGTTCTGCAGTCAATAGGTAAGAGTAATGTTCTGCAGAAACACACTTTCACTTTGATCACAGTCACGTCTCATTTCTCTATCCTGTAAAAAAATAAAAAACATGAACTACATGATTTTTAAATCTTAATGTGACGTTCAACACCAGATATTTCAGCACAATATATGTTGAGAATTAACTCTCTGTGTTGTTCCGTTTGCCTTTATGCAAAAATGGAAACGCTCACGCAAATTTGTGACATTTACAGAAAAGGATATGAACGTAAACTTTTTGTGGCGCTGAGGATGCACACGCATCTGTCAAAACGCCTGACAAGACAAGCCATTACCTTATTACCTGCATTAGCTTAAAATAACGAATCCTCATGTTTTGGGCAGCTTGGACAATGTACTTTTCCCGCAGCATTTCATTCTGTTTCCTCCACTATTTTTAGATGCATTTTGTAAATACAAACGCATTATTCAGTGCTGTAATTTGACCTCACCGGATGAAGTCGGACCTGCACTGTGGGCAGACCCAACTAATCAATAATGAGACTCGCTGTCGATTATTTACATTACCGATTTGTTGTTGCAGTCCTACAACACAGCATTAAAAATCAAGGGGATGTAAACTTTTGAACAGGGTTGTTTTTTTTGTATAAATTCAATTATATTATTACTATTGTGAACTATAGGTAAACATATTTTATGTGAAATACCTTATTCTGGTCAGTACTAAACAAACAGTAACAGGCAACAGTAACATGAGCTTTCGTAATTTGGTAAAATAATTAACATTTTGCAGGGACGTAAACTTTTGACCCAAATCGTATATTAGATAGTTAGTTAACATTTATTCATCCTAATGTCATTCCAATCTTCTAAGACTTACATGTACTTTCTTCTGCGGAACACAAATAAAAAAAAAATTAGCCCATTAAATTAAAAAAAGGGTAACCACAACTGTTATCATTGTTTCCAAAAAAAATTGTGTACCCCAGAAGAAATAACTTTTTATAAGTTTGGAACAACATGAGGGAAAGTAAATGAGGAAATTGCATTTTAGCCGTATCAGTGCCAGGGGGTGGTTAATAATCATTAAATAGTTATTTTTTTATTAATTGATTGTAAAAAATTCTGAAAATCATTTACATTCTGAATGACAGAAAACTGAGCACACACTGTAGGCCCATGCTGCAACTGACAAAATAAATTTGAACTTATATCACAACTGCGCTAGATACAATACGCTAAAAGTAGGTCATGGAGCAGGAAGGTGTTGACACATTTGGGTTCAGCATCACTGCAGGAACACCACAGTCCCCATAGCTAATACACAAAGAGACCTTAAATGTCAAAATGCAATGCACTAACCAGAATTGTCAGTGCAGGCTGTACGTGACGCTGGCCTTTTGCGGTTTCCGCCATCACAAGGCTCATCAGCGCAGTTACAGACCAAAGACCGCTGGTCGCCGTTCTCGCCGTCTACTTCCTCAGTCAATAAGCTCAGGCTGCTTATGAGATGTGCAACGTCTGCCTTTGACCTTTCTTCTGACTGATTCGAGAGCGCCTCTGTTTCTCCTGGGCCGCCCTGATTTTCCTCAGAAGCAGCCGTGGTGCTGTAGGTCTCGTCCATTGTCCAACCCTGGGCGGCCCAGTAGTGAAACTGCTCCCAGTAGTACTGGTATGTTTGTTGATAGTGTTCGTCCCAGTCTGCCTCTGAGTGGGAACAGTCCTGTGTTGAACTGCTGGAGATATTAGCTTGTTTCTCCTGCCAGCTCTGCCAAAGCAGACCCTCCCCTTGCTGCTGCCAGTAGCTCAGCCAGGCCTCCTCTGACATGGGACACATCTGTTCGGCAGGGGTTTCAGCGATGTCACTCCCGGCACACTGCTGTTTCTCTTCAGAGTTATAATCCGAGGGGGATTCCAAACGCTCGATGGTTCTTTTGTTCTTCTGTCTTGCTAAAACTCGGCCCTTAAAGATGAGAAACAATTATTGGTTTTGGGCTACAGCCAAGTCATTTCCTAAAGCAAATGGGGTAAAACTTCACAGGAACGTTCTTTAATGAAAAAAGAAGACAGCTTCACTGCACAGGATAATCCACAATCACAGGCCCTCTTTACATCTGGTCATTAACAAGCTATTTACAAGCATAGATTAAAAACCAAGTGTAAGTGTAAATGTACCTAAGGCGCATTGTGATGAGATCACGGAACCACATTTGACAAATGTGTAAATGCTAATGCACTTTTTCATTATTTGCAAACGCAATCAGAATGTCCGGACACATTCTGTATGCTCAAAATGGCTCTATTTTTTTTTATAATACAGTAAAATTGTGTCCAAAATTCATTTATATAAAAATATAATGTATTCCTGTGACGCAAAGCTAAATATTTAGAAGCCAAACATTCAGCGTTTTCTGCCTTGGCGCTCAACTAGACATGTTTATAAAAATGTATATTCCACATTGGCTTGAATACATTTAAAAAGATAATTGTATAGTAATAATATTTCACAATATTGGCACACTGTTTTTGCTAATAAACATAGCCTTGGTGAGCATAAGAGACTTAAATACATAATTATTCCAATTATTACTTAAATATTACTAAAGTATTAGTTTACTTATATATTACATATTAAAAAAAATGAAATTATTCAAAACCTTTGACTGGTAGTATGCAGACATCCAAGATTGCACACTTTTAATTTTTTTGTTTGGACATGTGCTCAAGAAAACCTTTTCTGTGGCTAACACGGATGCTCAAAATAGACTGTAGTCTATTTACACATTATTTGAGTCCACTACACATATGCCCATAAACCATTATGACTACAAATTGTGGAGAAATCTAAGGACTAGGGCCTATTTAGACTTTTTGCATGACCATTATGAGTAGTGATGACATAAATGGAGAGCAGTGCTATTTCAATATAACATCAAGATTATAAAGCATCCAACAGACATACAGCTTTCCTCTGTTTTGATGAGCTGGCAAACTCCACAGGAAGCCCCAAACTGGCCATAAGCATTGTCTCTTCATCAACAATAGCCGCCTCTTCTTCGTCCTCCTCTTCCTCGTCATCCACAGAGCGGTTAAGGTCCTCCAAAAGCTCTTCCCCATCATAAGATTCAAAATCTGCAGGAAAAAAAAGAAAAACAAATGGCACCTTAAAAATGCTGGGTTAAACCATAGTCCCTATAGTTCTTGATTAAACCCTGTTCTGGGTAAAATAGGGACAAAACTACAACCCAGAAATTAAATTGAATTGAAGAGAAGCACCAACACGGAGCTGGAAATCTGAAGGGTCTGGAGTGATTCTGGATGAAGGAACGGATTCTAAACTCTTCCAGGTGTTCTCTAACCTCATCAGGCATTGTAGGAGAAAACTGTTATTTTGGCAAATGGAGGTTTTAAAAAAATATTGAATAAAAAGCGTACAGTTAATTGTGTCCACTGTGCATTACAGAAATATATTTATTTCATTTTAAATTCTTATTCTTCAGTCAAAGCTTAGATTTTTTAGTCTTTTAATTTTTTTTTAATTAAATTACATTTTTAAATTTTTTAAATTATTATTATTATTATTATTATTTTTATTTATTTAAATTTAATTCTGACCACGTGTATAGCAGTTTAAGATTTATTGGGGGGAAAAAAAACTGTTTAGCAATCTGGTTGTGAGACACAACCAGAAAAAAAAAAAAAAATTTGTGATCCACTTTTTTTAAACCTTATTTTAAACTTGATGTGATCTTGCAATCTATGCAAAGTTGTGTCTGCATGTTGTATTGATTAGTTGAGGAGGTTATATAAAATACATAATCTCAAAAAAAGTGTTTTTGTTGTTTCTTTAAAGAAAATTAAAAGCATGAATCATAACTAGATGAAAATGTACATTCATTATAAAAAATAAAAATAAAAAATACCCATGCAGAATTAAAAATAAATATAAAAATAAATAATAAATACAAATAATTTACATGCTTTTAAAATGACCTAATTTCCTGTTGGCGAGGGAGTGAATTTAAGACACACTAAATCTTGATTTTTAAATAGTAACTCATAATGCTTATTTTGCCTTATTTCTAATTAAGTCCCTCTTGATAGTTTATTGAGGCCACCTGATTGAAAATCACTGGGCTAAATACATTGTCAGGAAGTCAGTATGCAAACAATCATCATTCCTCATATATCATCAGATATTAACAGGACACTGTACCTTGCAATTGACTGTCAGTCTGATTCAGTATGGCTTTAAAATCTGACCGATATAATTCTCGATCACTGCAGATAAAAACAAGAGACAATGTGTTCATCACCATTCACAAAGAACATCCCATATTAAACAGTGAGGCTTTTAGCACACTATCTTTACTACCTCAAATATATGTGAGCACAAGTAACGACCAGCCTATTCTGTTGACTTATTTTGGTCACTTTTCTGCTGCTCAAGCCATTTAGGTCATTCCTACCATGTACTAACAACAACACAGTAAAGCTGGACTGAACTTTCTGCACGCATGTATATCAACCTAATGAAATATCATGCACATTAGTTGATCACAGCACATTGCAAGCTTGTTTAGAACGAATACATACTTGACATAAGCTCTGGAGCACAAGCAGTGTATTGTCATCTCTCTCTCTTCACCCTGATAGAAGATGATATCAGCTAAAGGAACAATATTTCGCTCGCTGTTATCAATCATAATGATTATAGAAGCATGAGTGACACCTGTCTACAGGATCTACCCGAGACCTTTCTGCAAACCCTTTAATCTGATCGATACGCTTTTAACCGGACATTAGAAATAAAACCTACCGCGAGACATATGTTAGCGATATGCATTAATAAAAACGAGAACCATTTAAAAGTACTACAATATCTAAATCTATTGACCATTTATCTACAAGCATTTAAGACTTTCCGTGCGAGTTTCCACCTCGTGTTTTGGAAGTTGCCGGTCAAATTAAAAGACTTCCAGTAAATTTGGAATACTAACATGGCATTTACGAGGGTTTAGGGCTTTTATTATGAAATCATCAGACGCTGACATGAGTTGTTTCCTGTTTGTGTCACATGTAAAGAGAGCCGGTTGAGTCAGGAAGGAAAATATTTATTGAGGGCAACAGTGTCTATTTCATCGAGGTATCATAATGTAAGTAGATTTGAAAAAATATTCATTTTTTACGCTTTTTCAAAAACATCCATCTAAACATTTAGTTTTTCGAGTGATCAGATGTGTAATATTGACGATGTGTGTGACAGCTTTAAAAACGCAAAATCTGGAGCTGTTGTTAGGTTTGTTTGTCTATGATCGCTAATTATCCACTATATGAGAGTAACTGAAAACAGAACGGTTCAGTGCTACGCCTTTCCTTGACATCGTTAATTATGTAAATATGCTTTATGTAAATAATTTGGATAGCTGTCTCACTCGGGACTAAGTGTGAATGAGCAGGTAAAGTTATAACTTAACTGTCATCCACGTCATTTGATTTTAGGGCACCGTTGTGAGTTTGGTATGTTTGGCCGAGCAACGCATTTCCGTTGGAGAAGGTTTGTGTTTTCCTTGGGGCTTTAAAAATAGTTTCAATTATTATCATTTTTTAATAATGTATTAAATTGCTAAAGATAAGCTTTGTGAGTTAAAGCTGACACTGTTGTCTATGAACTTGCAAATATGATGATTGTTGTCAAACAGTCACCCGTCTCCTATTGGTTGAACAAACGGTTAACTCCGCCCCAGACTCACGCTATTGGCCGAGTCTAGTGACTTGTGAAATAAGTGCAAATTTAGTAATCCATAGAAATTGTTGTTCTGTGCATAAGCTTATACATTAAATGTAACAAGTATCATTAACATTATATACACATATATATATATATATATATATATATATATATATATATACACACACAATCATTATTAATCACATAAAAATAAAAGTATTTATTTAAATAATATTTATTTATTATTTTTATATTA
>JAUYWG010000032.1:9920000-9947811 GCA_034779775.1 Enteromius afrohamiltoni
TATACATGCATATGTTTGTATTTATACATACTTAATAAATATACACAGTACATACGAATATATTATATATAGAAAAACTTTTATTTTGATGTGATTAATCATGATTAAGCCATTGACAGAACTAATTCAAAATGTTTTATATGCCGTAATATGTATTAGCATGTTGTGAAATCTATTTTCTGTAATACTGTAGCTTTAATTATTTTATTGTTGCAAACTAAAGTTTATTCATAAAATATATATTCTTGAATATGTATAAAAAGTGATTAACCTGTTTGTTTCAATAAATTGAAATTCAATAAACTGCGTTAGGAAAAGACTTTCAATGATGCACTTGAGCTTTAATGCCATCATAAAGTCTGCTATTTCATACCCAGGTCTGCCCTTTGGCAGAGTGTTGCCTTGTTCAGCCCATCTGCCACTGGGAGAGGCTAACAGGGAAGCAGCATGTCCAGTGGGAATGAGTCCTGTCTGTTTAAGAACGGCTCCATCAGCTTCTTCTCCTGCTTGGTTCATGTGTGGGAGGAGTGGGCAGGACTCGGGCAGCTCGAGGACTACCTCAGTTTTTTGGAGTATCTGCTCTGGGTTTTCACACCTCTAGCCATAGTCTTCATTCTGCCTTTTCTCATCGTTATCTTCCTCTATCTGTCTATACTCTTCCTCCATGTGTACAAACGCAAGAACCAATTAAGGGAAGCTTATTCCAATAACCTGTGGGACGGCGCGAGAAAAACTCTTGCAACCCTTTGGGATGGACACGGAGCTATTTGGCACGGTATGGCTTTGGCTTTTTTTTTTTTTTTTCGTTTATTGAGATCTGGATCGTTATCTAAACGTCTTTGATTTTTCATCATGCTCACATACTTTGTATCCAATGTGCTGCTAATTTGATTGACAGGAATAGTATTATAATAAGTAGTCATAATTAAACGTTATGTCTTAAGGCATGGTGCAAGATATTCTACATGTGTATTATCAGGCTATGAATGTACTTTTCTCCAGGCTTAAACCATATTATCCTTTAACAGAACGATCAACGATGAATTGATGCTCCTGGCATTAAATCGCAATTTTAAAATGTGCAACCTGCTAAGCCTTTATCAAGCAGAGCATCTAAATAACTGTTTTGTCTGATCGATTGCACCAATTTAATTTGATTCATGTCACAAATTACATGAGATTTGTAAAGATTACAAATGAACAAATTGGCACGTAAAACACTGTTCAAAATCTTTTTATATATATATATATATATATATATATATATATATTATTTTTTATTTATTTATTTATTTATATTTTTTTTGCATTTTCAGCATCATTACTCTATATAGTCCATAATGTCACATGATTCTTCAGAAATCATTCTAATGCTGATTTGGTGCTTCGTTAACATTTCGTATTATTATCGGTTTGAAAACAATTTGAAATAGTGATGCATTTTACCTTCTTTAAGCAAAGTTCACAGATATTTAATCTTGGTAACATGTCCTTACTGTCACTTTTTGACCATAGGTGTAGTAATATGTAATGTCAAATTTTCATTTCCACATTATTGGCAGGGTATGTGTCACACTTCATGAAAATGCTGAATCATTTTCTCCTGATTAAGGATGTTTGTATTTTGTGACAGGTTATGAAATCCATGGTTTAGAAAAGATTCCAGATGAAGGACCTGCTCTCATAGTCTACTATCATGGAGCTATTCCTATAGACTACTATTATTTCCTGGCAAGCGTTATCATTCAAAAGGGAAGAACTTGTCATTCAGTGGCCGATCATTTTCTGTTCAAGGTCCCAGGTAAAAACAAATCTCATACTTGTGAATTAAGTGATCAATCAGACTCATTTTACCCATAAGTCATCACTCAGTACCTAATATCTTAGAAATTCACTGAATTTTGGAACAAAACATATCCTATGACTTTGTCTGCCATTAGTATAGCAAAAAAGCCACTTTGTTGTTAATGGAGCAAACTGAAATTTTGTCATTTACTCACCCTCGAGTAGTTCCAAACCTGTATGAATTTCTTAGTTCTGCCGAACACAAAGGAAGAAAGTTTACAGGCTTTTTGGGGTCACTTACATAGTAGGAAACAAAAATACTATGGAAGTCAATGGTGACCCAATACAGCCTGGTTACAAACTTTCTTCAAAATCTCTTCCTTTGTGAACAAAGCAATTCATACAGATTTGAAACTACTTGAGGGTGAGTAAATGATTTTTGGGGGAACTATTCCTTTAACATTCATGATTATAACCTAAACCATAAACGTGAGGGTTTTTTCAGGAAGCATTGACTAAGTACACTGACTAGGTTCCAAAAATCCTTTTCATATTATACCTTCATCGAATCCAACAAGGTCACACACACACTGCTACTTATTTATATATTCTTCAATTTGCTTTCATAAATTGTGCTCATATTGTCTGCCAACCACGACAGGCTTTAAGCTCCTCTTGGAGGTGTTTAGTGTGATCCACGGGCCGCAGGAGGAGTGTGTGAAGGCCCTGCGAAATGGCCACCTCCTGGGCATCTCTCCCGGAGGAGTACGGGAGGCCCTTTTCAGCGATGAGACATACCCTCTGCTCTGGGGAAAACGCAAAGGATTTGCACAAGTGGCCATTGACTCTAAAGTGGTGAGCGAGTGTCCCTCTTATTCTGCTCCTTTCGTACAAGTCGCATTTACTGTACTAAAAGTCTTGTACTTGTCCCTATAGCCAGTCATACCCATGTTTACTCAAAACTTGAGGGAGGGATTTCGCTCTCTCGGAACATTAAGTGAGTCACGGACAAAAGACTGAACTTTCACACAGTTATAAATATATTATGAGAGAGTTTAGTCTTTATGAAATTCCTTCAGGGTTTTACCGCTGGGTGTACGAGAGGTTTCGCCTACCGATAGCACCCATTTATGGAGGTTTTCCAGTCAAATTTCGCACCTACTTGGGTGACCCTATTCCATACGACCCCAAACTCAATGCAGCTGAGTTGGCTGAAAAGGTAGGACTCCTTAAGTTTTGTTTTCATTACTATGTAGTTCTGTAAAGGTCTTGACTTTTGTTCATTTGCTGAGCTGGTGTTTCGCAAATTAAAAAAGCTACAAGAGGTTCTAACCTCTACACCGCCCCGACAAGCCCTGACCTACTGTTGACTACACAACATGCTCTAGCACCATTTGTTTACACCGTCCTCTAAGGGAACGTTCCACTCATGAGTGGTGATCACCATTCATCACATATGCAGGTGCACACAGTCTGCAAAGTAAGAGAATGCTTTTATAATAAAGGACACCCCGAATCAAGTTCTATGAATGAATGCAGTCTGGTGTACAAGGTTTACTTGTAGAAATCATATGAACATGCTGATATGCTCAAGAAACATTTATTATTATTGCCATTGAGTTGAAAACTATGGGCCAGTTTTACTAAAAGCATATGACAGCTATTTTTGCGCTTGACCTTATTGATATGCATTTGTTGGAGTTTCCCTTTCAGAAGCAAAATTTATGGAATTACTGCTGTTGCTATAACCCAACCTCATGAAAGTGTGTATACATATTACACCAAATTAAAAGAGAAACTCATAGTATAAGCAAAAATTAACTTTGCATGCCTGCGTAAAAAATCGGTGCATCATATGTACAACAATAAATTTCGTATCATATGCACACAAAAACTGCGTTTTATGCACGCCAAATACATGCGTAGCATATACACGCCAAAGTTCTTTTTTGTGCATCAATACCACAAGGTTTTGTTTTTATTTGGCATGCTATTTATACGCATTTTCATGAGGCTCTGTCAGAAGGAGGCACTGCAGAGAGCACATGGTAGAAGGCAGAGGATTTTTCAAAATGTATTCCTTTATTATGAATGCCAGAAGAACACATTGTCAGAACATATCGTTTGCCAAGACATGTTATTTTTAATTAGCTTCAGGAAATAAAAGACGACTTGGAACCCTCGACTAGGTTTGCTAGATCAAAACTTCTAGCAAACCTCCGTTATTTTTATTTTTATATTTGTATTATTTTTTATATCGTCTTTTACTTTTCAACATACCATTGCCTCTCTCTTTTTTTTATTTGCGACTAACTTTAAGTTAATATGCGCTGCAAAATCACAAACCCCAGGACATTCGTATTAATTTTAATAAACACGGGCCCCATCTTTTATGTGTGTAATGAATAAAATGATGGCCAATGTGCAGAACACAGTGTCAGCATTACAGCTACTGCACTGTAAGTAGACAGTGAAGATGTCACACGATCAGTTTATGCCTCTGTTGAGTAAGGTTGAGTCCTCATATTTAATGTTTTTTCTTCAACTGAACCTTCATCTGTTCAGGTGCAAAAGGCAGTTCAAGCACTTATCGACAAACACCAGAAGATACCTGGAAACATCCTCCGAGCCCTACTGGAGCGATTCCAAAGGGAACGCAAAGAAGATTAGAACACTTGCCTTCTGAACAAATAAATATGCTTCAAGCATAATTTAACTAAATACTGGAGATTTTATAATACTGTTACATATTCAAATTAGGAAACGTTACTGACACTGTAATGGACGTATCAGCATATATTGCAATGTTGCATATGAAATAATGGTGCGTGTCTTTGTAACGTCTTCTTACATGTAGTCTTGTGCATGTCAAAGTGTTTTTGTGATTTTCTTTTTTCTTTTTTTTTTAAGTCTACAACTTATTTGCACACTTTGATTTTATTCAAAGGACCACTGCCAAACTAGTTTCCACAAAGCCTTTTGTGAGTTTTTTTTCTTCTTTTTTTAAATGTCCTTTTAAAAATAGGATTACGTCTTGGAAATCAATTATATTTATCTATCTGAAGGAAAATTGTGCATACTGTGATTTTTGAGATTTTGTAATAGTAATAATGATAAGAGATACATGCTTGAATATTTGTTGTGTGATGTTGAATATTTACAGTTTTAGTCTAACATCTCTGTATTAACTCAGAGGTGAACCGCTGTCTATTTAAGCATTAGTTGATATTGGTTTGTCCTGCTCTTATTATAGCACTCTTATATAACAAGGCATACAGGTCTTTCAGAATTCATTAAGATTTTATAACATTCCTGAAATGTATTGATTTACTAGTTCATTACATTAAGGCTGTTCAAATCTAACAAGTAGTCAATTTCGATCAGTGTAAAATAATGGCTGTAAATGTGTGATTTTATACGAGATTTTGTTATTCACAATCACTGAATATTCAAATGGATTATAACAGTTTTAATGTACTCTTGGGCTCAGTAAAACACTGTCCCGTGATCCTTTGGGAGACGATATGTTGTGACAAAGATCAAATGTCAGCATGAGCCCAGTCTTCGTCACCCCGTCCTGTGATCTCTGTGCATATCCGATTGTGTTTGGTGTATGATATGCAAATGCACCGGTGTTGCTATTTATAAATCTGTTTGGTATTACCTTACAGCATCTGTGCATCCATTGCAAATCCCCCCCAAAAAAATCACTTATAAAAATAAAAAGTATTTTTTGGAAGAAAAATCTTTATTATTCATGATCTCTCCTTGCATTATACATGTGCTCCTAATTTTCTTTCAGTCTCTCCAGGAGTCTCTTCTAATTAAGGTGTAAAACCTTAAATCATAGGAAATGTGAGAATACATATTCAGACAAACTAATTACCAAGCCTAGCATTTGTGATAGACTGATTCTGAAAAAAGCAGATTTGCTCATCACCGATTATTTTTTTTCCCAACCTTGAAAAAAAGGTTTCAGTATGGATTCAGGATTTTTTAGTATGTTACTGACATACTAAAAAATCAAATGAACTTTATTCACACATTAACTGCGAATCCGAAAGAAGATTGCAAGTAAGTCTAATAAAATGACCACAGTGTACTTTATTAAATGAATTTGGTACTTTGTGTTGCATTAGAGTCAAATAAAAATTTACAAAAATCCAATATGTACAAAAATGTAACGTTCTTTTTGTTTTTACTTTTCAATTTACAATAAAATCAGATAACAGATTTGATGCATTTTACGCACTTCAGACTTTCATCACACGATACAACTTACTTAAGAGACCAATAATAAAGTTTTTTTTGTTTTTTGCTTTTTTTTAATGTCATTTATTACATCACATACACCACACTAGTTTTATCTGTATTATGTCATATGTAACTGCCGATCTCTAGTCAATAGACACCCTTCACGACCAGGACTCAGAGAGGAATGTTCTTTTACACATGTACATTTGCATACATTTATTTACAGTTAAATAGCCTTTTGTAAGTCACTATGGGACTTCCGTTGCAATTGAAATGCCAGTAAAGTTTGTACATAATTTCTGAACTTGAACGCCACCGAGTTCATTCAATTACTGTGCTTGTATTAATATCGTGCTTTAGAAATAACCACCGATTATGTAAATTTCTTTTTTTTTTTTTACCCCCATTCATGGCATTAGTTTATCTAAGTATCTACTTCTACGTGGTGTAAGGGAGGATCAATTAGTTTATTCGACGAAAAAAAAAAGATTCTCCGAAAAAGGGCCACATTTCATTGCAGCTTTCCGAGTCTTTCGGTGTTTGCTAACTGATTCAAAATGCTCACAATCTGGTAACAGTACGGCCCGTGACCCCTGACTATCTGGGTCGTCATTTTGATTGTTTGTCTGCATATGCAATTTCGTTTCAGTTTGCTTTCTTCTGCTTGCATTATAAGCCCTGCTGAAAAAAGGTAGCCTATGTTTTGAAGAATGGCAGCTGAGTTGTTTAAAGCTGGTCCTAAGAAACTACTCAGCACATGACCAGCTTAACCCATGATTCAAAACACACCTACTGGGAGCACAGTAAGTACGCTGATCAATAATGCAACGTCGTCATACCGGAGCCGGAGCATCATGTGCATGACTAAAACTAAACCAAAATAGACAACAAGAAAATGTCGCTTACGGATAATGAACACACAAAAAAGGCGAGCGTCGTTTAAGGCAAATAAAACAGAATCAGCTTGCATGAATTGGATATTCTCCTGCTGTGAATAGTTGTAAAATAAGTCCTGCTTTTGAACTCGGCTCTACTGATGTACCGGTAATAAACAGACCAGCCTTCAACTCCTCCGCTCATCCACCGGGACTGCATCGCAATAAATTCCTTTATATCAATAACTACAGCTGGAGAGTGGTCTGTTTAAAATACCGCTTTGAGGTAGGTTACAGGTATGAAGTTTTTCCAGAGCGACTGACTATGATATCTCTAGGTTTACTGATAAAAACCCAGATAGAAAAATAGAACTAGCAGTGCAAAATAAAGATACATCGTTTAGCTGTAACGTTATGATTAGCTTAAATAAGTACGTTCGTAAACTGCGTGAGTAGCTTTAACTTCTTGATACACATGTTGGGCTAAATTCCAACCCCCTGACAGATTATTATTACTACGGTGAATATTAAAATTCACATTCTTTATTTTCTAAATGCATGTTCAAGCTCTTACTGTAAGCAATTCATCCACGTGTGTCATTTTTCCCGCCCTCATAGCTTTCCATTGAAAACCTCTCTCTTTTGATGAATGCAGGACTTCCCCAATCGTTTTTTGACAAATAGTATTTTGTTACTAATGTGTAGACTAAGCCATCAAAACAGGTCCTTCAGCATCTCCCAACATCTACGCAGCTTTTTGTAGAAAGACCTTGATTCATTCTGCATGTGCTGAACGCATCACATTGCATTGAGTGTTTTAAATTCATGTCATATTTCAACATTAAGAAAAACATTATTGAGGCCTTGCACCTGATAAAGTAGAACATCACCAAAACTCAGACACAGCAAGTGTTGCCATTAGGATGCTCCTCTTAATCAATTGAACCACAATGCAGTGTGCTCGGGGGATCGCTGAAACAAAAATATCATAGTATTTATGGGAAAGTTAAGCAACGTAGGATGCTTTTGAAAATGATGGATACCTATAATACGCATAATATCACAAAGGTGTGTGATACATCTCTCGTCTTCCTTCAAAAGTGGTCTTGCGTAGGTGGTCCAGAAATTTAAATCTGAAAATTGGCTAATTAGTGTGCTAACACAAGTTTTTTTGTGCTCTGACTACAGGGGACTCTTTTAGAGGGCTGTTTGGAAAATTTTGCCAAGAGACAAAGTATCATCATCATCCATCATACAGAGAAATTAAAGTATAAGACACATTGGGGAAAAAAATGCTGACGAGATAGGAAAGTAGCAAAATAGCTAAAATATACAGGTCTACGTTTCACTGTGGTACTGGTTATAGATTCATACGATCTCATCTAAATTATTTTTTCTGTTCTATTTTCTTTTTTCTTTTTTTTTTTGCAACACAATTAGGATCTTCATCTGCAAACGTGCAGAATGCTGCAGGCTAAAACAACTATGCTTTTCAGTTCATTTGCCACCAATAGTAGGACGTTACAACACCTCAGGAGTGTTTCAAAGCTACAAATTACAGTTCAGATATGACCAACTGAAGCAAAACGAATCTAACCACCCTATATCCGTCCTTTCCACACAGTTAAATGGCATTAAGCAAAATAATGTGCACCTTAAAAATCAACCATTTTGTAAGACACATGTTTAAAATCCATCAAAAACCCAAAAAGAAAACCAAGGTAAAGAGTATAAAAAAGTTACACAAAAAGATTTTTTCCCACACTTTCAAGATCGCAAACTATCCACAACAGGCACATCTAGCTTCTGTCGCATTAAAATTTTACCTTGTCTCTCAACGCAATCCTTCATTGTGCTGAGATTCCTTCCTGTGACAAGTTTTGTGCTTGTTTTCTATTTCTTTTTTTCTGCCCTCACCTTCTTCAGTTTATTCGACATAAAGACACAAAGTAGCACTTGCACCTGAACGGAAAGTTTAAAACTCCAACACTTTCATATATAAAGGATGCTTTTGGCTGATTTAAAGATACAGTGCCCTTTTAAGCAGATGTGATTTGTTGAGACTTAGGGCCAGGAGCATCATTAGCTAGTCTGCACTGTGTCGCAGACTACTTCTCCCTGACACTTTCATTTGCAGGCTGTGAGTTGGCAATTGAAGAGCCTGATGGAGAAAGTCTTGATCGCACTGCCGTTTGGAATAGTACACTTCTCCGGCTTTCCGGATGTGTTGAAATGTGACACCATTTACTGTGCGCCTTTAACTCATTTTACTGTACTGATACAGACACACCAAAACCTGACCCAGCCTAGAAGAACACTGTATCTTTAACCTAGAAGATGAAGCGCATCCAGGTTCTGTCGAGTACAGTTTGGCGGACACTGTGTGAACTGTGATGGTCTTTGCCCCCCACTTTGCTGTGAACCAAACGGATCCTTGTCAGCCCACAGCGGTGAGGGGAATGAGGCCGGATCACCAAAGGGAGCTGCCAGGAAGTGTTTTCTTGGCCTATTGTCTTCTCCCGAAGAAGAAAACGTGTGTGTTCTCCCTGTTTTGTTGTCCCAAGTGGCTTGGACTCTTGTGATGAGATATACTTTCTTTTCTTGTCATTTTTCTTTGTACAGGATTCAAGTAGATGGTTGAAATGCTGCCCTGTTTGTATATACAGTTTGTGGTCAAACCACAGTTCAGCGTAGAGTCAGAGAGAGTGGAGTGTTTGGCACTGGTACAGAACTGCTGATGAAACACTACTAATAGGTCACAGCACCCTAAACAAGGACGTCTCGAGTCTAATCAGCATTTTTTTTTTTTATTTGTGTACCATAAATGTGATATTTGGACCACTGTTTTTCCAGTGTGGTGGGTAGTCGGTTGGTTTGTGTGCACTGGATGCTTGGTTTCAAAGGGAAAGGCCTTTGTCTTGCATTTGCTGCGAGAGACAAACTATGAAGTGTTCTGGACATCCTCTTGGAAATGTCGGCTCGAGGACGATCGACTCAGGGAATGAAGGTCTTTACAACACTGAGGAGGACCAAGGGGTTTATGGTCTGTATCAGCCAGTGCAATGACTTTTAGAAACCCAGATATTCCCTGACAAGACAGAAGTAATAAAAAATAAAAAGCAACGTGAGAACGGCTTAAAAAAGATTAATTATTTCATTCGTCCACAAATACGTTGTGCCTATATTTGCTTGTCCATGACAATCAACATCATGGCTAGATGCTATGTATGCAAGGAACGTTATTGCCACAGTCCTGCTGTTTATTCAAGTGGACAGTAATGCGTTATTGTTTGTGTGTTTCCACAGCGCAGGCTACAAGGTGGTCTCGTACTCCAGACGCTCTTGAACCAATGTGTCGTCTTTATATTGGAGGCGTGGCGGGGTCGGAGAAGAGTCGATGGCCAGGATGGCTTTACGTATACTCCTGTCTAGTACGTGCCGCTCCCAGGCAGGGTAGCGGTTCCTGCACAAGTCTATTTTGATTACTGTCTCCTCCAGGCGTGGGGCACGGGAGGAAGGTGTGGAGGGTGCGGTGGGCCGCACCTGAAAGACGGGTACGCAACCATCCCTCTCATTGTACTTGGCCTCGCGGTCAGCGTCCCTGGCTAGCGTACCTCCGCGGTTGGAGCGTAGGGAGTTGGTGGCTCCCTCAGGGGGCAGCGTGAAGGTAGCAGTAGGGTCCTCGAGCTGGACCAGACTGGCTGAGCGGCCAAAGCGCGGCCCGTTGGGATGGAAGAAAGCGTAGTACATGAGCATGAAGACGATACCAGTGAAGAAGCTGGAGAAGATGACGCACAGAGCAGGCACTGCGAAGGCATCTGTGCTGGGCGGCAAACGGTACAGGTACCACAATGCGCTCAGGGCCGTGTTCTCCAGCAGGATCATGAAATAGTAGATGAAGAGACGACAGCGGGTACGTCCCTCCTTCACGTTGAACCAACTGAAGATGTAGATGATTCCCACCACCATGTCAAAGACGATCTCCTCCCACTTGGTGATGCAGAATTCGGTCTCGCAGTGTACGATCCAGAAGGTCATGATGCACCAGTGCAGCACGATGAAGATGCCGAAGTAGAGCTGAAACACGGAGGCGAAGAGAGCGAAGGTCACTACGCGAGCAGCGATGGTGAAGAAGTGCCAACAGAACTGAATGATGACAGCAAGGTAGCTGATAGGCTTCTTATCATCGCGGGAATCACGCAAGGCTTTCTGATAGGAGGCCAGAGCCCAGGCCAGTGACACTAGAGAAGCAGCCGCTGTCATCCCTGAAAAAAAAGGAGAGAAATGTCAGTTATGGCTGGACATTACAATCTTAGGCATCCCTATCAATTAACTCAAGAATTATGAGCACGTAGAGAACTATGCACAATATTTATGTGCAGTATGTAAAGAAAATGTGAAATTGTTTAGTGATTGATTTAACTGACACATTTCAGCTCATATAATTCAAGTAATGAAAAAATATCCCTGTATGTATAAGATGTGATGTAGTTAAGTGATATCAGTAAAAGTATAAGAGTGCCATTTGTTACCCCCCCAAAAATGGAAAACATTTCTAAACAATGCTGGAATAGAACATTTGTGCTTGAATGCAGCCCTCCTGCAATTAATGTGTTTGCGATTTCATATCTAGACCTCTGGTGAATCACACCACACCAGAGTTTACAAGCTCCGGCCCTAATCAAAGCTGCTAAATGGTGACTCAAGAGACGTGGTTCATTTTGATGAGACTTGTTTTATTTCCTCTTAAGGGAAAACAGCCTCTGTGGAATTTTGCTTAACAGCACCTTTCCACATTTATGACTCACTGGCCCACGAGTGAGATGTTATCCATCATGTTGTCCGAAAAACTCGCTTGTGCTTAATGGAGGAGGCTTTACAAGCCATCTGCATCAGATGGAAGCACAGTAAAGCAGCCAGCAGTGACTACAGGTGCGTGAATTCCATCTTTACCGCTGTGACACACTGTTCTCGTGGAGTTGGCAGCCATTGTTATATGCTCAAGCTGCTGGAGTGATCAGTTTCTTGTGAGTGTGAGACAGAATACAAAGATTACACACACTGAAAAAATGTATTCCATTCAAGTTTAGAGCCGATACTGAAATGAAAGATTAATAGAGTAACACTGTCTAGACAAGTTCAGCAGCAACAAAAAGAGGATAGTTCACCCAAAATGAAAAATCCTGTCATCAATACTTAATAACTATTCGTATGTTGACTCTGAAAAGTCAGCTTTAGCATCACAGGAATGAATAAAAATGCTTTAAATTCTAATAATATTTTATAATATTTTCATTTTTAGTGTTTAATCAAACAAAAACATAAAAATGTTTAGACTTAAAAATAACACATTATGCAAGGAACCCCAAACATGCCAACGTACATTTAGAAAAATGCAGGTGAACCTATATTAAGCCTATAACGTCAAAAAAATAAACTAATAAATCTGACATTCTCCCTGCTCTGAACTGTTCCTGAGATGCCAAGACTTTGAATTCATTAGTTCCCTCATTAATTCTAAATGAAAACCAAGTGCAAGTATTCTTGTCATCCCAAATTATATCAAGACAACACACAGTTTTCAGAATAATATCCTTTTTATCGGCCTTCTGTATAATGCTGTAGTGCAAGAAGAGGACAGGTTGAGATAACAGGAAGCTTTAGTGCCAGTCAGTTCTTTTCAAACAGCATCAGTAAAAACGCAGAATCTCACATTCCTAAGATAACACCACGGCCATGAATAATAGAACGAGTCCTCACGTGAAACGATGAATGTGCAAAGATGTCTTAATTTGTGTCCAAATAAAGGTGAGTATTATTTTCATTTCACAAAGTCTGGAGGCTCACCGTTCGTCAAAAGCAGTGACAGATTTGCCATTTCTCTGCCACTCTACACCAAACAAAGCAGACGATCAATGGTAAAGATATTCATTGATAGCATTGCATAAGAGAGCGTATTCATAACAGAGAATGTGCACCCTGGGCATCTATTTTTATTAGTCTGAAGAGCGATTAAAAGCTCAGAATCTTATCTGTGGAAATTGCCTGTGTGATGTTGACACTCCCGGAGCGAGTAGTGATCAGTGGTCACATCCTCTGTGGACATCTGCGAGTGTGGAGGGGCAGTCAACGGTCTTTACAACAGTAAACACACACCAATTAGCAGACTGCAGTCCAGATCTGGACCCAAGATTTGAATTGTGAATAATTTCTCATACAGAAAGATAATTAGAAACATAACATAACATTATTTATCCCCATGGAACAGATTAGCCTTGTTTACACAGCTGAATCTGAAGCAACATGACAAAACAAACCATTCAGCTATAATTTGATTTATAGTGAATCACATTAAAATATTCTCTTCGAATTTGATTGGCTTAACACTCATGTATGGACTTCTCTTCATTCCAGCCAAATCCTAAAATAAATTCACTCACGTGACTGTTCAGAGGATTGAAGTTGGTATTATTTTTAAAATTAGTTGAATGCTTTCATTCAGCAAGGATACATTAAATTGTTTAAAAGTGACAGCATTATGGTTGCAAAAAGGTGGGCAATTTCCATTTCTTGTTGTACCTTTCAGAAAGTTTGAGGAATTTTCAGAAACGTTCAACTCTACAAAAGGTTTAAGCTTTCTATTTATTAACGATCATGAGAAAAATGTATCCCAGTTTCCAAAAAAAGATTCAGTGGCTCTTATGTTTTCAACGCTGAGAATAAGAAATGTGTCTTCAGCACAACATTAGAATGAACATTGAATTTTCTGATGCTGAAAGTTCAGATTTGCCATCACAGAAATAAATTACATCTTAAAATATATTAAAAGACCAGTCATTTAAAACTGTAATAATATTTCACAATATTACAGTTTTGACTATATTAATCAATGAAATGCAGCATTAAAAACTCTCTGTCTATCTATCCATCCATCCATCCATCCAACATCGTTTGTTTATACTGTGATTTTTTTTACAATAGCTTATTTACGTGTTTAACCCACTTAGATTAAATCTGGCCCATTAGTAGCTGGAGAGAGCTGAGGGGGTGTAATGACTACTTTGCAAAGTGGGGTAATTAACTGACAGAGGCCGTGCTATAGTTCTTATTCTGTGGGCTATCTGGCCTGCGGCTTGGCTCCGATGCTCTCTACGACAGTGAGGGTGCATCTATTCCTCCCTCCCTCCTTCCCTCATATCTTGCGCACGTGCAGCGCATCCTGAGGAGACGGTCGCCACGGGAACCTGCCACGGTCCAGCGTGCGAGGCTGTGAGAGCGGCAGCAGTGACGTAATGCTCCTTGCTGCTCCTGCTCATGAGGGCTGCAGTAATTTGGAGAGGGGAGGAGGGCATAGACTGTGTGTGTGGGTGATGTGTGTTTGTAGGGTGTGTAGTAGCAGCAGCATTATGCAAACCACAGCATCACTGCAGTATCTTCTTCATCTACTTCTACAGGCCCATCAAATCCGTTCATATTAAGGGAATAGTTTACCAAAAAGATTAAAATACTGTTATCATTATTCAACATTTGCTCATCCGCTTGTCGTTCCAAACATTCCATGTTGTTAATTTATCTGTGTATACAAGAAAATGATCGTTTTTAATGAAATCTATTGTACGGCTTTAAAAACTGAATCTCAAATATAGTGTGTTTTATGGAGTTTTTGCCCTTTTTAGAGTATGTGACTGTATAAAAAAGTCTGGAAGGACAATTCTGCCTCTGAATAAAAACATAAAAAAAGTATATGGATTAGATTAAGCCGGGACTAGCCCTTTGTTAAATGAGGACATTTAAGTAGTTTTTGACTGGCAAATTAGCATTATTTGTGAGCATTTTAGGACCAAACAATGGCACTAAACTTAAAATTAAAAAATTAACTTTTTTTCTCAAACTCACAGTGATGGAAGCGTGTTCTATAGAAAAGAGCATCATGAAAATTCTCCAGAAAATCAGTTTTTTTAACTAACTGTACTAAATTCAATATTTTATTCAATCTTTCTCAGTGTAAATCTATTAATATCACAGGTGCTGTTGGCACATTTAGATGTCAAAAATGTTGTAGTTAACAATGTGCCTGTAAAACGTATATATGCTCCCAACAGTGGAGGCATAATAAAAAACAATGTATGGTACAGTACTATGAATTCATCTGCAGTGATAAAATACAATTAGAAAAAGAATCAGAGACAAAGCTTAACATAAAATATGAATATATAAAATATATCTTTTGTTAAACTGAAAGCAGTTTGAATAAAAGATTGGTGCTGTTTAATTTCAAATACAATTTAAAACATAAATACTAGGGCCGGGACTTTAATTTATTTTTAATTAATTACACAAAAATAAAGCGTACATTTTTTAACGCATTTTAATCGCACTTATTTTTGCAACGCGGAACGTTTCCCACCGGATGAGTTTCGGCGGAGTGATTATACTGGAGCACCAACTAGCGTTTTAAAGCAGGGCTCTCAAGTCTCACACATTCACCGTGAGACACACGCATGGAGTGGAATTTGAAAGAGAAATAATGACGAATGCGGTAGGTAATCCATTCTTTATTTATTTATGTGTATTACTTAATTTTATGATTCCTGGACAAGATCAGTTGTCTGTGATCGAAGATAGTGTGAGCTGCTGCTGGGAAATATTGCCAGATTCTGCAATCTTATGTGTACAGTATGCATGAAAGTTACATTAAGTTTGCTGAGTTGTTCGGTTGGCTCTTTTGGCAACAAATGTATCTGTTTATTTTTGATTTTTTTTTTTAATTATACAAAGCTTTTTATTTCATTTGGTTGAATTTGTCTCTTTTATCAGATTCACCAATTGTTATAATTCATATTTGTGCTGATCATTTCTGAACAATAAACTTCAGAGAATTGGGTGGGCCAGAGGGGCTGCTGTGCAAATATTTTATCCCCTATAGCAGATCAAATCTCACTCCAAACTTTTGCTAAAACGTGAGAGCCCTGTTGAAGTATTATGTTTTACTTAAAAAAACAGTTTATAGAAAGTCTACCTACCTATAGGGTTCCTGAATTTCTGAAATGTAGGCTACTTTATTTCTAAATATCCTATTGCTACTACACTTAATGGCAAAATTGCACTGGTCTGTTGAACTTAAAATAAACAATATTTTGTTGCTTAAGCTTATGTATTCAGTCATTATTCAATGGTATACTAAAAATCCATATGAAAAAACTTACTTCTCACTGTTCTCAGGTCAAATATTTATATGCGATTAAAATTAAGATTAATTTCGATTAATTAATTACAAAGCCTCTAATTAATTAGAGTAATTTTTTAATTGAGTCCTGGTCCTGGTATATATATATATATATATATATATATATATATGTAAAGCCTTGATTTTATATGTATTTTTCATGTCAAAGAATCCCATATACAAGATTTATTTTTATACCCAAGCAGCAGGTTAATTTAGCATATTTTTTTAATCTACAATTTAAAACTATTTTTTAAAAGCTTTAAAAAAAACCTCATTTGTATGCTGCTATTTTAACAATTCAGTCAAAATTGTTTTAATGTCTTCAACCTTTTCCATGTTAATGACAGAGACACAGACTTTTATAACGTAAACAACTGTAAATTAAGCCTGGCCTATAATAGCATGTGTACAACATAACAATGATTTGTCGTGCCAAAAAATGATTAATGATGTTAATAAAACTTAATGTTGATTCGTATGATGTTTCAGGGATAACCTTTCTAACTAAAATAGAAGATATGCAAAATATGGTGTGACAGGGGACACATTCGTGTTTATGGCATACAGACAAAAATGACTGAAATGTGAAGAATAGTTAAAAAGAAACATTTGTTCCCTGTAGCTACGAACAAAACAGTCCACCGGGTGTATGGCTTTTTCCTACACTGAAGTGTTGCAGGAAATGGTTATAGCTGAGTGTCCCATTATTTATGTGAGCAGGTAGAGAGATTTTATTTCAGGCAGGGGTTCAAAGAGAAGAAAAGTAAGAAAAGATCCAGCTTTACTGAATGACGGCGTGTTTTCCTGCGACACTTACTGATAAAGTTAGGGAGGATGCGTTTGCAGAGAGCGAACGAGGGACAACCTGAGTCAGAGACGCACAAATCAAATGCGTCCTACATTTCACCACTGCGCATTTGCTATCAAATGGTACCCAAGTTGTTTTGTCTATTTAGAAGACTTTTGAATTATGACTGTACTGCTGGGTTAAATTTTTACACTTTGCTCAATGCTGTTTTTGACTGGTAAGCGTAAGAGTGACAAATCTCAAAGGAAAGTCTCAGATGAAAGAGTTCGGAGCATCAGACGGCTCTCCGTTCTGATCTACCAAACACCACGAGCAAAACTGCCTCCAGACCGGCTCCCACTGTCACACGGCACAGACGCTCAGATCCTCACACTTAAATAAAAAGAGGATATTCAGAGCTCTGTTGCATTAGGAGCCCAGGACCCCTGCTTTCATAAATCATTTCTCAGCCTTGATGGGAGAAAATTCTGACAGTCCCTGGGCACTTTTGTTTATGGAAGATTATGAAGAACAGAAGACAGCACATAAAGGCGCTGAAGCTTTAACTGCTAGGCAGGGCTCTGCAATCCACAAAGCACAAAAGCACAAATCAACAGAATGACCATTTATGAACAGCTCTGGTAACATGACCATTTTTTATGAGTGTTGGTTAATGGGGGTTGACTGAAAGGTCACAACAATGTCAAGTTGAAGGAAGTGTCTCATAATCTACCCTAGTGTTCTTAGTAAAAATGAGGAACACAATTCTATGCTTTTGTAAACATTAGTCCGGATCAATCAAAGTAGAATAATAGAATCTTGTACTTAAATATCTAGTTTACCTACTGCTAAATGCCATATATTAAATATCTTTTAAAAATTTGTATCTAGTATTACCTTACCAACACTAATTGTTCCCATTAGATTGATGAAAACAATATAACTTGTTGCTTATTTACTAGCATGATGCATCAGTGGAGAAACTCTTTCCCAAAACTTTGTTGCACATGGTTTAGCAATATACAGGTGTCTTTGATTACATCATTTAGAGTATTAACTTCTGCTAATGGATCATTTACGGTTTAAAATAATTGTTGTAAATAAAGTACATGGCATCTGATGGCTACATTGTTATTCTTGTTTTCAAATTTTTTGGGATCACATGTTAACTAACAATATTTTTATAACCGAGAGCTGTAGTTTGTGATGCTGTTGGTGAATGTTAATTGGAAAAATGATTTTGGGAAACACTGAATTGTAAGTCTATGTAGGTATTGTCAATGCCAGAACTTGTGACCATAATTGCCAAACAATGCTTTTAGGAAACATCTGAGCATGATTAGATTTTGGCATATTTTTGTAACAGACCATGGGGTTAGGATTGATTTTAAAGATGGGTAGATGGGACATTCAAAAATATACTGCAAAAATTGTTCATGTAAGTGTTTAACAACTTGTCCCTGAAACAGTAAGGTTAAAGGGCCATCTCTTCCTCTAAAAGGTGTATATTCCTACATTACAAGAGGCCTCTTAAAAGAATAAGATGGATTTATAATAGGACTGTCTGCTGCCTTTTGATGCCATAGCCTAGAATAGCTACAATTGTGAAGATTTTGGGACTGTAAGCGATTTTGTGGTGGCATTAACCATTTAGTGTTGTCAGGACATCACAGCTTTCTTACTGCTCCAGATTGAGCAGACAACTCTTTGGTGACTAGAAAAGATGACAGATTTCAAATCTTCAATTTTTTTCCAGAGGGTCAAATGTTAGTGAAATAACTATAATTAAAATCAGTGTGAATGATAATGGATTATCTCTGGGTATTATAGACCTGCTTGCATCAGGCGGTCAGTAAACGAACTGTGGCTGACACTATTAAGTACAAGGGTATAAACAAAAGGTGTAGAAAACTTGAGTTTTATGAGGCGATTGCTAAATAGTGCTATAAAATAGTTCTATAACTGATTTGCACAGTTGGTTTAAAGACTGGCTTTTCCCTAATAAATGCTTACTTTTGGCAACACTCTTTAAAAAGCACTCAGCTTCAGTCCCCCACAGTAGTCTTTTATGTTCAGTGGCAGTTGAGTTTTTCTCACTATCTGTCCCTCTCCATCACTGTTATATGGACAGGATGAGATGTATAAAGTGAAGAATGACATTTAACCTGGGAGTTCTCTCTCCTCAGTAAGTCCTAATCTCACCTTTATAAAGAAGTATGGCAGCTGCAACATTGTCATTATCCAAAAAGAAGAACATAGACTAAAAAACTTTTTTTGGCTCCTTGTTGAAGAAAACTGTGTAAACCAGGTGAACAATGTGGGTAGGTAAGCTAGTATTGCTGGTTTTAAAGGCTATTTGGACACTTGTCAACTGGTCAGGTTGGAAAACAGCTTAAAACCAGTTTTGCCAGATTGGGAGACCAGCTAAACAAGCACAAAATATCATAACTTGGGTAAGTGATGACGACTTCTACCATCTACGTCGTTTTTGCATAATTCTGGGTCATAACACAAGCTCTGTGGTCATTTCTTTTGTAGGAATTAATTTTTAAAGTCTCTCCGCGAGCGATTGTACATTTGTGGAATTAACTTATCTGTGGCATCTCAGCTATACATGTATTTATAGTGACTTGGAGATGTTGCTCATTTGCCTGACCATTGCTGAATGAGAAACAAACCGGGAAAAAAAAATGCTGCGTCAAAGGAAGGTAGAGTTTCAGAATACACCCACTGACTGCGTAATCGCCTCAGACCAATGGCAGCTCAAAGGTGTTTAGGAGTCAAAGCAAACTCCCCTTTGCTTTGGTGAGCTGTTTCGAACTGCCTAAACCAACCTGATCTCACAGAATTGCGTGAAATAACCACAAACTCTTAATGCATAGTTCCGTGTTAGTATCACGTAATCATCGAAAATTGCGTAATGGGTTCACGTAAAAGATTACAATGTAATTCAGTTACAGGCATCAGCCGTGATCCATACACGGATTTGGATTCAAATATTGGTTAATTATATTGCCATTATTGTATATGTATTGGGGTGTGTAAACGGTCACGTCAGTTTTATTTACATTCATTTATTTATACATTTATGAGCAAGTAAAACCAACACCTGCCCTAAACCTACCATCTGTTAATAAAGCACAAGATAAACCAGCAGTTACAACTACCAAAATAATTTATTAAAAATGATTAATATTCTAATTCCTTCCAAGACAAAAGGATTGATCACCATCTCTCCGTCCGCCGCGACTCATCTGTGCTGCAGACAGGCAGCTGTCGCTTTGCACAAATTAAAAAAATGCCGCCAGGAGAATCCTGACATCAGCCTTGGTTGTAAAATTCTATTAGCTCTCGCGTGTCTCATGACCAATCGCGTCATGCTATAGTGAGATGTTATTGGCTCTTGTGTGTCTGGTTATCGATTTGCATCATTCTACAGGACAAGAGTGTCTTTTGAATAAGAATCAACGCGTTAACGGAGCGGGATCATTTCAGCGATTAAAACCTTGTATTTTACTCTCTTCTTTGCAATCTTAATCTTTTACGTGGTAGTATCACGCAATTTTGATGATTACATGATACTAACATATAATTATGCATTAATTATGCAGTTTGTGGTTATTTCACGCAATTCTGTGAGATCAGGTTGGCCTAAACAAACTCTAATTTGGCCTGAAATTATGTTGGCCTTTTGTTCGAAATTATGTAATTTCAGTTCTTTCTTCGACTCCCTCTTCGAGTTTCTACAAATTTGCCACCTTGTAAAATATGTATGTATTTTTCACAAATCATATCAATTTGTACGAGTGAGGTCATTTGAATTTGCCAACTTGTCAAATATAATTTCAGTGAGATGTTTAGTTGGTTAAGGGCTAAAGTTAAAAAGGGTTTATAAATCAGTCAAGTTATATTTACAATGAAATATAATGTTTTACCAACCTGGTCTTAGAAAAATATGTACCTCCGTGCACTTTTTGTGCAACACTGTTTTTACGTACCTTACTGACATGAACATACATACATACATACAACTTACATACATGAACCCTGGCATGTTTTTATTATGTTGATATAGGTATCAGTGGTTCAGAACTGAAATATCCGTGGACTGTTGCTAAAGTTAAATGATCTATCAAAATGGTTCCCAAGTCCCAAGCACGTTCCTGAAGGTCCCCCAACACTAATGCTGCGTCTGAAATCGCTTACTTCCCTACTATATAGTACGCAAAAAACAGTATGCGAGGTGAATAGTATGTCTGAATTCATAGTATTCAAAATTCAGTAGATGAGAAGTACCTGGATGACCTACTGCTTCCGGCCGAATTCTATAGTAGGCATACCATGGATGCTTTCCTATCTCATTAGGCTCCGGGAGAGGACGCGTCAGATTCGAAAAATTTGAGACGCGGCTCATTTCAAGTGTACTTACCTCAGGAAGAACCATTTAGTCAAAGGTTCTTTAAATAACTATTTATTTCTTACCTTTTTTATTATCCGAATAACTAACTCTTTTAGAATTATTTTTCACCACAAATAACTTTTTGTGAAACAGGAAGGTTCTTCAGATGTTAAATGTTCTTTATGGAACCATTTATACAAAAAAGGTTCTTTTTTGGTATTGTGAAGCAACTTTATTTTTAAGAGTGTATCATGTTGGAAATATTTCCAAATATTTACTCCAAATCCAACTCTAAACCTACACGTTAGTTTTAACAAATACAAAACTGATCAAAAAATGCATTTTTTTACACAGATCTGAACTGTTTTAGTCAAACCGTATTACACAGGATTTTAACCGGAGTGCCTCACTTCTCAAGTACATTGCTGTACTCCAGCTACCAAACTAACCTACCGTCTTTGAAACCCAGCTGGATATGTGTGATGATAACAAAAGCATCAGTTTTCAAATATCCCAGCATATCATATAGAATGACATCGAAAATGACATTTTATTAATCAAAACTCTGTAATTTGTGTGAAATGTAAAAAAAGGTTTCTGAGTTTTACTGCCTCTAGTGTTTATTTCTTTTAGAAACTGGAGTAATATGAAATTATCGGTACGTGTTTTTGTCTCTCGCTAAAAAAAGCATCGAGGTATGTTTATGCCATGAGACCAGTTAGTGTTTTATAGGGGTTCAGTTGATATGTGGTTACATTAGCATTAATTCAGTGAAATTTTGTGGGCAAAAATGTCAACAGTGTATAAATATATAAAGCACAGCTCAAACAAAAGTTACATATAAGTTACACTTAACAATGTCAGTCAGCACAGTGAAATCACACGACCAAACAAACATTTTGAGGAACTCAAATGGAGATTCCTATTAACATGACTGGATTTCACAGAACAGTGGTAAAATTAATCACCACTTCAGGTGATCTAAAAACAATGGAAGTCCACAAAACTTGTTTTGTTTTGCATTACCTTGCAGAGCCTGGAGTTTGTGAGTCTGTATGATGATACAGAGCTGAAGCACCAGCTGAGGTGCGCTCTCCAGGAACGTGGCCAGTAGGTGGAGCATGCTGACATCAGCATACTCGTACACCATCCTCCAGTAGAACCTCCAGCGGTCATTCTCTCCACTCTGCCTGCTTCTGATGCCCAGATAGATAGTGTGGAAGTACCTGTGCGAAACACAAAGAAAACCCGATTAAACCCTCTCTCTCTCTGAACTCTCAGTGATAAGGCAGAATCAGCTTCTGTGACAGACAGACGGCTAGAATATCTAAATGTTTTGTCTGCTTTTCTTTTCAACGTGACCTTACAACTGGACAGACTGTTCCAGGCTATGTTGGTCTCCTTGCTGTTTTGTAAACAAGATCTGCTGTAGATGGACCATTGTGAACTGCTGGTGAATTATATTATTTAATGTCAAAGCTGATGACTCAACACAACATCTCAATATGATGATGAATGTACCAAAAATGGAACATAATGTGATTGTTATATTATATAGTTAAACACTAAATTCTTTATAATGTGTGCAGACACTTTCCACGAATATGACAAATTTGACCTTTTTTTCATATTTAACAAATGATCAGTGAATGATAACTCTTAAAATTAAAAGATGTTAACTGATATATTTAATTTAATATTATGTATACCTAAATACTCACACATACAGTATATATTTTGAACATATTTAAATGAATATATGTTAATATATTTATATTATTTTTATATATAAACGTAACATGTTTTTATTTTTATCGATATAAGCATAAATTAACTATTAAAAAAAATAGAAAAAATAAAATAAAATAGTAAATGCAGGGTGACACAAAAATGAGAAACTAAAAGAATATTGTTTTAACAGACACACAAAAAAATGAAAATAATTTAGTTTAATTGTTAAATACAGTTTGAGTATGTTAACATCTCTTATGTGGGACAAGCGCAGAACTACAGACATGTGACATCTTTAAAACAAGCTACCCTTTATGCTAGGTAACATACTGTATCTAAACGTTTTCACAACAAAAACCCAGAATGTGTGTACAACACTTTTAAAAAAAAGTATTGGGAAACCAAAGTGTTCTGTATAAATGGAAAGTGCCTGTAACTATTACATTAAAAGAAAGTAAAGAAACTAAATTATTAAAGGTTTTGGGAGGGAATCTTGGTGAGGACGTCTGCGGTTGTTCATGGGCCTTTCTGCCCCTTAAGGCATACAGAGCTCTTCATTTACTTGTAATAAAGTGAAACAGTCACTATGCATACATTTTAAGGTATTTTAAGCTAATTATCACCTCTATATTTACCTTTCTAATCTCCCTCCTATGATTCAAATGAAAAGGGAAAGGATGTGACAAGGTATGGTTTTCCCTGGTTTCGCCTGGGGAGCAGTGCCTTGCTCAAGGGTCTCACCTCAGTTGTGGTATTGAAGGTGGAGAGAGTGCTATTCACTAACCCCACCCACAATACCTGCTGGACCTGGGACTCAAACCCACAACCTTTGGATTACAGGTCCGACTCTCTATCCATTAGGCCACAACTGCCCCAAATTTGTAATATGCACCTTTGCAGTAAGGGTAAAGAATACAGATGAGCTTATACCCTCAAATACTACATATACAGACATTTAACAAAGAAACCACAAGTGATTCAATTACATAATATGCAAAACGCTATTACTATATTCACATGTGATAACTTAGGACAATTGGATTTTGATTGCTGTACTGGAAGAATGCTGTACTTCTCACAGGCCTACTTACTAAAAATTTGGTGTTTGCTTCAAACACCAATTAGCCATTTTATTTTATGGTAGCAACTCGACAAGCTGCAGCAATAATCTTGAAAAATCTTGCTCAAAAAAAGTGGGAAATCTGTTGGAATTGCTATGGCAACACTGGCCTCTTAGCAAAAAAAAACAACAACACAAAGTTGAACAAACCCGCTGCATTCACAGGAAAAGAAAAGGCTGCATGTGACAGCAAAACTGTCGCACACAAACACACTCATAATGAGCGACTGCAACACAAAGATCTTTTAAAAGCGCTGTGTCATCTGCTAACGGTAATGGATTGGTGGTGAATGGTGTTAAGGTCTCTCAGTCTGAGGTGAGTTATTGTGATGCTAAAGTCAGTGATGTATCTTTGCCAAGTGACCTGCGTTTCCCCCTCAGAAATCCCCACTGTGTAGTTTACCCTTTGACCCTAACAGGCAACCAGCCAAGAACAGACACACACTTCCATTTCCACACACTTATTCTCTCTCCCCAGAGATTCATTAACAGTAAGTTAAGAGCACTGCATCAGCTTGGCTGTTACTTTAACAAGAGGGTTTCCCTAAATCTACTGACAATCAACAGTATTTTTATTGAATATGAAGTACAAATGCTTATGGGGGATATAGTCTTGTTTGCACAATGATTTGTCATTGATTTCTTTGAGAGTGGCTGCCGCCCACTCTTGTCTGCCAGATTCTCTCTGCTACAGTTTGCACTTTGATCATTTGTATTCAAAGAATGATTTTATAGTACACTACTTGCCAACTTCAATCAATTCCGAGGCAATGAGTTACAAGTAAAAGATAAAGGATACATTGGCTTATGAAAAAAAAATGGTTCACTAAGGTAAATGTGGAGCTGTACACTCATATCAGATGGAAACAGCATGCCTTGAGGTATTGTGTTTGTTTCTTGAATATAAATACTGAATATAAATTCATAGAGGACACTGTATTAACATCTTGCCCACCTGTTTCATGCTTACTCTAGATCAGTTTTCTCAAATCGTAAAGCTGTTTCATCTATACTATTGATTATATAAATATAATTTATGATTTAAATCATATTAGAGCTGTTAAAACATTACAATAATGTATAATAATACAAATAAATACAAGTAATGTCTAGGCATAAGAATTATTAAAAATAACTTGATTTGAAATATTGACCTTTCAATAATGAATAATAATAATAATAACATTTTAAATTGTTTTAAAAAATAAAATATATATTTTAAAAGAAATAATACATATATAAAACAGAAGCAAAGACTTTAAGATCATTTATAATCAATCTTTTAAGAATTTATAATAATTCATAATGGTAAAAAAAATCAAGAAAATACATATACATACATAAATACATGCATAACTGAGAAGTAATGATTTAAAAAATATTAGGACAGTCAAAAGTTTTTTTTTACTAATTAATAATGATAACTTTAATACACAAAAAATTCCAGTTTAGAGGAAACTCAAGCCTGTTAATCCATAATATAGATTTTTTTTACTGAATCACTGCATTTATGGTCATTTAAATAACATTCATAATCATTCAAGATGATATTAAGTAGGAGTTAACAGAAGCACATTTCTGGTCTGGTGTCAATGAAGCTGTGATGGCGCTGTGTGGCTGTAAGATAAAACAGTTAGGAAACACTGTTCTAGATGTGTCAGGTTGGATGTTCACGGTATCAAGCCATGGCCTATTTTTTGATACTGTCTTGCCTTCGCGATGTGTAGGCCTAGAATTCCAATGGATCCTCAACAGATAGCAGAGCTAAAAACACGACGGCTTAAATAAAACCCAATTCACCCAAAGGCGCAAATAAAGACACTAATCACAAAGAAATGAAGCAATAATAGCAGAATAAGTCTTTAGATTGTGTTCTCTGCCATAGTATCTGTAGTGATTGATTCAAAAGAAAACCATGACAAAAGTACCGCAGTCGCCTGGTGCAGAGCAGCTGGATTGTGGTGTGATCCTCCGTCTGACCTTAAAGAGCGGGCGTCTGTCCAGCTTCTTTATCAGATAAGTGGGCTTCAGAAGAGGCCTGTACTTGAAAAGTCACAGTCTCCTGGCATTTCCACCGCTCACCCTTAAGGGCAAACTAAGAGAGTCCTCTCATATGGCTGTTGTTTGGATTTCAGATAAGCCACGGGTCGTCTATGTTTCCGTCTCTGCAATATGTATCCCATTCTTAGACGGTCAACCTGAAACCACGAGTCCAAGAGGTCTGGCCAGCGACTGCATCATATTACTGCATGCTGCTTAAAGCATGCTATATACCAAATCCCCATTTAGAATAGGATTAGACAGATGTTGATGTGCATCCTCTTGCCTTGATTGGATTATTCCTGCATCTCAGCACTACACCAATCAGAACGGTGGGAGGTAACATAAAAAAAGCTAAATTGCTTGAGGAAATCATAATGATTCATGCATACATTGAGATCAGACATTAGTCAAAGACCACCATCAAAGACGCAGAAGTGTAAAAAACAAACAAAAACCTTCAAAAAATTGCCATAATTTAACAGTTTTTTTTTTCTGATCTTTTACAGAAATGGATTGGTTTATTAAACTATTCTATAATAATATTATAGCATTCTGTTACTCAACATGAGAGTAACAGAATTTTCATTTTTGGGTGAACTATTCCTTTAAGTAAAAATCTATACTAATAATCTACATATACTTTACATGTATTTAATTAATCCACTAACACATAACGCGCACACCTGCCTAGAGCAATCCAGTGAGAATGACATCATACAAACCACATGTCTGTCTATGAGCCTGTGCATTAAAGCTGTTGGTTTGGTCATGCTGATCTGAGGCCTGTAGCTGTGCACTTCCAATCTCAAGAAAAGAAGCATCTTCTTCCTGCTCACATCTTTCTCATTCTCTTCAGGCTAGGGGCCTCCTTTTCATCACTGTCTCATTTAAACTCCCCAACCATCGCTGCTACTGGCCATCACAAACACACACACACACACTCACAAGTGCATCTTCCCTTGGCACAGCGTGAAGCTCAGCGCTTCCCTAACCTGCCAATCAGGTAGTGGAAAACATCCATGTGAGAGTGCTTAGATTTGTTTGTACTTTGTTGTCACAAGTTGCATCATATTTTTAAAGCTTTTTTAAACTGAATCAATCTCATATCAACCTAACAACAGCCTTTGATCCATCTCTGATCTTCACCAATTTAACATTATGGTTACAAACAAGTAACCAGAGTAAATGTTGTTCTTTATAACTTTCTATTCATCCAGAAAAATCATGATTTCCACAAAAAATAAGCAGCACTGCTGTTTTCAACATTGATGACAGTAAGATTTTGCAAGAATTATGTTATTACTCTGAAGAATGTAGTATTGTATATAAATGTACATAAATTGCTTAGAACAGTCCAGTTGGAATATCATCGCACAAACCACATTTTTGTGTGTTACATTTTCGTACAGCTTTTGGTTTGGTGAGCCTTATGGTGAATTCAACTTAATTATCATTTTTTCCCCCCAATCATCTAAATACCATCTCTCTCTCTCTCTCTCTCTCTCTCTCTCTCTACACACATACACATACAGTGAGTATTTGATCACCCTGAGGTTTTGCAAGTTCTCTTACTTAAAAATCATAGAGG
>JAUYWG010000032.1:9947911-9971976 GCA_034779775.1 Enteromius afrohamiltoni
GACAATGACCCAAAGCACACAGCCAGGAAAACCAAGGAGTGGCTCCGTAAGAAGCACATCAAGGTTCTGGAGTGGCCAAGCCAGTCTCCACACCTAAATCCAATTAAAAACATTTGGAGAGAGCTGAACCAGCCCGAAACCTGACGGATCTAGAGAAGATCTGTATGGAGGAGTGGGTCAAAACCTGGTTAAGAATTACAGTTTGACTTCTGTAATTGTTAACAAAGGCTTCTGTACCAAATATATATATTTTTTGACTCAAGTGATCAAATACTTATTTGACACAGTAATTCCAAAATAAATTATACAAAAATCATACAATGTGATTTACGGATTTTTCTTTTTAGATTCTGTCTCTCACAGTGGAAATGCACCTATGCTGAAAATCGTAGACCCCTTCATGATTTCTAAGTAAGAGAACTTGCAAAATTACGAGGTAAATACATATTGACCTCACTGTATATACCACACACGGTATGTACAAAACAGTGAAATTGTAGTAATGGTATGAATGGTAGTATTCTGTATATTAGCCCTTATCAAGTTCTACCACTTCAGTTTTTGTATCAGTACATACAGTATGAGGATCCTGAGTCATTGGACTGCCATTCCATTTACAAACCAACATAAAAAAAGCAATGGCAGAATTGTTATTTCAGGCTGAATGCACATCCTCCTGACCAGGGAATGAACCCTCCATAGTACACTTCCATTATGAATGGGGATTGGGTCATGTTTATTCATAACAGTTCAATTGAGGTTCCAAAGTCCCTCTCTTCCAGTACACCAAACAAGTTTATTCACAGGCAGGTCATTTCTAGTCGGTGACATTATATTGTTTTTTACTAGTTTTAATTATTAACCACTTAAATCACTTGATTGGTCAGAATAACCTTCAAAGAATTGTTTAAAGGTATTTTATTCATGTTTCAGCTACAAAGCAATAAACATTACTCATGCACCTTCATGACGGTCCAACTGAAGCATCTGTGAAGTTTTATATGTACATACATCACGTTTGCAGTGTATCTGTAACCATCAATTTATTCTTCCTCGTTAAACATACTGTAGCTCTCTTGTGCCTATATACCTCACTCACAGCAGGTGGACACTCATTGAGATTCAGAGGAGAGAAATTTAATCAATAAAGCTGCACTGGACCGTCATGGTAAGGAATCATATGCTCTGCTATCCATTGAAGTTATACGTGCTATAACTTCAACCGAGTTGGGTTTATACGCTGAGGTTATTGAGTGACATGCATTTCCATGCAGACTTTTCACGCCTGAAAGAACTTGACCTGTTAATGGCAACAGGAGGAGAAGTCAGTGAGGAACAGGACTTTGCTTTTACAGTGGAAGGTGAGTGGGACCCCATGAGTGACAGCCGCAGATGCTCTACAGGGCACATGAGGGAACGTGCTTGCTCTTCATGTGGTTGCTGGGCGTCTGGGGTCCACGCGCCTCCAGAGGAAGAATTATGCTGCGTTGGTCTCAATTGCACAAACTTGCGCACACTACAACTCCGTAAAGAAAGTGCAACTTTTTGAAAAAGCACCTTGATGATTAATGTATAATACTATATACTGTTTTAAAAGCAATCTGCTAGAACTCTAAAAAAAACAAAACGTCGGCAAGTAACGGCTGTGACGATGATTTAACAGCCATCATCACTCATACAAGTGAAAGATTACACTCACAGCAATATGCTGGCGATGCATGGAACGATGCCTGCTCGACTCCGACTCGCTGTAAAGTAATATCAGTATCACTGTGTAGGCAGCGTGTGGTCACACAATGGTGAATGGACTGATGCCACGCTCTGATGGCATGTAAGAGACAGCTAAGAGGAGGATGTGTGTTTGATGTACTGTGTGGCTTCGTTTAACAGTCACATGAGTCAATGCAACTCTGACCTTTCATGGTCTTGGATTGCGATACAAACAGGCAACAAGGTTGTATTTTTTCCAATTGGAGCATAACGCCTCTTGACCTTGCTGCTTTTCTGTCCATGTAATGCAAGATGAGTAATCCTAGCATTCAACCTTCCTGTGGAAAATACAGGCAAATCTTATCCATGCTACCAAACAAAGCCATATAAGAATGTTAATTTAAAAACTGCTGTTTGAAAGTTTGAGGTTGGTAAGATTTTCAGTGTTTCTGAAAGACAATTACAATTAAAAATGGTTGCTTCCTATTTTAATATATTTTAAAGTATAATGTATTCCTGTAATGACAGGATTTACATCAGCCATGCCAGTCTTCCTTCAGCATTCATGTTCATACACTGATTTGGTGCTCAAGAAACATTGCTTTTTAATTATCAATGTTGAAACCGGTTGTTTTGCTTAACATTTTAGTGGAAACGGTGATTTCTTATGCTTCTTTGGTGAATAGAAATTTCAAATGGACAACATTTACATGTCTTTACTATCAATTTGGTTCAATTAAATACTTACAAAATAAAATATGCAAATATAGGGTGACCATACATTCTCTTTTTCCCAGACATGCCTGGCCTTAATTTTAATAATGTCTAAAATATTAATGTTTTGACTTTGGTTTCCTGTTTTCCTACTTGCTGAATGTAATGACTGAAAAGTAGTTTGACCAATAAAATGCATGCATTATACATAACCAACCAATCCACTGATGTCGTACCACTATCAATCTGCTTCAAAATAAACACAACTAACATGTATGCATATTTGCATTGCTGCATTGGACATACTGCACATACTGCATCATGGAACACAATCCATGAGGACAGAGTCCAAAACGCATGCTTCACATGCTGGTCAACATATTTAAATCTTTTCAGCAAGAATGGTACTCAGTATACCCACAGAAAACAATGTCTCAAGGCATAGCTAAAAAAATCAGCGTGGCAGCAGACATAAGTTGGGACTGAAAATCTAAACTTTCACACGGCCCTTGGGGCTCGTTGCAGACAGGAGGTCAGAATTCAATATACTTACACAGCTGCCCAAAGCCCATCCAGTGATAAACGTCTGCTGTCCAGTTGCCAAGAGGGACCGACTCATTCCAAATCAATTGAACCTTGTTATTCAAAAATTATGCCCATCTTTTTGCTGCATGATGACGGAAAGAAGGTCACTGGCACACGACGCAACATAAATACTCACCAGCGCTGAATATTGCTGTGTACTAAATTCTTGACACGGCCCATCTTTCATGCATTTACCAGTCACTGCAGGAACATAAGTTAGAAGCTTATGAGGAGAACTGCTGCAGCAAAAAAAATTACGGTGGAAAGAATTCCATGAGTAAAAGCCACCTTGCCAGCCAAAATAAATAAATAGGGCCTAAATAAAAATATCAGCAACAATAGTACGGTTGGATTCACAACAGGCCCAATGTGATAATTTGGGGATTTAATTATTAAACTCATAATAGATTCATAATAAACAGTCAGTTCCTTCAAATTTATTCACACACCCACACTCCAGACATAATTCAATCAAATGCGATTTGGTTTTCAAGAGCTCACATTTAAAAATGACTGTATAATATCCTTTAATTATGAGATTAATAATGATAGCAGTTAGTCATGCTGCATAATGGAAGCTTAAACCTCACAAAAAAAAGCTAATTGGGAGGTTGGAGAATGAGGTTTTGGTTGCCTGACATGCAGTTGGCCTAAAATAGATCGGTCAGCAAGTCATGGAGTACCATGTCATTCACTTATGCCAGAGGGAAGATTCAGCTGTGTCAATAGAGGAAGTGTGACGCCATGACAGTGCATTGTTACAAGGGTTCACAAACGAAAGAACATGAACAATGGAAAGAAAGATGACAGTGAGTTGCCCCACGCACACAGTGACCAAATACAACCTAGAGTAGGGGCACATTGGTAGGGTCTCTCCCTGGCAAATGTAGCTTTCGTTAGATGCACGGAGAGCCAGTGCCTGCAGGCTAAACCACACTCAGAAACTGGTAAGGGACCTGAGTTTCAGTTCATGGCAAAATCTCAAAAAGGACTTCCTGTCAAAATACAAGTCTCCCTGTCTGATGCATTCAAGTGTTATCCCATAAGTCCCATAAACAAGCAAACTACTTTCCTAAAGGAAATACCAGTGCTTGCAAGAAAAAGAAGAATGTTTACAAGTTACAAAGCTTTATATTCTACAGTGGATTGGTGGGAAATGTCCATATCATCCTGCGCTCTGTCTTAAAGATATCGTACTATTACATGGGGTGGGTGGTATGACTAAAATCTTATATGAGCAATTTATTTCACGGTAACGATAAGGTCAGGAAATCATAGAAATGTCAAAATCATCAGTGTCAACATCACAAAATACTAGTCTAAATTTAAAAAACAACAACAAATATAACTCAAGATTAAGAAACAGCATCGTTCACAAAAAGATGGATTGACTAGCTATCTGACCAATCAGAACGTGTATATTATGTGCCGCTGCTGCTATCCGCCATCTTGCCTGACATCTTCAGCTGGCCTTTATAGAAATACATGTTAAAACAGGGTACAAAAATAGACTGTAAAAATGTATGGAGGGTCAAGTTGTGCTGTTCCTGGTTGCCAAAGTAAAAGTAATAAGCTAAGGAATTCCTTTAAGGTACTTGTTTTGCATTCCAGAAAACCTGTCATGTCTGGCGCTGTATGTAGTTAAATACTCAGTGTTAAATAATAAAATAATCTGTTACAACATATGCACTTATCATTCTGTGTACAAAATCCCATTAAGTTCACCTCGATCGGGAGCTGTTTATGCAGATGTAAGCTCATCTGTTTTCAATGTAGCTAACCTTGCATCTCTTCATATTTTCTTTTCACTCATTAAACTACGACAGGTCCTTCACTGCAAAAAGACAGTCACTGTGACACTCTGAAGTAATGGAACTATGACACCATGAGCTTTTTAAAACCATTTTCATAGGTTTCACGCTATATTGTTGGCTCAGGAAAAAAATTAAAAAATTTATCCCTTCTAGTCTTATAACCACAGATCAGACAGGAAAGTAATGTTAGATTAATTTTGGTGGACTTAAACTTAATATGGTGTGCTCCGTGATTTAAATGAAATACTTTCTCATGTTCATTCATTTTCATTTTGTGCTTTATGTACAGTATGAAAAGATGATTCGTGTGGCAATGAGGCAATGCGGTGATCTGTCACGACACATTAAAGAGCCACAAAATGGTATTTATAGTTTGAATTTCTTTTTTAAATGACACAATGAACACGAAATGCTGCATACACAGTATAAAACAATCAAACATAAAATATCTATTTCTTCTTATTAAAGTTACAAAAGTAAATGGGTCCAGAGCAGTGAGAGATTTTCTTTCTTTTGTTGTTTGGTTAAAGGAAACGTATGTACGAGATGGCCAAAACTGGTACTGCAATCACTTTCAAAATACTGTTGAGCAGTGTCTACCCCTGCTTTAACATGAATGACAAACAGCAGGAATATTAGACTGCCGTCACTGCCCAGATCCAGTATACACGTTTTCATTCTCAGCTGTTTGCTTTCATTTAAGACCTAAATTAATATTTTCACAAGGATACAAGTGTGTGTATTTCCTTGTTCAAAGTCAGTAAAAGTGGCAAAAATAGCTCTGACTTCTTTAACAGTGTGAAAATAGCGAAATAAGTTCTCTTTCTCTACTGATTGTGTTCCAACGGCTTAAAATCACTTGTTTTTAAACCGCAATGCTTAAATACAGGTGCAAATATTAAAGTTTTATGACCACGAAGGACAGCAACATCATGTAAGCTTGTTACCACGATCAAGATGATAGTCCAAAATCTATACTGCTCAAATTTTCAACAGTGTCTACTGGTATATCATCCACCTATTATTGCAGTGTGAGAAACCACTGCAAACAATTACAAATGAATCAGACTGAATCATAAAATAATTTAGAACTTTTTGCAAATACATTTAATCAATTAGATAAGTAGAGTGATTCTGTTTCTAAATAGCTGATTGACTAAACAAGTGACATGATTGTCACCACGACTGGTCTCCCATCCAGGTACTGACCAGGTTCAAACCCTGCTTAGCTTCAATAGGCAACCAGGCTTGGGCTGCAGGGTTATATGGCTGTAGCCACACTGGTGCTTCCCTGTTTTGATTAAGAGAAATGGTTGTGTGAGGGAAACACAGAAAGAGAACGATAGAAAGAGAGCAGAAAGACAGTGTGTGTGTGTGTAAGTTTGTGTGTGCACACATGAGTGATTTAGAAAATTACATTCAGCCTGTGGTAACATCCAGGCATGTTCCAGTGGCCTCACAGCACTCCTCAACTCATTCATCCCGCCTGATTCACCTTCACCAGACTCTCAGTTAACAGCCCCACAGGAAACACTGGATACTGGGCCACAGCCCCATGAATAACGAATTCAACGGCCCTTAAATACAACAGCGGGCGATTAATGAAATGATTAATATTGATGTGTCGATGCCAGCTGATATATACAGGATGCATGCAGTAGAGCATAATATCTGCTCTATATTTTCAAGCCGGCTGACATTACACACTCCATTTGATGTGAGTTAGACCTACGGTTCAGTGTGGTGGATTTTCCGTAAAAGCCCTGTGTAAAAACACAAAGATGGGCCAAGAAATAGAACTGTACATTCATTAACCTTCATTTAAAAGCACCACAATAGTCCTTCTAAGTAAACCAAAGAGGACTCGCAGGAATACTCCACTTATGAGAAAGAATGAATCACACTCTTTTGTTTGTCTCTGAGCAGCAAGACCTTTGAGTAACAAATCAGCCTTTTGCCTCCATTTAATCCTCAAATCTGTATTTCTGCTGATAAGAAAGCTGTACATGCTAAAAAAAGCTAACAGTAAAATACAAATCAGAACTCATCTATTTCATACTTGCTTATTCATACCACCATTCATCCGTCAACCCCTTTGTGAACTTTTCTAAGTGGTGTGCTGAACACAAATTAGAGCAATTCTTAAGTTTTCTTTAGGTCATGAACAGTAGCACAACAGGCCACTAACTGAAACTTACTAGAGCAGTTATTATACTACAATTCACAATTTAAATGCACACACACACACACACACACACACACATATATATATATATATATATATATAATTCCATCCAAAATAAAAGTTTACATATATGCATGTGTACTGTGTTTATTCATAATGTATATGTAAATATGTAAATACACACACATGCATATATATATATATATATACATATATATAAGATTTTTTTTTTGTAAATGCAATATTTCAGTTTTTCTTTTTTGATAAATCAATGCCAAAATTTCAACAATTCTATGTTTTTCTGTCAATACGGGGTGCTGTGTGTACATTGATGAGGAAAAAAAATACTTGGCTGCAATATTACAAAAAGTCAAAAATTGAAGGGGGTCTGAATACTTTCCGTTACCACTGTATATATTTGTTAAAATGCAGAGTTCATTTATTTGAACAAAATGCTGTAACTATATGACTTATTGGTCATTTCCTTGAGCAAAAAAAAAAAGTAAATTGTATCTTTTATTTTTTTTAACATTGAAAGTTCTTACATAAAATGAATATCAGAAAACTGGTGTCCCTAAAATCCTCTTTAAGTCTACTAAAACATTTAGCCTACTGAAATCAGATGCATGGTGTTTCAAACTTCTCTTATTTTGAATTCCAAATTGCCCTTACATCTCTGAAACTACCCCCCATTGAGAAGCATTTCTTTTTAAATATCTCTGACATAAATATGCAAACATTTATCCTTGCCTCTGAAAACTCTGAAAAAGACGCTGTTTAATTCTCACAAATAATTTTTTCAAATTTAACTCAAAGCACCCCTGTCCCTACTTAGTCTGTCCACAAGATGTCTGGGATATTGATCAGGACTGACGATGTTGTCCTGTCCAGCACTAGATATCACCTAGAGCTCCTCTGATTAACTCAACAACCGACTGAATGACAGCTGTAGAGCAGCACGCCTGATGATAGGTCCAAACAGACCGACAAAATCATTCTGACAGTCATGTATAACAGATAATAATCAAATGGATAGATCACTGTATTATTAATACGAATACATCATAGACAATTCAGTAACTATTAGCACTTACTATCATCCTGATCTGAAATGGCACTTCTTAAAGAGGTACTCAACCCCAAAATTAACATTTTGTCATTAATAACTTACCCCCATGTCATTCCAAACCCGTAAAAGCTTATATTTTTTAAATGCAACATTGTACTAACTATAAAACTAATACACTTTTCTGAGAGTGTATTTCTAACAAATTATTAGCTAATAAAGACAACAACATCAAATATATCATGGTTTTATAATACTATTTTATCATAAAGGTCACAAAAATGTCAAACTTCATTTAAAATGTTATAATTAATTTAGTTTGGCCCTGAAGCTATCAATCACCCTTTTGCTGAAGGTTAAGGAAGTTCTTTCACTTTCCATTTCATTTCCTGAAAAGAAAATATTTACTTCAGGCTTTATAGGGTGCTATCCTGCATCCTGTTCACGGAATGTGCCACATACTGTACTTCATAATAAGAGGAAGTTCAGAATAGGAGAAGTTCTGTCAAAGTGAAAGGTGCGTTTCTCTGCTGGTCAGTCTCTCCACAGAAATAACTGAGACTCTGAGATCTCGCTTCTAAGGGCACCTGAGGTTCCTGTCCCAGTTATCATCAGTACTTTCCATTTCCTTTTCATTACAAATAAACCTAATGAGGCATGAAATTAAGTTCCTTTGTCGATGGAGTATTTGAAAATTAAATCTGCAAGAGAACATCACCATGATGGCCTTTAGATGGACAAAGCGATCTTTTGCATGAGCGTCTCCTTCCAGTAAAACACTTCTTTACTTTTGTGAATTTATTTTGCAGAGCGTAGCACTAAGCACCCTTGACTTGCGTATTCATAAAACGCGTGATCACATGATGGCGGCCCTGGGCTGCTTGGCACACTCACAGCTCTACAAACACACACAGTGTGCTGCCAGTCCTTCCTAGCTGAGCTCCAGCTGCACACACGCACCAGTTGAGGCTGGGATTTGTGGCAGAAAAGAATGATGTAATTAGCTTACTCCAAACACACACACACACACCCACATTCTCAAAGGTGAATGCACTGCAATGCAGCTCACATCCCAAAGGAAGCTGAATTGGAATGACTGGAAGAGGAATTGAATAAAATTCAAAGAAATTCAACAGGTGCATTCCTTAAAAATAACGAAATGTTCTTCCATCCTGGTCTACAGAAGTTATTTAAATATGCTGAAATATAAAAACTAATAAATACAAAATAACAATGAAAATTGTTCATCATGATTATTTTGCTCAAAATTATAATCACTATTACTATTATATATATATATATATATATATATAATCACTATAATCATTATTGTCATTTCTTTAGAATTATTGAGTCACAAATCAAGACAATGTCACTTGTCAAGGTATGCACAAGAAAAAGAAACATTCATCTGAGAAAAAGAAACATTCATCCGAGCAGAATGTCTCTATAGAAATCTCTGTAGAATAGAGATCATTAAACTTCAACTTGCATGTTTTCAGTTCATCTGTATTTTTTTGCGTAGTGTAGAAATAGTGCATGCACGTAGTTGCCAGGTTGGGGAAATTAAGCAAACCACTGGAAAGAAAATATATTGATCAAAAAACTCTGATTAAGGCAATTAAATTCTTGAAATCTGACAACTCCAACCATGAAAGCATGGATTGAACACATGCAATTGAAGACAAAGGCCATCCATCCATCCATCCATCATCCATACTTCCTGGCACTCAAATTCCCGTTTCCTACCGAATTCTAAGTAAATTGGAATTTAAAAGGCTTTCTCAGTTCAAATCTAAATGTCACACAAAGGTGAAAATAACTATGTTCTGTTGAGACTTTCTTTCATGGAGGTAAATTGAAATGCCATTTGGTTTACATTGGTTAGCTATGAATTTCAATTTAGATGAATGTTAGGTGTATATTTTTAAGATGTTATAATGAAAACGGGGTCTTGGACGAGTCCATGCCAACAGTTATACATTTTATGCAAGAATTCACAAACACAATCTAATTCCTATTTCTACAGGTTATGACTGTATGAGAATGTGCTGATTCGGCACACGAATGGGAGTGAAGCACTGCATAGCTGATACCTACTGTATATACCAAGTATATACATCTCCCTACTTCGGCAAAGACATTACATATCTCATACATACCGACACATTTTGCGTTGCCGTTCGAACTTGCAATGGGGTCTGGCTCACTTTGATTTGCGTTGTCAAATGCGCTCTGCATTTACACCTCGTCAAGAGCAGCGTTAACGGCTTCTTTCTGCATTAAAAGAGAAATCTGGGATTTGTCATTCCTCCCAGACACTTCTTAATCCTCGTCTCTGCGTGCATTCATGTCCCTGAAGTTTGTAGCGGTCTGCCTTCTCAACCACCAATAAACGCTGCATCCTCTCTAAGCCTCGAAAAGCTCTGAGGGAAAAGCCTCGATTGGGGCTTTGCATTGTTTACTGACAACAGTTTCCACCCATGAGCACAATTCTCAAGGATAACTGAACCACTCCAGGAGGTAGAGCACAGTCCACCTCAGTGACCACACAAATATTGGGTCTTCACTAGCGTTTTCTGACAAGATGTGTAAGAAAAAAGTATTATCAGTATAATGCGTGCCAAAAAAAATCCAAATATAGAAGAATTCTCACAAGCATTCACGTTCTGCAAACCTATTCTTGTGCACAGAAAGATATTCAAATAAACTAAAAAAATGACATTCTTAAAACTAATGGAAATACAGCAAAAAGCATTTCAAATATTTAAATGTATGTTGTGCACAGCTCAATAAAATATATTTTGTTTTTTGAAAATTTGTTTTATCCTTCATATACCAAAATGTAACAAGATTTCACGGACAAGAAAAACTATTGGATTGAATAGCCTACTCAAGATCAAAATTAGATTTGTAATTGTAATAGTTTCATTTTCTTAAATGTTTTACAACATTATAGAGTATGTTCCCTGCTGATTTTATTATATTCTCACACACTTACCACAAACAACGTGTTTTGTTTTGTTTTTTAACAACATATTTACTTTGGTGAAACCGCTGTTGCTTACATCACAAAAGCTAAAGGTTGTCTACACTAGATGCAACAATATGCCCATTGCAAATCATTTGTCTTTTGTGTTAGTACATGATAAACAGAACGAGACATCAGTTAACTTTTAGAGATTAGTCACTAACATTGTGCTTCATCCAGTGTAGACTGAATCTCTTATTATAATAGGTTTTAATGCATTTAGTCACATCGCTCACGTCAAGACATGGTATAAATCTGACTGTACGTAAAAGTCTTTTAATGTAAATTACATAATTGTTTTGGACTGAAATACCTGTATATGGAGGGCAAATATATATTTTAAATGTTTAAACAAATATATATATATATATTTACAAAATATATTTTCAAGAAAATACAAAATAATGGCCAAAAAGTATATTGGTAAAAATATATGTTTACGTAAATATATTTTTAAACATATTTTAGCAAATATATTTTTGTGTATGTTTACATCTATTTAAAATGCATTGAGTTGCCGCTTTCAGAAAAAGTTATACTGGCAAAAAATAATTTATGTTTAAGGCCACCAGGAGAAATTCGGCTGCTTTTAATTTGTTTCCAATTTTATTCTATATCCTAGAAATTTAAGTTATTAGGTGTGTTCGACTTAAAGCGGCCCAAGAAATCGGCTGCCGCCTTACAAAACAGTGCTTTCTAGTAAGATCATTTGTCCAACTTTGATCTCCGCTGCAGCCGCCTGTCGATCACATGTGCCATCAAAGTACCATGAGAGCAAAACTAGAGCAGTCGCAGAGGTCAGGCGCTGCAGTTGCTCAAAATCGGCTGCGAAAGCCTTGATGATGACACACTTTATTCGCATTGGTCAGATTATGTGACGACAAGCACGATGTTCGCTGCGTGTTTTTTCTTTAAAAAGTTTCTGTATGCTATCAATCTTTATATGGAATATCTGATATTCAAACAAAACATTAATGATGTAAATGAAGATTAGGCGATATAGCAAATATATATTTGAATTGTATAAGAGTTCATGACGTTGATTCAGGACACTACGGAAACCTATAAGTGTCCGAAGGCCATCTCTATACTCCTCCCCCGACTGTAAGGGGCTGCTCTCGCCAGCCGGTGGCAGGCTAGTGTAGTGCATCTCGAACGCACCTATTAACACATCTTTTATGCTTGAAAGACTTAAAGGGATAGTTCAAACAAAAATTAAAATTCTGCCATTAATTACTGACCCCCGTAACCCATAATAAATATATTTTTGATAAATTCATCAGTGGTTCAGCCATAAAGGTGGTTAAGCAACAGTGAATGAGACCCATTGCCAATGAACATTTTTTGATATTTACATAAAAAGTCATGAGTGAGTAGATATGAAAAGATGCGTGGGACAAAACACTCAATGAATAAAAGCAGCCTGGATGCTTTCTTGAACTCATTTTGAGTTCACCCACGCAGAGCGGTGCAAACTGCAAATGAGTCACTTTTCCCAAGCATACTCGCAATTCTGCCCCTCTTTGAGTCCTGCACTTCTATGACACAACGTCTCAAATGACCCATATCAGACGGTAAATGTATAATCAAAACCTAGTGAGCAATTAACGATATGCAGAGGGGTCAAAGTGATTTTGTTTGGATTGGGAGTGAAATTCATAATAATCAGAGCTCTGACCCATTTAATCAGTGCCGTGATGAACTCCTGCATCGTTTCATTGCTTGAGGGAGAAACTCGGCTCAGTCCAGTTATGTAGCATCTAGTCTATAACAGCAGGCATCCTTTAAGCAGAGCAGATTGAAGAGGTGTGGGGAATATATTTAAGAGCTCTCCATTTCAGAGCAACAGACTCAAATGAAATGGAAATGATCTCCTTGCACATTAAAGAGTGGGTGATTTGGAGTGGGTGACGCAAAACTGCTTCTTCCCTTTTTTATGCATCGAGCCATTCAATAAACAAAACATTTTTTCATCTTGTTTTACTGCACTGTCCTGCACCCATATAACAGCTGAAAAAAGTATGTCCAAATTCTGTATCAGTATTGTTTGCAGCATTAGTATTGTATGTATTTATAAAAGTATGCAAAAACTACACAGATGACTTATACTACTTTTGGTGAGATTCACATCTGATGGACACTTTACTACAGTATTCCATGAGGCCACATCACTGGAATTATGCATCCCAGTGAAGCGACATAAGGCAGATATAGCCATGTCGGAATTTCATTCATAACCAGTTTCATTTTACAGGTCACAACATAATTATTCAACTATATATACCTACTAAACAGTATGCAATTTTAGAGTCAACTTTAGTCTTACAGAGCCTGTGTAAATTACATCACCTCTAAGATCCAGAGTCACCCAGAGCTGCTACTGCACACATACTGTAAACACACTTATATTCTTAACAACGCAAATAAACCAAACCGCTTGTTTTGGCAAAACAGATTAATGCAGGTAACTGAGAACAAGCTGCCATGTCATCAAGTCAATGTCTATTTCCATGGAAACAGAGTAATTGTCTAATGTCCATTAAGTCTCTTTTTCTGCATCTTCAGATTATTCCTGCAGTTAATTCTGTATTTTCTTCTGCTTTACATCTGTTGTGATACAGCAACATTTTGATGCTTAAATCTATATAACTATATATGCTGGTACCACAATCTGAAACACTTTAAAGCATTTTAGTTCAGGGGTCTTTGGCTATTTCAGGCCAAGAACCCATCAAAGAGAGATGAAGCAGGGAGACTATACTTTTTTTGCCACTGCTTAGATTTCGCAACGTTTTTTCCAAACTTCACATACAAATCGAAGAACTGCACACACAAAATGCAAAATGCTTCACATCTCTTGAAAAAAGAAGCAAAAAAATTACAAACACATCTCAAACATTTGCAAACAGCTTTGCTATTTTATGTTAGATGCTTACTATATGATAAATATATATATATATATATATATATAAATATATATTGTCAGTATATATATCCACTATATATTGGAGGAGCTTACGATAGACACAGTGGGAGTGGCGTCAGGCCTCGGAAAGGCTTTTACTGAAGAAAATAATAATAAAATAAAGTTTCCAGGGGAAAAAGTGTCCAAAATAAAGAGGGGAACTTGTGTCCTCATTGTGCTGCAGGGGTAGTGAAGGTCAGGCAGTGTTTGAGGGAGAAAGGTCCAGGTAAGGGGTGGAGTCCAGCGGCCGCACACGCTACCCTCTCAGTTCCAGGGTGCGAGAGGCAGTGGCTTCTTTAGTGGCTTTATCCTACTTGGCCCTCATGGCACTTCCAAGGGAATTCAATGGCCCGGCATCCTGGACCAAGTGCCATCTCACGGGTGTGGTTCTCGTCCAAATTTTATATTTTTTTAACAGAATCTGTTGTTAACAATTACAGAGGTCAAACAGTTCCTGTAGTTCTTCACCAGGTTCGCACACACTGCAGGAGGGATTTTGGCCCACTCCTCCATACAGATCTTCTCTAGATCTGTCTACACAGAGTTTAATCTCTCTCTAAAGATTTTCAATTAGATTTAGGTCTGGAGACTGGCTAGGCCACTCCAGAACCTTGATATGCTTTTCACAGAGACACTTCTTGGTTTTCCTGGCTGTGTGCTTTGGGTCATTGTCATGTTGGAAGACCCAGCCACGACCCATCTTTAATGCTCTGACTGAGGGAAGGAGGTTTTTGCCCAATGTGTCCCAATACATGGCTCCGTTCATCCTCTCCTTAATGCAGTGCAGTCGTCCTGTCCCCTGTACAGAAAAACACCCCCAGAGCATGATGCTTCCAGCCCTGTGCTTCACTGTAGGTATGATATTATAGGGATGATATTCATCATTCTTTTTCCTCCAAACACGGCGAATGAAGTTAAGACCCAAAAGTTCTACTTTGGTCTCATCTGACAACAGGACTTTCTACCATAACTCCTCTATATCATCCAGATGGTCCCTGGCAAACTTCAGAAGGACCTGGACATGGGCTGACTGAAAGGAGTCATACAAAGCAAATTTGCCAAAGTTTCCCTTCAGAACCAAATGTAACGTTAATGCTCTGTGTCTTCAGTCACTCAGATGTCGGGGTAAATGACTACTGCTAGGTTCATTAATACATTCAACAACAAAACACCTCAATCGCTTAGGAGTCTTGACACCAGTTCAGTCTGTGTGACATGCTGTCAATCAACTATTGTGGGAGTGGCCTCTCTCTGTGTGACGCCAGTCCGACATGCATTTGAGAATGGCTTGATTTCAGAAGTGTTCTGCCATTTTTTCTACCCGACAGATTTTCGTCAGAGAACAACGGCTGTGTGTAGTATATACGGCTCAATGTGAAATCACGCACCTGATGGCATTATTGTGTTTTACTTAAAAAAACAGTTTACAGAAGGTCCTACCTACCTATAGGGTTCCTGAATTTCTGAAATGGAGGCTACTATATTTCTAAATATCCTATTGCTACTACACTTATAGGCAATATTGCACTGGTCTGTTGGACTTGGTATCAATTACTGGTAAAAATAAACAATATTTTGTTGCTTAAGCTTATGTATTCAGTCATTTTGCAATGGTATACTAAAAATCCATATGAAAAAACTTACTTCTCCCTGTTCTCAGGTCAAATATTTATATACGATTAATATCGATTAATTAATTCTAATTAATAAGATTAATTTTTTTAATCGAGTCTTGGCCCTAGTAATTTTATGTATCTCTTTAAATGAAACGCATGGTTCAGCTGATGGTTTAGAGATGGTTTCTCTGCGATTGACTATAACAGTTTAGATCGCACACAGCAATGTGCAGCCTTTCACAACCAGACAGACAGTGGCTCTTGTGAAAAGTCGTACCTGCTCTTGAGAGACCTGATTCTTGCTGTCCTCAGTGCTGAATTAAGAAATGCAGTTGATAACCAAGACTAAAGTAAGGTGGAAGAGCTCAGTACCTCAAGTCTCTTATTCCACATTTTACATCTTAAGCACACAATCTGTTTCAAATGGTCATACATTTTCAGTATGTCTTTACCTCTCTCTCTTTTTTTGCTCCTACAGTACACACATACACCTCACACCTTTAATGCTCAGAGAGAGCTTAATGGAGGGAGTGAGCATCCTGATATGTTTCACTTGATTTCAAGCAACAGATCAAACAAGGGGTGATGGGCCATGGAGAACTGGGCAGAAGGACACATCCTGATGATCATCAGTTACATTACCTAAAATACAGCCACTTCTGTCTCCACAGACACACCTGAGATCAGCAGCTCATTTAAAGTTCCCATGAAATCAATGCAAAAAGAAAGATAGTATAAACAAATGTGTAGAACTTTATATTATCTTTTATTAATACATTGGCCTGTAGATATCTGAAAAGACATTTAAGACTAAAAGACATTTAAAGGAGTCAATGGAGCAGTTTCTTAAATACGCAAGCAGGTGAGATTGTATTTTATTCCAATGTATACTCAGTGAACAAATATGGTATAGTACTGTTCAATAGCTTGCATCACAAAGAAATAATAATAATAAAATAATAAATAAGCAGCACAACTGTTCTAACATTAATAATAATAAGAAATGTTTCTTGAACACCAAATCAGCATATGATTGATTAATGTGACACTGAAAACTGTAACTGCAGAAATGTAAAAAAAAAATGTAATTAAAATGTATTTAAAAGAAACTGTTAAATCCTAATAATATGTCACAATACAGTTTTATTCTATGTTTTACAAACAAATGTAACCTTTATTTAAATTTAAAATGAAGAAAATATTGAATCCATAGAAATGTCTCATGTTGGCAAATCCGAGACTGAAACTTTAAAGGGTTTTTACATACACATGTAAAATTCCCAACTCCATGGCTACGTTTACACAGCAGCAGAATACATTTGTCAATCCTGTTGTTCAGTCCTGAATATGATTATGTTCACACGCAGTTCAGTTATTTACGGGTGTGACTTTTGCATTCTGTAATCGAACTCACACATTTACATTTTCCGGACTCACAAACGCATTCACGGAACACACGCGCTGTGTGAATGGAACAGGACTGGACAACTAGATGTCTTTCACGTCATACACTGTGAGAGAGAGCAGCTCTGCCACACAAACAGGCGTCTATCGTGCGCTATGTGCTTTCATATGTGCAGTGGCGGTTTTAGGCATGGGTGAACAGAGCAGTCGCCCAGGGCAGCATTTTTTGGGGGGCGACACAAGCACTAATTGGGGAAAAAAATCTGATCGCTCTTGTGATTGGTCATTTTCAACACGTACTGCTTATCATGGCTTTAGGAACAGTGTGTTTGTGTGTGTGGGTGTTTTTTTAATTAATAATTAATTCTTTATAAATTATGTCCGTCTATGTCCGTACTGTGTGCGCAGCGCAATTCAAATGCTCCGCTCTCCGCCCCAATTGTAAAAGCTGCTGTTGGTTAATGATGATTTGAAGAACTCGTGGCTAAATTGGACTCTTGTTTTTTCAGAAAGTGCTAAAACTTTAAGTTAAGTAAGGTCACTGTTGTTATGGTTACTGGTAAGGAACACAGGCTTGACTCTCATTGAACAAAACATTTCGAGGCTCACACCTCTTAAGAAAATCCCAACTACAGGACTGACAACTGTATTCTGCTGCTGTGTGAACATTGCCCATTACAGTCTAGAAAACAATATATTTCCTAAAAGTCAATCTTATGACTTACTTTCAAAGTTGCTGCTCTAAGATCTGCTCATAGTGAAAATGTAAGCTGGTTAAGAAGATAGAAACTTTGTTACATCCTGTACATGTTTGGATTTATCCATGTTGTTTAGTGTTGGTGTATTTCGGTCACTTTAAACAGTGAGGTAACGCCTGAGCATACAGACAAGCTGGAATGTGGTAAATAATGTAAGAGGTGGCAGTCAGGTCTCTCACAGCACGCAATGTTAAATATTCATCTAGGTGGGCAATCCATGCCGAGTCTTGCTCGTATTTGTGGCATTAGATGGCTTGTTCCTTAGTCACCAGTGTTTGGCCAAACAAACATAGCATTTCAATGCAAACATGCACCCGCACAGCACAACATCCACTTGGGGCACAGGAGAGCACGAATTGGCTGAATCAACAGAAGACCTGACAAATATGTGGTGATACGAAACTTATATTAATTGAGTAAGATTTAACTTTGCTATCAGAATCTTGACCTGAGCACATTTTTCGAAAAAAAAAAAAAAAAAAAAAAAAAACATTGTTTAGTTGAATCTGGATAAAGGATGGGCCCAGAGCGCTTCTTTATTGGCTTTGTCTTCTGAAGGGGACTCTGTTTCCACCTTCTCACTTATTTTCAGCTTAAAGCAAAGCAATGGCTCTTAACATCCTGGTGATGAGCCCCAAACAGCTTTTTTCAATTATTATAGGGTTAACAGAGGTCATCTACTTTACCTCCTTCGTAAAAGTACAGTTCCATTATCTGCCATTTCTATATCTGAATTGTAGCAATTTCACAGCTTATTAAAATGGTTTGTTTTAAACTCAGCAATCAGCAATAATTCTTTACCACCCACATATAATAAGGGCAGGCCATTCAATACAATATTAAACACAAGTCAATAAGCATTAAAGCACATCTGAGGGTATAAAAGCCTGTAAGCATGTAGATGGTTTAAATTGCAGCTACATAAAGAGGACCAATTACCATCTAATTTGGATCACACAAGGAAACAAAAGGCGGGTATAGCCTATTTGTAAAGATCAAACCTTCTTACATTAAAAATATCAATAAACTGTCTGCTTGAGAAACAGGACGATTATCTCAAAGCTTATTTGGAGGGTTCGGCATTGCAAAATTACATATAGCACTCTCAGTCACAAGTTACGGACCAGGTGAAGAAGGCGAGAACTTTTCTAGAAGCCTTTTGCAGAGCCTCAGTCCAGTAATGCATTCACTCTAACCCTGTTCTGCTTAAATATACATTACAGATGAACTTGTTTGTTTGTTAAATGAGCCATGCTCACATTCATAATTGCATTTTCCAACATTAATTATAATTGTGCAGGAGTGGGTGTGAGAGAGGACATGCCAGTCGAGGGTGGACTGCAGGGCTGCATCTGGTGAGATGCTTTCTGATGTCTCCTGAGCGCCCAGCCCAGAGAAAACAGGTCATCAGCACCAGCACACGGCACACTACACACTTAAACAATGGCTGCAGATGGGACCCGTCATGTCCAGCGCTCCAAGCAGATGTATTTGGGTGGGAATACAGACCAGATTTATGATCCAAAAATTAGAAAGCAGTTATTTTATCTACCCTGAGAGATGCTGTGGCTTACTTGCATCAGTTTGAGCATTTGGGCCCTCCAACTTAGTCATCACTTCTCAGATTATTAAGAGCAAGAATGTATCTTGAGAGATGACACAGATTCTTTCTTTACCGCCCTACAAAGGGAAAAAATCAAAAGGAGCCTACAAAGTACTTTTTTAAATGTCTTAACCAACAACTGTAGCGTTTCATCAATTGTGACAGGAGACATAACAGCCAACAGGCTTGCACAGAAGTGCCATCAAGACAATTTATTCTATGGAATTTTACTTTAAGACTTAGAATAAACACTGTTCTTTTGACCAAGGTATAAAACAGAAAAGAAAGAAGTATACACAAAAATAATAAGCAGCACAACTATTTTATACATTATTAATAATAAGAAATGTTTCTTAAGCAGCAGATCTTGTTAGAATGATTTTTCTGAAAGATACATGCAAGAACTATTTGTAGCAGCATTCTGGATTTTTGATTAATGTGTTAGAACAGTGCTTCCCAAACCTGTCCTGGAGGACCCCCTGCCCTGCATATTTTCTATGTCTCCCTCATCTAATACATCTGATTCCACTCATCAGCTAGTTTAGTAGAGACTGAAAAAACTAAATTGGGTGTGTGTGATTAGGGAGACGTACAAAATGTGCAGGGCAAGGGGTCCTCCAGGACAGCTTTGTGAAACACTGTTCTAATACATTAATCAAAAATCCATAAATCCATAATTTGGGAAGCACTGTATTAGAAGACTAACACTGTGTCCTAACTACACGCGACAAGATTCCAAGATTTGGTTATCCACACTACACGCGACTTGACAGAATCAATCAAATATCACAGCCAATCAGAAGCGTGTGTGGGCGGGCTCTCTATGAAAGCGCACTGCGAAATGGATTCGTTTATAATCTAATTCATAAATATTTTTACAATTTTTAACATAATTAAATCTACGTACTGAGTGACTGATAACATCTTTGTTATGTAATACACTCATTGGTTTGCAGTGGTCATCTTTGCTTTCATTTATTTTCAAAATCTGATGTAAACTTACATTGCTGTATATATAGGTTAAGAAAGCTCTCAGATTTCATCAAAAATAATTTCATTTGTGTTCTGAAGATAAACAAAGGTCTTACGGGTTTGGAACAACGTGAGGGTGAGAAATAATTACAAAACTTTGTGGTTAACTGTCCCTTTAAGGAGGCTAAATGAATTGCATATAGAGCCTGTGTATGTATGTGTGGTTTGTTAGCCTAGTCAACTAGTCTAAAATGTCTATGAGATTTTTTTGAAAATGTATTGTGATCACCATCTGACAAGTTATGTTTTTTTACATGCATGCATCATATATATCATAAAATATATGCTAGGTTCCAACCTCGCTCAAACCAGTCAAATTGTTAAATTCTTGAGATTCAGTTTAAAGCCCAAGCAGACCTTTCTGTTGAAAAATGTCTCTACACACACACACCTCTTCACATCACCAACTGCAAACATGAAAAAGACAGCTGTTCATTATATCTACAACTGCTTGAATAAAACGACCCCCTCACATGCTCTATTATCCCATTTCTCTGTGGAATTTGTGTTAATGGCACCCAAATTGAGCTTTGTTCAATGTTTGCATTGTTAGATGACCCAAAGTGTATTAAACAGTAGCTCAATGAAAATGAGATTTTTAGTAGTTCATAGCTCGGCACTGTATACATAGATCTGATCTCTCTTACCTCTCATGTGAGAGCTGCTTCAAGACACCCTGAAGTAATCTTTGTTCTTTAACTTTGATAAAGCTATGCTAAGCAGTTAAAGTCATTCCAGTCATTTCTTTTTTATTTTGTGATGATAAAAGAATGATAATAAGCTTTTCTCTTCTCAACCTCTGTTTACTCAGTATAAATGAATATATTTTTGCTGTTCATTACAAACTAAAGGGTCCCCCCCCCCTTTTTAGTGTTTTGACAAAAGTGTTATTGCATTACTGTGTTTTATTCAGTCATTTAGGTAGTTATAATCGACTCTGTTTTGATTTACTGTTGCTTTGAGTGTAATTCATGACAAGTGCGATGTGATTAAAAACATCTGACTATTGATGCTCGCCTGACTGGTGTGTTGACATCTTTCAGAGGGCGCACTTCACAGACGATCTCGGCTCAAAATAATAGAAGAATTAAATGAGTACTTATGAAATCAGGCACAGTGTTATGCATGCATAAGCAGGACAGCAAACTTTGAATGCATGTTCCTTGTAGATACCTGCCACCTTGCTTTTAAATTAGAGGTTACATGTTGCCTTCTCTCATTGAGATGTGACAGACAGTGTGGGTGGAAGCATGGTTGACATGGATAAAGTTAAATAGCAATAGCCTGGCTCAGTTGTACCATTTGTTTGCATTACTATACATAAAATCACACTCATTGGCATAAATCTCCATGTTTAACTTAATATGGTAATTCAGGTTGAGATCATTGGAGAGCTGTTGCTTGGAAGGAGAGATAAGGACCCTGTTTTACAGCTTCAAAGCACTTTGTTATTATCTATCTTCGATCACAATTCTTCTTGGTCATAAACAATTAAAGGATTGTTTCAGTATTAAATCAATATCAAAATCTATAAGATGTTAGCTGAGTAACTGCAAGGAAATATCTACAGCAAGGGATGCAAGATCATAAAAATGGACATTGTGATACAGAAAAGTTTTCATACTGTATATTTAATTACTGTAAATTCTGTAATGTTACTGTACATTTACACACACATACACACAAAACTAAATATTCACAAAATATTTAAGTAAAATTGGCTTAAGGGTTGGCCATATACCAGACAAGATAAACCGGTAAAATAGGAGTATTTGTCAACTGGTAGAGATTTTCAACCATCGTCTCTATCATGGTTACACACTTGCATGACGTTGCTGCTCCACACAGTTAAAATTTGCACATATTTCTAAGCATTGTGGTTTTTAAAAAATAGTCATTTTAAACTGTTGAAATGCAATCAGCAAGAAAACTACTTTTGCTATATGTGTGTGCTGTCTGAAAGACTTGTATGTGTGTGTTTGTATGTATGTGTTCAAATTCTGGTATTTGCAAGTATCCTCATAAATACAGTATTTGTCTTAAGTGAAAGCAAACAGCTGAGAAAGAAAACACACATGTAACAGTATATTGGATTTGGGCAACTCTTAAAGTGAGCTGCTGTCTGTCAAACCGGCAGTGCATAAATGTATTTAAATATACCACATCCAGTTTCATTTACCAATTTAACTATCACGATACTGAGAACAATAATATTTTAAATAATATCTTCTTGCAAAACATACTCCAATAATACAATAAGTATGTAGACACACACACACACACACACATATATATATATATATATATTTTTTTTTTTTTTTTTTTTTTTGGTGTGTGACCCTCAGGCACATTCTTGACCAACCACACAAATATTCTGTCATCATGGAAGGAGAGAAGCATGGGGCGCATAAGTACAGGCATGGATTACAAACCCAGCGCCAAGTAGACCCCTACTGTGCCAAAATAAATGCTCATACTTTATTTAGACGCACATGCATACATATACACAGCATGTAGTCAACAACAAGTGGCATGCACACAGTGGTTTGGTGCACACTCATTTGCAGAGCAATCATGTAGGTTGCAATCAGCAAGACTTCATATGCACAGTCCTAAAATGACTTTTGAAATTATATGGGAATTAATTTATTACATGCAATTAAAACTAATTTGCTTGTAAAACATGAGATGTTAGAGAGATTTATGCATACATATGTATCAAACACGCATACAGTGGTCTTAAAGTGAAGTCATGAGATAAGAATTCCATGTTATGCCTAACAGGCCTGACAACAGTAAATAAAAGAAACTGAATATTTAGAATGTAATGAAACACTGTAGTGCATTTTTCTGGTGTTAAAAATACATTCACATTTTTCTAAATTATTAATGGCCTTTTACCTAGGACGACAGAAATATCAAAAACTAAGCATGAAGGTCCATCCCTAAAACATACCCGTCACTGCACATTACAGAGTCTAACTGCAAACTGCTGTCCAAAAATTAAAATATTTAGCATACAGATCATTTTAAATTGACCAGTAAACCAGTTAGTGTGATATGTGCTATGATAATGTGGCTTTTATTTAGCTTAATTTAGGCTACTAAAAGGTGTATTAAAGGAATAGCCTAGTTTACCCAAAAAAAATAAATTCTGTCATCATTTACTCACCCTCGAGTAGTTCCAAACCTATGAGTTTCTTTGTTCTGCTGAACACAAAGGAAGATATTTTGGAAAAGGTTTGTAGCCTGGCTGTCTTGGTCACTATTGACTTCCATAGTAGTGGGTAAAAAAAATACTATGGGAGTCAATGGTGACCCAAAACAGCCTGGTTACAAACTTTTTTCAAAATATGTTGATGACATAGGTAACTTTTGAAAAACCCTCGGTCTGACTGAGTTCCAAAATACATTTATACAACCGGATTCCAAAAAAAGTTGGGACACTAAACAAATTGTGAATAAAAACTGAATGCAATGATGTGGAGATGGAAAATGTCAATACTTTTATTCAGAATAGAACATAAATCACGGAACAAAAGTTTAAACTGAGAAAATGTATCATTTTAAGGGAAAAATATG
>JAUYWG010000032.1:9977561-9999014 GCA_034779775.1 Enteromius afrohamiltoni
ATATGTTAATAAATGTAATATGGTTAATAATTATAAAACAAAACATATTTGTGTGTGCGCGCGTGCAGTTAACGCTAACATAATATTATGAATTTATATATCATGTGTATAAAGGGTTTTCCTTAAAGTTGAATAGTTATCCATCCATTTTGCTGTTACTGAAGTCATCGAGCTCACAGCTGATTGGTCCTTGTTGTGAACGTAAGATGATGTGCAGATTTCCACTGAAGACAGACTGAAGCCTTTGCGGTGCGTGATCGGGAACCTACGCTTGCAAAAAAATATGAATATAGGTTGTTTAGACGCATTTAAATCTAAACAATACGAGTGGACCATTTTTACATCACATAATATGAAAATAATAAAACGCCTTCATGTTTGATTTTATCAATACCCTAATATAAGCTTTATTTAGCCTTTAATAAGCATAAGTTAATCTATAATGAAACCGTCGTCTTCCAAACGCGTCCTCGTCTCGTATAATGGCTAAAGGTTCAGGACCACGGAAAGCTCCTGCTCTCAGTTCATTATTGAGGATCATTGTGCACTATACTATGCAGGAGGTGTGCCATAAACAACAAGCCGCGTCGGAGCTCCATATATCACTAAGGACGCTCCAGTGCCATCGGAAGTATTGTGCTGGGTGGGCTAACTGGCGTCATTATTGAATTTATTGGCACCCTTGAGTACGGCGCTGTATTGTCGACACGCCCTCTGCTCTCCGGTTTCACATAAAGCGAGTCACTCACTTTGAAAAACAGCCACTATGACACACATACACACACACACACTAAATGGTGATAAGATATTGTATTGATTCAAGTCTAACGGGGAGACAATTAGCATATTACAACAGCTGCTGCTGCCAGGTAAGGATCATATGCATCAATGAGGTACATCGCCCACAGATAAATGCGTTATAAAAGACAAATCAGCAAGCCTCTGACGTACGCAGCTCTAAGACTTTGAAAGCTCTGAGTTTATTACGCCTCAGGTTTTAAACTTCTCATGCTGTTTGGGATTGGGCATTGAAACAGATGGCGTCAGACCGTCAACATTAAGTGGGCTGCCGTGAATTGACTTCAATAATAGACTTGAAAGACGCAACAGAGATGAAATCTCGCTAATTAATTACAGCACGGACGGTGCAGCATTTAAGATACCACACTCTCTTGCTCTCTGTCTGTATATACAGTATATACACAAATGCACCATTATTATCAATATATAGAATGAGCCTCCTAATTAAGATTTGAGTTACCTGTCTTTTGTTTGTGTACATATGTGTGTGTGAATTATATATATATATATATATATATATATATATATATACACACACATACATATAAAACATTTTTGTTTATATAATATATGTGAGTATACAGTCTATATTTTTATAAATGCATGCATGTATAATTTAAGAAATGTTATGTTTATATGTTAAATATATTTACATAATTATATTTTATGTTATATGTAAATATATACATTTATACACATGTATTTTTTATATATACTGCATGTTTGTATATTTATATATACATAATAAATGAACACATGTAAACAAAAACTTATTTTGGGTGAGATTAATTGCAATTATATATATATGAGATTCTACACACACACAGAGAATACATCTGAGTCAGTGAAATATTAATTAGGAGGCTAAACCAAAAACAACAAAATGAGAATGAAAGAAAGATGCGAATCAGAATACCAGCCCTGGGTTCAGCACGAACACAGCCAGGCTCTTCAACGGCTCAGACACACCTCGAGCTCTGTATGGCACCTGGACAAGCTTCAGAAATGATGCCATCTGTCATCATCAGACATGGCAGGGGTAAGTAGCCTGTCGTGACTTGTGGGCAATGTTTTAGCAGGTGCATTTTAGGCCCCACTGACACACAGACAGCGATCAGATCACCTGCACCTCAGCTGTGGGCTTGAGCTGCTTCTCCAAGCTTAAGCTGGTCCTTCTTTTCTTCTGAATGAATATCAGAGGCTGTCTGCTTTAGCTATTAAAAAGCATTTGCTGCTCAGTGGAGACCAGCCTCCCTGTGCTACCTCAATATAATTACAGCTGTCTTCTCTTATTGATCTGAACAGGCTCTTTGTAAGACTGTACCCAGCTCCACAGCCCTTCATGCACTCGCAGCAGCCATTTAAAGATTCAATCTTAATGACATCAGCAATCAGACAGTCAGCCATCACATAATTCCCAGCTATTGTTCCAACCCATAAATTAAAAGTGTGTGCATTTAGATTCCAGTCAGCATTGAGACATTGAGGTCTCAGTACAGGATTATTTTATTAATAAGGTGTGTGTTTAGCGTTTATTCCTCTTTGAATGTCAGCTGTGTGACATCCAGCATCCTAAGCTGTCATTATAGAGCACTAGAAAATCATGCCAGAGAAGCTCAGCCGCATGAATGTATTGTGGCACTCCTGCTTCCATACATAAGCATTATCAGACAGACTTCATCCATCCACGCTTGCTCGCTCTCCCCTTCAGAGCTCTGACGGACACACAAAACCATTATGGCATGTATAAACCTCTAGTTTGAGATCTTTTCGGTCATGGCATGTATAACAAAAAGAAGAGAGATCATTGCAACAAGCCGAGTGGAAACATAAAAGGCTGTTGCATGCGGTCCTCTGAGGCATGTGATGCTCGGCTGAAAATAACATCACTTGGATCTTATTGTTATTCACCATTCAGCAAAAACGGAAAGGTTAAATGGGTTAAAGGCATTGAATAATTTGCTGTAGGCAAACATGAAAGTGCAATTGCTGTTTCAGGAATGATTCCAGGTTAACCTGCAGCCTATAGATTCACAACAGGGTTTCACACAGAATAAATACTGCGTTTTTATCAGACGTTTCAACTGTGACATGAATGACAGCCTGTAGTTGCTCAGCAACACACCATAATTTCTCAGGTTTTGTGCATGAGCTTCTAGTGAAACAGCTACCTATTGTGACAGACCCTGGAAGAGATTCTTATACAGTGAGTTGTCAAGCAGAAACTGGGCCACTGGCCTCTGCATGCTTCATAGACAGGCAAGTTAAAATACCCCAAGTCACTGTAAAGCACAAGATGACACATTAGGGCTTGCTCAGCCATCCAAATATGCCCTGCCATGAGAATCTTTACACAACTGAGTTAAACAGCTCTACTGTGAACAAAAGAAGCAGCACATCTCATACAAATCAAACGGCCAATCACTGAGCTGTTCCGGTCTCTTTGAATTCATGACTCCATATCCAGAACATGAAAAAGATTTAAAGGGAGGGTTCAGATATAAATATGCTTGAATACACTTGCTGTTCAAAAGTTTGGAACAGGCGAGATTATTGACCAATTATTTTTCACCAATCTGCTCAATTTATTTGATCACAATTTGGTTTTTATTTACTAAAACAGTCTCTCTCTCTCTCTCTCTCTCTCTCTCTCTCTCTATATATATATATATACAGTGAGGTCAATAATTATTTGCAAGTTCTCTTACTTAGAAATCATGGAGGGTTTTATAATTTCCACTGTGAGAGACAGAATCTAAAAAGAAAAATCCACAAATCACATTGTATGATTTTTGTACAATTTATTTGGGAATTACTGTGTCAAATAGGTATTTGATCACTTGAGTCAAAAAATTTTGCTATTTGGTACAAAAGCCTTGGTTAACAATAACAGAGGTTCCTGTAGTTCTTCACCAGGTTTGCACTCACTGCAGGAGGGATTTTGACCCACTCCTCCATACAGAGCTTCTCTAGATCTGTCTGGTTTCGGGCTGTCACTGAGCAACACTGAGTATTAGCTCCCTCCAAATATTTTTAATTGGATTTAGGTCTGGAGACTGGCTAGGTCACTCCAGAACCTTGATGTTCTTCTTACGGAGCCACTCCTTGGTTTCCCTGGCTGTGTGCTTTAGGGTCATAGTCATGTTGGAACATGTTGACTGAGGGAAGGAGGTTTTTGCCCAATATGTCACAATACATGGCCCCGTTCATCCTCTCCTTAATACAGTGCAGTCGTACTGTCCCCTGTACAGAAAAACACCCCCAGAGCATGATGCTTGCAGCTCCGTGCTTCACTGTAGGTATGGTATTATTGTGATGATACTCATAATATTTCTTCTTCCTCCAAACACATGGCGAATGAAGTTAAGACCAAAAAGTTCTACTTTGGCCTCATCTGAAAACAGGACTTTCCAGATTTGTGAAGGTCTACAGTTTTGTCTCTAGTGTCTTTTGACAGCTCTTTGGTTTTGCTCATGTTGCTACATAGACTTTGGCTGATTATGGGGTACACAGGTGTCTTTATGACAGCTAACGACCTCAAACAGGTGCTACTGATTTAGAATCATGAGCAGAGTGTAGCTGGACTATTTAAAAGCAAAATATCAGGTCTTTGAGGGTCAGAAATCTGGCTGATAAGCAAGTGATCAAATTTGACACAGTAATTCACAAATAAATTGTTAAAAAATCATACAATGTGATTTCCGGACTTTTCTTTTTAGATTCTATCTCTCACAGTGGAAATGCATCTATGCTAAAAATTGAAGATCCCTTCAATTAAATCAAATATATTCAGTATATATTCTAATGAAATGTATTTTTAAGATGTAATATATATAGGTGATGACAAAGCTGAATTTTCGGCAGCCATTGCTTCAGTGACATTCTAATATGCTGATTTGCTGCAGAAACATATCTTACTATTATCATTAATGTTAAAATTGAAGTTAAAAATAAGCATTTATTTTAAATACATGTATTTTATCTTCGATGTTGTGTTTACCTTCTGTTCATTTAATGCATCTTTTCTAAATAAAATATTTAAAGAAAATTCAATAAAATAAATAAGTAAAAATGAATAAATACAAAACTGTAATATTACTCACACACTATACTCATAAGTAATTAGTTGCTTATGCAGTAACATATTAACATATTAATATGCAGTAGCATATTAACTGGTCAATATAAAAAAAAAGGTAATGCATTATTTTGAAGTACTGTTTTAATAATCATACATGTTACGATCACCAGCCAGAGTGCCCTCAAACTCCACCAGAGGGCATTCCACCCCGGACAGTTATGTGCGTTAACCTATCTGTGTTTCTGCAAAGTAATCTAAGGACTCCTATTATGAAGCGTGTTTCCCCTGTTCAGCTTCTGCCCCGTTTTTAGCTCCCATAGTGATTAATCAGCTCCACAACCTTGTTGACCCTTTAAAAGCGTTTTGTATTTGCTAATCAAACAGAGTATAAAGGTTTCCTCTCAAAATAGCAGACATCACAGCGGATCTGCATATACCAAGTCAAGCTAATTCTAATCCTCACCTGTCAGGTGAAGTCAGCACCGATCTTCATGTCAATACTGCTCTGCCAAAGCTACGCCATGTCCCGTCACATCTTGAGGCACGTTATGAGCCATGCCACGCCACCTCAGATCAGCCACAGTCAGGTTATGTCAGCTCTGATCTGCCAGAGTTAAAGAAAGTCTCCTTTGCTCATCCAAAGCCACAGCACAAGATGGTTGTCGCCCCTGAGCCACAGCACAAGATGGCTGCTGACCCAGAGACACAACCACAGCACAAGATGGCCACTGACCCAGAGCCACAGCACAAGATGGTTGTTGCCCCTGAGCCACAGCACAAGATGGCCGCCGACCCAAAGACACAACCACAGCACAAGATGGCCACTGACCCAGAGCCACATAACAAGATGGCTGATGACCACAAGCCACTGCACGAGATGGCTGCCACACCTGAGCCTTCAGCCACCATGGGAGCCACGTCAGCGTACCCTCACATCATGAGTGTTGCACGTGAACAAACCAGGGATTTCCCAGGGCGTATGAGGCTGGTGTCCAATTTGATGGACTCTTTCCATGGTGCTCCCGGTCATGGCAGTTGCCATTTTGGATGTGGGGGCCACTCACAGTGCTCCCACGCTTCTCAGGTCTACTCCAGAACCGCTGGAGGTGTCGGTCAATGCCACTGATCCCTGGATGTTCCGCCGGTGGCTGCACAACCCCCAGAGGTGTCGGTTCACACCATAGATCCTCTGGAGGTTCCGCTGGTGGCTGCACAATCCCCAGGGGCATCGTTTTGTCCCACAGACCCCCTGGAGGCCAACAAACTCTTGTTCTTCCTTTTCATGGCTACAGAGGATTTCTCTGAATCCCTGTTATGCCTAGCCATGGATATGGAAGTCTCGGCTAAGGAGGCCACCCTGCCACGGCCCTCCTATGAACTCGCAGCATGTACTATCTACCTTTTGTTAACCTCTCTGTGCTCTCTGTTCCAGTTCTGCCGGCTGTGCCCTGGAGGGCTGCTGTCCTGTCTGCTCTATCCTGGAGAGTTTCTGACTAGTTCTATTTTATTCAAAATTTTTAGTTTTGACCAGATCTCTACACCTAAACCTAACCCTACCCATGAGTATTGCCTAAAATCAGAGGAAATGATAGATGACTGACACTGATGTACACCTAACACTGATTGTAAACCTAAACTTCACAAAAATTATAAACTGGTTCTTCAAATCTGATTGGCTAATCACATTGTTTTTCCAGGGTCAACACAGATGTTGACCCAGGGACATGCCTAACTCAGCAAAATCAGGTTCTGCATTTCGGCACCCAGACAGTTATGTGTGTTATCCCCTCTGTGTTTCCGCAATGTAATCTTATGAAGTGTGTTCCCCACTGTTTCAGTGTTTCCCTTGTTCAGTTTCTGCCCCCTTCTTAGCTTCGATGGAGATTAATCAGCTCCACCCCCTTGTTAACCCTTTAAAAATATGTTTGTGTATGTTAATCAAACCGCCAAGTATTAAAGGAACCATATGTAAAAAATGGCCAAAACTGGTACTGCAATCACTTTCAAAATACTGTTGAGCAATGTCTCCCCCAGATAAGCTGCAGGATCCAGGAATGTTTAGGCTGCTACGAGTTATTACTTTCAATTCGATGACCCACCTCCTCCGTATACGCTAACGTTACTACGCACGAACATGCACAACTTTGTTCAACTGAAGTGAATATTTGAAATGCCCATGTATAAAAACAAGTAAATTATGAATCTTACAAGTCCAGGAGAAAATCTGAATACCCAGGCTGTGCTACTGCTGTCAGCGATATGAGTACTTGAAATGAACATGTTTTCTTAATGCCTGTTGAACAAAACAGAGACATTTTATGATTATTACAATACATTTCTTACATACAGTTCCTTTAAGGTTTCCTTGTACAAAGCGGTTCCCTGTGTTTTCAGTGTATTTCTCCCGTGTACCAATCTCTGCTTGGTGTTAGATATGTCTCTTTGTCTTTGCCAATTGGATTTTGTTGTTTGCTGATCCCCCGATCTTTGCTACTCATCTGGATTATTCTTGTGTTTTGCCTTCACCACTCCTTTCTGCCATTTTCTAACGCTGCCTGTTGTACAACGTCCTTTAACGTCCTTTAAAAGCTCGCAAATGGATCTGCACGCCCCTGTCTCGTCCATTAGACATGTCTTTATTCTCTGTTGAATGTGTAAATCTATGATTAAACCACCTCAACATAATCTATGCATATGTGTTTCTTTAGACAGTAGTCCTAAATGCATCCACCCCTAAAAGTATCTGATGCTTTCTGTCCCTGATCCCTCTGTCCCAGACACTGACCTACAGTAAATGCAACATAAAATGCTTAAAACTATATTACCCTTGGACAGTTTACTTTTTCCTTTTTAAATGAGATTAAATTCGACTTTATTATGCAGTACAAATACTCGAATATAACTAGCTTTTGAAAGCGCATATAACTTATGAAGGGTGTAAGTGCATGAGATTAGAAGGTTAGAGAACAGCAGAGGGCTATGGATATAAATAGAGAAGGTGAAGGGTGCAGTGATAATGGGGTAAAAACTGCAGCTGACCATTACAATGGAAATGACTGTGTGCTATTACCAGTTCAAGAAAAGAGCAGAAATGACAGTCAGTAAAATCAGGATTTATATAGTAAAAATAATAAGCATTCTTCATTACAATTTCCACCCATAAATATGAAGAATATCCTTAATGCTAATGTCCATAAAATGAACGTAGCCTAAATGAAAACTAGGCCTTTAAACCTACAATAAAGCGCCATAAAAAATCGCAAAAAGAGGCCTATATTATACTAAATCACATCAGTACAAAATCTGTAGCTCATCGACAAACATTCCAATTGAAAAATTTATTGACCCCTTTCTTTATAAGTCCAGAAAATGTTTGGTGGATTCACATTCCTACACATTATGCCTCTGCTCAGCTCACTGCACTGGGTTCCCACAGTTGCCAGAATAAATATAAGACACTATTCCATCTTATAATTCTGCCAACACTCCCAATCTTTACTGTCCATAAGCCATTATCAAACCCTATAGCCTGTGACCATTCTTAATGGGACTTTGTGGTCCAACTTCAATATTTGATCTAATTATGCAATTTGTATCTATCACTGTCACTGCAATGTTTTGCGATTGTACTGGCACTTGTTTGTTAGTAGAACAGGATTAGTTTTAATGCTTGGCTCGTGTCCTTACCTACTGTACTTGAGTAATTGCCAGAAATTTAAATGTATGCAAAAGTGCAGATAAATGTAAGCACTAAGACATAAATGGCTTTGGAAATATAGCATTTGCCAGGAGTGTAAATGTAAACGTAAATAAATGATCACACTTTCACTTGCATTTCTAAAAATAAGCATGCTATATTTCAACATGTAACGACAGCATCCATATGTCCATGTTGTCTATATGACAACAGATTATTGAAATAAGGGTGAGAATGTGAACGAGAAAAGGACGATATAGAATTCTATAAGGTTATTTTGCCACATGCAAATGATACTAATTTTCACAAAAATTTGTCTGATTGTCTAACTTAAATATACAATACACTATATTTTATTAATTTATTCATGTTTTTAAATTAATATACTTTTATTCAGCAAAAATGCATGAGACTGATTAATAAATCGTAAAAAAGGTTGTCATATATATATATATATATTTGCATACTTCTGCAGCATTTACAGATTATATTTTGTATGTATATAAACAGTGGCCATAAGCTATAAATGAATGTATACATAAATACACACACAGTATGCATTTTGAAAATATTTACATACATTTTCATATCTATTTATATTTATATAATTCATATTTTAAATAAATATATTTATTATATAAGCATAGCTATTTTTAATAAGTAGCCTACATGCATTTATATACATGCATTTAGATATGCATAAAAATACTGTATGTAGCACATACATATTAAAAAACACCACCAAAAAACGTTTACCTTGGATGTGATTAATTGCAATGAATCGTTTGACAGCACACACACACACACACACACACATAAATTTTTTTTAATGTATATACATATAATTTTGTACTTAGTATTTACCTGTCATGCTGGAGTACTTACTGCTGCAGTGTGGTCTATAGTGCTGTGACCCACGGTCAGTGCACCAGAGGAAATATGTCAAACCACAACTGAGCACAGGGGACCGCACAATTCATTAGCTCGGCCCTAATTGCCATGACATTTCAAAATGAAACATCGTCATCTGTAGCTAAATACAGAACGCAAGAAGAAGAAGCCACATGACTGAAACTGAATTGTCTTGTACAGCTTGTGTGCAAATGACATTTGTTAGGGAGCCATTTAAGACACTATATTTAAACCTTGTCATGGGTGAACAGTTGCTGTAATGGGAATCGTAATTTGACTCAAACTCAGTGACTTAATTTGGTGGAAAACGATTTGTCATTATGCCGCATAACACCAGGCGCCTGCGATAATCACAGAAATTCTCACAACATCATGTTTAAGGTCCATATTCTCACACAGCTGTTTGTTTGTAAGGCAACAAAAAAGAGCTGAAGTCCCCCAGCAGAGTCAGTAGCTCATCCCGTTTCACTCTGAGATCAGCAGGTTATGAGTGCTAGCATGAAAGAACCAGGCAAGGTAGCCCTGAGACCTCCGGGTGTGAAAATAGGTACCCAACGCTCGCACTAATGGAGCAGTCTGAGCACATGTATATTTGGAGGAATGGCTTTGCGTGCCAAGCTCCCCTGCAGCGACAGTGAAACAGACAGAGTGAGGGAAAGGGACAGATACGCCTGGATGGTCAGAGCCCCGGGGAGGTTGTGCAAGGTTCATGTGGGGCAACAGGAGGAGGCAGCCTGGCCTTGATGAAGACCCTGTAGCTCCTGATTCCTGGAGAAAATCATGCATCAGCTGAAACTAAACTAGTTTCTATTACTTGGTAATTCTAGATCCATGGTTCATTCTTGGAAAAAAAAGTCCAAAACCTTTGAATAGTAGTTTCAAAGTACAAATCACATTAAGCTGAATCTGTGCTTATGCCACTTTTCTTTAAAATTTTCTTTAAAACTTGTTTTGAAATTTTGGTATAGTCTACATACATGTAAATGTTTAAATGTAAAGGCTTAACTATCTAAATACTTTTTAGGGGAGGTTGTGCTTTTAATCCATTTTAGATCATCAACAGATCAGTTTGAATTGCTGTTTTCAATCCATTTGATGCATATCTGACATGGAAAAAATAGAGCAGGACTTCATTGGATGAATCATTAAATTTATTTTGACTGTGAAAGGAATGAAGAATGAAATTTAACTTTGCTAATATAACAGCTACTTAATTACCTACTTGGTTATCGGTACATTTGCAGAAGAGGTTTTCCAAAAGATGGGCAAAATATTGTTTTAAATAGAGCTTATTACAAAGACCAAATTCATCCAAAACAGTAAACAGTAAAAAATGTATTTCATGTAACTTTAAAGTTGCAATTAAATAGAAATATTGATTACTTCCAAGCAGTCGATATCAAGTGTATTTCAACAGATTGTCGAAAGGGAAAAAAAACTTGCATGAGCTTTTTATTTTATTTAAAATTTATTGGATGGGATTAAGAGAACTAAATGATTGACTAAGCATGCATTGATTAATGAATCAAAACAGTCGGTCAAAACAAATCAAGTTGAGTCTGACAGTTTCCAAAAGCCGTCTTTTTCCACCACAGAAAAATTTTCAATGCCCATATTATCCTTTCACCCCTTATCTCCTCTCTTTTCTCTACCTCTCTCTTGACTGTCCTGTGGGATATCAGCAACTTTTGAATACTGCACAGCTCCAAAACAGACGTGAGTGTCTTAATAATAGTAGCAGCCTAGAAAGTCAAAGCTGTGTAGATAATGCCAGTCAGAAAACCAGCAAGCATGAAGCCCCAGTTGCTCATTTTAATATAATGGATTCAGCCAAAATATCTTATATTCCCCTTTAGGATATGCCTGGAATGGAAGAGATTCTTTTCTCAGTAATATAATTTAATCAAGTCAGGATGTTATTCAAATGTTTAATCATTGCGGAAGTACACTTTTTTATAATGTTGTTAATCAGTTCCCCATCACAAGTGTGGTTTGGAGTTCACTTAATAGGTCTATATGGTGCTTAAGTTTTTTCAAGCGTTGAATGTTCTCATTTTAATTTGACTGCTGGTGCCAATTTATTTTGATACAGTTGGTTGATCAGCATTCCACCACTACATTTGCTTTGCACTTGCTATTTGGTTATGCAAGATAATGAAGGTCAAAGGAGAGGTGCGGTGCATGTTAAAGAGCTCCTGCTCCATTCAGGTTCTGACCCCACTCACAAAGTCTGTGTGTATTGACCAAAGTCTGCAGTCTGTACTACAAAGCCAGTGGTTAACATAGTGTCAGAACAGACATGACACTAGAACACTCAATGCATAAAACATATCCAAAAACAAGCCCTACACTGAAGAGAAATGTTTTTGCACATATATTTTTAAGGTAAAATCTATTTAACCAAGTTATATACAATTCTCAAAAGAAATAAAAAGAAATTAACATGGGCAGAGTTTGATGAGCAATTTCAATTAAGTTTACTCTACTCAAGTACATTTCACTCAGAAAACAATTCAAACAATGAAAAAAGCATGTGTTACACGTACAAACATGCAAGTAGCTAATCAAGTTGCCTATGGATGTCCATTTCTGCCACTGAATAAAAAATTTAAAAAGGTTATTGCGACTTTTCATCTCATAATTCTGACTTTTTTCAAACTCACAAGTTTGACTTAAGTAATAATTGCAAGATTAAGTCAGAATTGTGAAATATAAACATATCGGTATTTTTTTTCCACTTAAAAGTTGGACTTTATGACTCGCAATTCCAAGTTTATATCTAACAATTCTGAAAAAAACTTTATCTCACACAATTGTGAGTTATAAAGTCAGAATTTCAACTTTATATCACGCAATGCTGACGTTTTTTCTTGTACCTGCGACTTTATATCTCACAATACTGAGAAAAAAGTCAGAATTGTGAGGAAAAAAAGTCACAAATATCCTTTTTTAATTTGTTTATTCAGTGGCGGAAATGGGCATCCATAAATGAAATGAAATGAAAAGAGACCTTGGTACACAATACACTACTATTATAACTGGAGTGTGAATTAAAGTCATTTAAAGTAGAAAATTAACTCCAGATGTCAAGATGTCATAACTTGTATAATCCTTGTAAACTTAACAAAAAAGTCCAAGTAAATGTACTTATAAGTTACAAAATAGTATTTCTACAAGCTTAAATGGAGTATTAATATAGAATTCTATCTTTTTTTAATCATGCCTGAATTCAGTTACGTAATTCAATTATTTTTAGCAGTTATGGTTGATGTAAATCTACCAATCCGAAAAAGCTGCCTCTTTTTGTCTCTTTTTAGTCCTCTGTATTGGATGAGTAAATGATGAGAGAATTGAAGTGTTTGGGTGGAATATCCCTTTAACTAGTTCTTAATGTTGTTGCCGTACTTTGGTTAGAAATATAAATGGTGTTTTCATTAAACCTTTTAGTGAACGATTCATCTGCAGCCCAACACTGATCCTTAACACTGTTCACTTAGATCATGATATCCATGCCTCTCATGGCTTTATTAATGGCTCTATTCAGATTTGATAACTAAAAAAAGTAAGAAGGCCTTAAGACATATCAAAAATGATCCTAGTGATGTATAACCCATTTCCTAGGGCCCATTTCCTACTCCCATCTGTCTACCGAGAACATACAGTACACATACTGTATCTACACTTCTACAACTAAGAGCTTACATACATCCTTAGTCAACATAAAATAAGCCAACTCAGTTTACTTCCATAATTCGACATATTTTCAAATAAAACATGATATTCAGTATAGGTCAGGGCTTGATTTTATTCTTTAGATCATTAAAAGTGGAATTAAGAATGTATTTGAAACAACATTTACCAATGAATGGAGCATTAGGAAAGTAAACATTGAAATACGCAAATCGATGAGAAAATGCTATTGCATGAAACTAAGCAATAGAGCTCATTATAAAGATATCTGGCGACTGCACACTTTACTAGCTCCATTTCACTAAGAGAGAGGTGGCTCGGGGAGCCAAAGATGTGGAAACACTGCAGAATCTCAGACCCAGCTGGGCTGAGCTGCATTTCTGTCTCTTTCTTTCTTCTCCTTTCACCCTTCACTGCTACAGACCAGAACCTCATCTATCCCAAAAGCCCCAGAGACACAGGTCCCCGCACCAGAGAGGCCATCTGTCAGAACAAGTTAGACATCACGTCACAGCTTGCCACAACTGTCGTAATCATGGATAAAAAGCCAATATGAGGGAGCTTATTCAGGGTAAACCCTGATCTATGGCCTCAGTCGCAGACACAGGGATGTTAAAACTATTTGCATCGTTACCGATTACATTTATTATTGCATTTTAGCCTTTAAACCTCTTTGACTGATACGGTTCCCAGCTAAATTTACTATAAAGGGCCATTTGTTAACAGTGTTTGGAAGGTTACTTTGAAAATGTAATAGATTAAAAGTTATTTAATAAGTAGTGTAACTATTTCAATTACTTTAAGTAATGTAATGGATTACATTTGATTGCTTTTGGATTACTTACAAATTTTTATGTTTTGAGCTGTTTTAAAGCAGGCAGGGTTAACCTGTATTACTCTTAACACTGATTGCTGTAGAGCAGTTAACCAGGATTTATCACATTCGCAATGTTTGTTTGTCTACATAGGTGTACTGTGTATATCTATTATGTATATATAAATGCACAGACACACATATGCATAAACACTGCTCAAAAAAATAAAGGGAACACTTAAACATCATGATGTAACTCCAAGTCAGTCACACTTTTGTAAAATGAAACTGCCCACTTAGTAAGCTACTCTGATTGAAGATCAATTTCACATGCTGTTGTGCAAACGTAATAGACAACAGGTTGAAATTATAGGCAATTAGCAAGACCCCAATAAAGGAGTGGTTCTGCAGGTGGTGACCACAGACCACTTCTCAGTTCCTGTGATTTCTGGCTGATGTTTTGGTCACTTCTGAATGCTGGCGGTGCTTTCACTCTAGGGGTAGCATGAGACAGAGTCTACAACCCACACAAGTGGCTCAGGTAGAGCAGCTCATCCAGGATGGCACATCAATGCGAGCTGTGGTAAGAAGGTTTGCTGCATCTGTCAGCGTAGTGTCCAGGGCATGGAGGCGCTACCAGGAGACAGGCCAGTACATCAGGAGATGTGGAGAAGGGCAACAACCCAGCAGCAGGACCGTATACATAAACCTAAATTGGGAATAAAAAAGTTACCAAATAAGCCTATTCCGTGTCCCAATCTTCTGAAACATTGGTGTCTCATTTTAAAGCAGTTAAAGCTTTTTTCAGTTAAGAAATCATTCAGATGTAGTCCTTAGTAATCTTTAACATTTTCTTAAGTTATTTCAATTTAACATTTATTTCAGTTTCTGTAACAAATTACATGTATTTTTATGCTGTTACATGTAATAGTCACTTCTTTGTTATAAACATGGACATCTCTTTCACTGCTGTACCCTCTCAAAGAGAATTACCTCAGAACATGTGTCAGTCGGTCCTCTGCTCCTCATGGGGTTTCCTCTATTACCATATCCCATCATGCATTTCTTATTATGTCACTGCTTTCTGCAGAGCCAATCAATATGTTGAAAAACAGGACAAAAAAGTCAACACACCAGGGCTGGGGTCAGTTCAGGAATGAACTCAACAATTCCAATTCAAAGAAGGTAATGGAATTGGAATTAAACAACAATTCAAGGAAACAACAAGGAATCTTTGGAAATTGGAATTACAGGAAGTGGAATTCAATTCAGGAAGAATTCCACTGAATTCTGTTTATTGCTGAGCATTTATTTGTCATTTCATTTAAAGACATACATTTGAACTTTATTTATGATGATTTACAAATATCAAGCAATGTAAGAAATAGAGTTGAACAAATGCAAGTAAATAAAAATGAGAACAGAACATTATGAATTATTAATTGACTGACAGTGGTGATAAATTTCTGATTAAATTTAATATATGATTATCAAAAATATTTTGGTCTTGATTTAAACGAATTCAATTACACGGTGGATTTCGATTACATAACTTTAACATAAACAAATCAAATACACTTAATGTTATTCAACTGCATCAGTGCAGAAACACATGAACACTGAGCAGTGTGGAGACTTTTGATCTGACCTGTTTTATTCACACATGACTGATGCATTTGAATCACATTAAGTTGATTTGATTTGTTTATGTTAAAGTTATGTAATGTAAATACATGGAAATTCACCATGTCATTGAATAATAACTTTTCTAATAATTTCTATTAAAATAAAATTAATACCACTGTCATTCAATTATTAATTCATAATGTTCTGTTCTCATTTTTATTTACTTGCATTTGATCAACTCTATTTCTTACATTGCTTGATATTTGTAAATCATCATAAATAAAGTCTTTAAATGCAATGACAAATAAATGCTCAGCAATAAACAGAATTCAATGGAATTCTTCCTGAATTGAATTCCACTTCCTGTAATTCCAATTCATTTCCAATTCCATTTCCTGTCAGCTTCATGCATTTCCATTTCCAATTCCATTCCAAGAAGTGAATTGGAATTTACCATTCATTCTCAATTTAATTCATGAATGGCCCCAACCCTGCAACACACTAACTACGATTCAGTTTGTTTTGCAGCTAACAAGTTTTTGTGTGGTACAAGAGCACTCACAAGAGCCGTTGTCACACAAAGGCAACTGTTCCAGTTGTTTTTCCATCAGTTATATCTTACACCTTTGTCATTCAGTAAACTGCCCTCATTACGGCAGGATAAGTGGCTGGTAGGACATCCTATATCCTGATAGGAAACCTAATATTTTACAGCTGAGCAGTTAAGTGTGCTTCTGAAGAACCCTACATTGGTGAACAGCTGAGTAGAGTAGTATACATTGTATAGGTAATGTGATATGGCATATTTAAGATAACAAATAGTGTAAAGTAGTAAAAAAAAAAAAAAAGAAATCCACCTCTGCATGTGACCATTCAGCATCATAAAACTTTACAGTGCATATAATTCTCATTGCTAAGAATAATGACCTCTTAAAAATATCATTGACTTTCTCATTATGCTGCCTATAATTCCTGCTTAAAACAGGCCATGCTCTTCCATGATCATGCACTACAAAAATGAAATTCATAAATTCAGGAATATCTGGCTGCACAAATGTCCTGACTAAAAATAGCATCTGATCAGTGGTTTCCCTGACTACAACCCCCACTGTAAATGGCTTTAAGACATATACAGAGATGAACAAAATGTGTTTTAGGGGCTCTGACCTCAGAGACAACCTTGATTCGACTGGATGGAAAAGCAATACCAATGTATTTGTGTGAACATGTGGTTTTAATGTTTTGTCTTTTTTAAGCATTATTGACCATTTTGCTCTTTGAAGCATACCATCAACAAGTCAACATTTTATAAACCATGTTTAATCATATTTCTATATATTTACATACACATTTAAAACATGCCATTATAACTTTGATTGTATGTCATCTGACACCTATCATTCTGCAAACTTATTTAAATTCTGGTTAAATAAACTCTGAACAGCTTAAAGTACAATCAACCCATAAACCATTTAAAATGCTCTTGTTTTAAAAACGTTGGTGCTTAGAATTAAAATTGATTTAATGAATAACTCATCCAGAAGCATTCACAGAAACCATAAGCGGTTTCGTTATAGCTGTCAAAGTGTTTCTTGTTTTGTTCAATCAGGTTACAGCTATAATGCTATTTGAAGGTGATTAAAATCCTGATTAAAAGCAAGAATTTTCAAATCACAAAACCTTAGAGAAAAGAAGAAAACATACACCAGTGTGTGCATTGTGCAAATGTTTGCAACTACATCACATTGAAAACAGGGAAGCACTGTGTTTAACATTCTGTCGGCATCTCAGCTCATATCATAAAGCAGAGCTACAGTTAAATAGTCAGTACAGGTTACATGATCACAAAAGAAAAAAAAGGTTTTCACTTCTTGCGAGGGACCTTGTCACCCAGAGGCACGTCATCCATGAGTTTCTGCAGATATGAAAGAAAAAGAAAGAGTTTGATAGCTGCACAAAAAGGAAATCATGCTTATTCACACAGGAAAGGACACTATCATCACACCTTAAGCAGTCTGGCAATGTATGCTCTCTCATCTTCTCCGTCCCCCTGCCTGATGTCCAAATGATATCTCCTGCAGGCCACAGTTAGCTCATCGACAGCATAAAGAGGGGCAGGGTCAATAGAATGCCCATTAATGAGGCTGACCAGGTATTCTCGATAATGCTTCCTGAAACAGAGGATAGCACTGTTTCATTTACCTCTGCAAAGGCATTTGGGTCATTTACACACACACAGACACAGAAAAAGTTCATTTTGGCCATTGTATTGCATTTTGGCATTTTTGTCAGTGTTTCTAATCCCTGAGTTTAAGAGAAGAGCTAAAACCAATGGCTAAGACTAAGATTAGAGTATTACATAATGGTATTACAACTTCTGTTCATTTACAACGTGGCAATTAACTATACTGCATATTTGCATTGACATTTATATGTTATAGAGTGCTGCAGGAAGGGGTTTTGAAACATGGAAATTAATTTCTGCACTGCTGGTTCCATAGTCCTGAAGCCAAAGATTTTTTAATAAATTTTGGGTTGAAATAACATCAGCTGGTTAACAAAGCTCAAGGTAATCCTTCACTCATTATTTTCTAAGCTTTTATGTGTCTTAAAAAATAGTGTCTGTTGACAAGTTGCTAAATGGAACTACAGAGGTTGTCAGAGACTTTGGTGTTGGTGTTGTGAATGAAATCAGGAGAGATGGTGAAAAATTATAAATACTGTTTTTTTTTGCAAAGACCAATCGTTTTGTGTCTTAACACCTCAATGTATCATCACGAGATATGTATTTTTGGACTCTCAGAGCTTTGGAACATTTGGTTGCCATTAACTTGCATTATATGGCCGAGGCCGACAGACTGCAACAGTTCGAATTAAAAATCTCTCTATTGATTTCTACTGAAGAAACAAAGTCACCTACATCTTGGACGCCCTGGGGGTAAGCAGATAAGCATCAAATTTTAATTTGAGTGAACTATCCCTTTAAAACACTGAAGAGTTGTCAGAAGCTTAGTGGTGGTGATGCTGAAATTCATTTAGAGCTTATCTTGAGCTTTCTACTTCTGGCTATTGGCAGAAAGAAAGACTGATTTATCCATTTAAAAATGATTCACATTGATAAAGTTGATGGTACTGCCAAAAATGATGTAACCAGGTGCAAAATTAAAAGTGTGGCCTCCACTTTAACATGTCAGTTTAAAACCTTTCAGGTAAAAAAAGAAACCTGGTCCCACTTGTTATTAAGTGTCCCCAATACCGGTGTAGTTCCATAGTAACTAGATGTGCATGTTTTAGGACTAATCGCTGCTGTTTTCCCCACATGTAAGTCGCTTTGGATAAAAGCGTCTGCTAAATGAATAAATGTAAATGTAAATGTAAATGCATGTAGTATGTACTTAAACACACCATTCTGAGGGTTGTTACAGAAATACTACAGCTGTAGATACTATGTACCGGTGTGTACTTACATAGTAACTAGATGTGTATCTAGTATGTAACCACAGTATAAGTACACAGGTAATAGGGACACTTAATATAAAGTGGGAACAAAAACCTTTTTTCCATATAAAAGACATTTATAGAACAGAAAGGTTCAACTGATATTAAAAGGGTCATGAATTTTGATCTTTTGACATATAAGAGGTCATTGTCCTATAAAAACATCCTGTACGTTTCGGAACTCAAAATGTTGTTAGTCTAAAAACACATTATATTGAAGGCAGTCTGCCAAAATGACAGCTTGTGGAATGTTCCAATCAATGATGTAATAGTGTGGATAAGCACCACATATGCAGAAGATCAACACCTGCTTCAACATAACTGGCTGTTTATGTGAGTAACTTTTTTCAATACATAGTCATTATTGGTTTGTTTGATATTTATTGAGTCATTTATGAGTTTTGGACTGAAGCACATCAGCGTCCATCTATGAGGAATGTATGCTGTCAAACATACACAACTATAGGCCAATCGTATCAAGTGGCCAGTTATGTCTAAATTTGGAAGTTTTTTGATATCAAATGTTGATAATAGTAGACCACAGAGAACAGCACAAAATAATAACAAAATCATGTCATGACCCCTTTAAAGGTTCTTCATGGATGCCAATAAAGAAGCTTTATTTTTAAGAGCGTACAGGGAGCAGTCAACACGCTAACAATGATGTCACTCACTCGCAGAGTCCCGCCTGACCCGGCTGGGTCTGAGCCCCACATGGCGAATCGGTCTGACGAGTCCCTTCATCTTTCTGCTCGATCACTCCACACACACCTGACGCAAAAACACCACAGCGAGGATGTATTTGGGCAAAAGGCAGTTTTCGACGAAGACATTTTCAGTGAAGGAAGTGGAACAGAGTGTGAAATAAAGCTGTAAGGAGTAGGTGGATGTGTGTGTTTGACTACGATTTCATGGTACAAATATAGTCTCGGTCTGAGAAGTGGTAATTGGATGGCCGTTTAGTCAGAAAACAGTGCTTTGCTTTATGTCCAGCTTTTAGGCTTTCATTACAGTAAAAGCAATTTTGCTTCACTGGGCAGTTGAGATAAAGAGTGAAATTGGAAGCAAACTAGACTTTAAGACGGAGACAGACAAATTAGATGAAGAGACAGACAGAGACAAAAAGATTACAGAAATACTGGGATAGATAAGACTGACTGAAGGTCCACTTACACCAAGGACGATAACTAAAGACAGCTATAAAGTTTTAATAATCATTTCAATTTTATGAGAATAGTGAAGTCCACACCACAGCTATAACAATAGCAGAAGTGCATTATTAACAGAATCTATTTTTTTTCCAACTCAGCAACGATACATATATTAACAGCCAATCAGAATCCTTCGAGCTCCAGCATTTAAAGCAACAGACACCTTAACTTTAGCGCGCATTTACTATAAACAACATTTCTGTGTGCTGGTGTGGACCCTAATATAGTTATCGTTCTTTGTGTGAACAGGCCTTTAGAACAAACTAAAAATATAATCCTCACGAATAAAGACGTACCAGTCTGTGCTCCTGGTGCAGTTTCCGTATTGTAGTTCACTCCCTTTTTCTAAGGAAACAAAGTGACGTTCAAACAAGTATCCGAAATAAAACAGTAGAGATGAGAAGTGATATTTCACAACCGAATCTGGCACACGAGTGCTGTGCGTGTGAACGTGTAGGAGGAAATGTGTGTGCCTGTGTTAAATCGAGAGTGTGTGCGTGTGTACCTGCAGTAAGGCCTGAAGCCTGGCAGGCTCCCAGTCTCGGAGGTAGAAGAGGCAGTCTCTGGGGTGATGGGCATGCAGACCTTTCACAGCACACTGGTTCACTGCACACGTCTGCCAGAGAAGGAGTGAGCAAGAGTGTGAGGGAAAGAGGATGAATAAAAAGGAGGGAAGAAACAGTGCTCCCGAGAAAGCTTCTACTTATAGCCCAGCCATAGCTGGCTTCAAACTGAATATCACAGACACGTACAGCGCTGAATAACATGCACATACAGCTACAAATAGGCACAAAGACTCCTAAGACAACAAGATGAGACAGGAACTCACTGTGTGGAAGGGGTTGTTACAGCCACTGCAGAACTGATACCTGCACTGAGAACAACTGAAGTGCATACAGCCGCCCCTGGCGAGAGCATACTGGAACCTGCAGTTAGGGCAAGCTACAAGACAGAAAACAGTGCATGACCGTTCTTTCACCCTGTTCTGTGGACATTTACATTGCGTTTGCTAAAAACATGAAGCATAATTTACATAATCACACAGACCGTGTTTGCCTATTGTCGTGACAATCAAACCACATTGAAAGTTCTCGTAAATATTGTAACAGTTAATAGATGAATA
>JAUYWG010000032.1:9999274-10034217 GCA_034779775.1 Enteromius afrohamiltoni
TATACTGCCCTCCATTAATATTGGCACCCTTGGTAAATATGAGCAAATACAGCTAACCATTTATTGAATTAAAACAATTTAATGTGAGGAGGAAATTCCTTATTCATGATGAAATAAATCTTTTTCTCCGATACGTGTCGGTCACAATTATTAGCATGCCGAGAAATTAAGAATATGCTTCAGAGATATTTTACTCATATTTAGATTTTTTTTTTGCACACCAGGGTGACTAGAAGCATGAAACTGTCCAGCCATGACTTCCTAAATATGAGGAACACAAAGGCTAAGTTTTGAAAATGCTCTGATGCAAGGATCCTTACACTGTCAAGCCTGCCCCATAAATCGGCTGTGAAAAAAAAAAAAAAACACGTCTCAGTGGTCAGCCTAGGGTCTGAGATATGCCACAATTATGCCGGTGATTGGTTGAACACTGTTTGTTTTTCTGTGGAAAAGTTGGTAGCACCGATTGTTTTTTTGGCGTAAACCCGACGTACAGCAATGATGTTGTGTGCACCCAATTTATAGGAGTCATCGCAGATACATTGAAAAAAAAAAAAAAGACGTCTGTGCAAATTGCGAACATGGCATTCCTGATCGACGGAGACGCAGATATCGCCATTAAGGAATGCGTCATTGTGTACGGTCGTATCTTGCTGAGAGGAAGACCGGTGAATATACTTATTGGGGTAAGTATATTGCTCATGCCCAAGGTAAGCCATGTCATGTCATGGAGCCTATGTCAATAATATGCTTACCGTCTCGTTACTGCATTAACCATAATATTCTTATACTTAAAAATGAAAAAATAAAAATAAATAAATAGACTGCATTATAAACTCTTGATCTGGGTAGTAAATGGTAAGCAAGTAAGTAACCTTTTTTGTAGAATTGTGCTTCAAATAAAGAACTTTATATTAACCATATTGTTAGTTAATCATTTACAAGTCAATATTGCCTATATGGACAGCGATGTAAAAAAAAAAAAAAATAAATAAATAAAAAAAGTTAACTTGTAAAACTGTGGTGTTAAATGTGATGCGGTTAAAAATTTGGGTGCACCTAACTTTTGTGCTGGGTGCACCAGTGCAACGAGTGCAAAAAATTAGTCTAGAGCCCTGATACATGTGTTAACTTGTGTGATACTCTCCAAAATAAAGTTGTTATTTTAGTTTTCTTTGCGTACAAAGTTTTATAACATAAGGTTGAACCACTGATGCTACTTGGATAATTTTATCAATTTTCTAGCCTTGATCGTTTAAGGATCCTTGCCGTCTGGGGAAGGTCAGAGACCTCTCAGAATGCACCAAAAATATCTCAATTTGTGTTCCCGAAGATGAACGAAGGTCATACAGATTTAGAACAACATGAGGGTGAGTACTTAATGAAAGAGAATTTTTATTTTTGGGTGAATTATCTCTTTAATGCATGCTGCACACCCATCTGCGTTGCAAATGATAGATAGCTAGATAGCCATCTACAGAACTTTGCATTTAATATTTCATCATACTGAATCAGTAAAATGATCTTCTGATGTATAGACGGAATGACAGATAAAAAAGAAAGCCAGAAGGATGGATTCAGAACAACAGAGAGGGAGGGAAAAGCCTAAAGTGAAACGTTTAAAAGTCTTAAGTGAAACGCTACATTAGAAATAACTACTAAGCAATCAGCACTCTCTCTCTCTCTCTCATGAGGTGTGAACAATCAGAATAAAAATGCCTGCAAGTGAAAAAAACCAACATCAATATTTGATTTGGTTTTCCTTCACCAATGGACCAAACAAAACAAAAACAAACAGACAGACTGTATGAGCAGGCAACATGCTTCTTAAGGCCTGTTCACACTGGGATGAATATTGCATGCAAATTTCGCCAACGTTTAACGCCTTGTGACTAAACAAAGGGCGCCAATGTGAGTGTGCACAAGCGTAAAATGCAATGCGTCATTAAAAAAAATAAAAAAATAAATAAAAAATAGCCCAGCCTTGTTTTTTTTGGATGATGTGTCGTGTTAAAAACTGGGCGACCAATGAGAAATATCCATGTTTTTTGCCAGTTGACAAAGAAGCATGTGAACGATTATAACTAGGGCTTCTTCTGGCTCCCTTCTTCTTCTTCTTCTTCTATGTGATAAGTGAGTGTCAGAAGCATAAAAGGTTGTGCAGTGCCACCTTATAGTGGGGTATTTCTGTTTTTCATTAAGCGCCGTCAGCTCATCGTCACTGAAAATCAGCGGAAAACACTGACGATATTTGTGCACGGTATTCGTCCCGGTATGAACAGGCCTTTAAGGTGAATTCTGCTCAGATCTATTCTGGCAGTCAGAGTGATGGCAGTGGTACGATTAGCTGTAAGAACACATGGATTATAAGAGTGAAAGTCAGGCTTCTGGAGCAGATCAAAAGAAGACTCACTGATCCCATTGTCACGCAGGTATCCGGCCAAGCCTTGCTTCTGGTACTCGGGGTCATTCTCTCGCTTCCACAGCTGGAACTGCTCACACGAGAGCCCCATATGCTGCGGCTCCCACTGCAAAGAGACACAAAGCAGTCACAAAAAAATTAAACATTAACTTTCATATTTTAATGAAGGTTCTAATCTAATCTGATACACAGTATTTTTGTCATTAGACATGCATACAAGAGTATGTTTTGGATTTGTTGGGAAACTGACTACTGTCATTCTATGCAGTACTTTTAATTACTCCCAAACATATCTCTTTCTTACCGTTTTTTTGCATTGAGCACAGAAGCTTTTCCTGCACTGCATACAGGTGACCTTGAGTTGATTGCCATCATAGATGAAGCCATAGGAGCACTGTGAAAATGAGAAGAGAGTAAAAGAGATGCATGGGAGGCTTGAGATGCAAACATAAAGACAACTGACATCATGCACCTCTTTTCAGATCAGTGTTAAATGCGTTTGAATGAGACAACTGCTGTTTGAGCATGAGAAAATGCGAACAGTGAGGAAGTGCAGGCAGGCAGTGTCACTCACATGGCTGCACCACAGGAACTTTGGGTCCTTGATGAGAGCCTGCTCAGTCAGTTTCTTGTGGAATAGATCGTACACGTCCGGTTCAAGACAATCCCTGAGCTGGTCAGTCACACACACACACAATGGTTTCATACATCACAGTGAGTATTTTGAAGTCTAGTTATACTGCTGCATTAAAGCTCAGTACTGCACTGCCCATCTCTATTTATTTATTTTCTCTCTTGCAGTACCTGTATGTCCAGAGTGGAGAAGTAGCTGTTTAGGTGCTCAGGGTCATTGATGTCAGGCTCTGTGCAGACAGGACACACCATGTCTCTGATGTGCTTGTCCCTTACCGCTATGGTGAAATGCTGCTTAAAACATCCACAGCACACAGAGCACTGGCACGATGTCAGAGACTGCATCTAAGAAAGACACCAAAAAAATAGATTTAATTTAAAGGTACTTTCAAACACATATATATTAGTCCATTTGTTTTTAATATTTCCATATAGAGATTTTTTGTGGACAAGACCCAGTAGGACTACTGTATTTTGCATTCCACTGAAGAAATAAAGCCATGCAAATCTGAAACAACATGATGTTGACTAGATTGTGACTCCCTGTCTCTCCCTCATGTTGTTCTAAAAAAAAAAAAAAAAAAAACTGACTTGCTTCTACGGAACTTGGAAAGAGTTTTTTTTGTTTGTTTTTTCATGTAGTTAAATTAACTGTTTCGGGTTGCTACTGCCTTCCATTAGATGTACAAGTATAACAACAGAAGTCAATGGGAACCAAAACTGTTCGACTAGCAAAACTCTTCAAAATATTTTCTTTTCTGTTTCACAGAAGGAAAAAAGTTGTGATGGTGAATAAATGATGAGTTGATGGTGATTTCTGGGTAAACAGTTCATGAGCCTAAAGGTAAGGGCGTTCTGATGTAAAAAAGTGCAAGATTTGGAGCAAAACACAGAGAAGGAGCTGACGCAAAGTACCTTGCTGTGGGGAAAAACTGACAGGCAGATGGGACATTCCTTATTCAGCACACGACGAATGAAGTCTCGGTCAGGTGATTCACGCACGGCCTGAACCACATCCTCCAGTGTGTATGTGGCTGCAGGGTCCCGCAGCAATGACAGAACCAGCTCACAGCGCCCCCAGCTGGGCAGATCAAACACTGCCAGCAGCCTACGGCAAACATGCTAAACGCAGACAAACAATTTGTAGCTTAAGACATGTTTAATAACATAACATTTTGACCACTGACCAATGTAAACATCTTCGTCTGTCAGCATTATGTAATCAATTAAATACGCCCCCACCCCCACCACAATTGGTGAGGTTTTGCACATCTAGTCATAAGAAAGCAATGCAGCGTCTCAATGAAGGTCCATTAAGGTAAAAGGCCAGTCACCTGTTTATCTGGATGGTCGATGTTGATGGGGGGCTCAGGTTCGTCGCTCCACATGCGCTGATGGAATGGCTCTAGTAAAGGGCGCTGCAGCAGAACAAGAGCCCCCCTCACATCCCCTCCACTCTGCCGCAGGGCTTCTTCACAGTGGGTCACATCATTAAAGCCCAGAGAGCCAAGCTCTTTTACCTAACAAACAAAAACAGAAAAGAAGGTCACATATACCAAGAATGCACCTGTTGTCTGCATGTCTGTGTCAGTGTCAGTATCACTATGACTGGAGGCACAAACACAGACTTTACTCACTTTAACTCTACGGTCTCGGAGAGCCTGTCTGACAGCCTTCTCATTATCTCCCCCTGCTGCCAGCCAGGCCAATTTGGCTTCTGCTCTGGACAGGGGCACAGCATTGCTCTTTTGTCCATCCTGGCCATTGTTCCCCCCTGAACAATTTGATTGTGCACTGGGTTCTTGCTGACAGGATGCAGCCATTACACAGATCTCATCGAGCACATGAGGTAGCTCTGCTTTCAGCCAGTCATACGGCGTTACATTGCTGTTTCCCGACACACACATGCTGGTGTAAACCTCCTCCGGGCTCACTCCTTTCTTCTCTCCCTCCTGAGAAAAGGACAGAGACAATGAGGAAGCTTGTACACTTCTGAGGATAATACTCAGGCTACAACAACAACAACCATTTCAGACTTACACGAATGAGCTGAATAAGTTTAAGCCCTTCCTCCCTCATCAATCTTTGCCTTTTCATATCATGATCCTCAGCGGGAATGACTTTAGGTGGGGCTGGAAGCGGTGTGACATCCTTTACTGGTGAGAGTGGGAGGGGCTTAGAGGGCGATAAAGCAGGCTCTGCTCTCGAAAGACAACACATTTCGCATACAGGTGTTGGTGTGTGGTTGACGAACGTACAAAACTGGCAAACCCACTGAATGACATAAGGAAAATTGGAGTCAAAACAGGGACTTAAATTCAGGATAAAACTCAGCATGAGTTCATTCATTTGCAATGTCAAATCAGAATATGCTCACCAGTTAATGAATGTTAAATAGATTATGTGTAACACCCACCAGCAGCATCAAAAAGTGATGTTTTTAGGACACCATAACAACATTGACTCATTATCACTATTAAACTGAACTTGGAATGGAGGAATGCTACTTTTTCAAGTTGAATGCACTGACACTATCGGATGAGAATATAACTGAGCTGAACTGATGACACTATTGTCTTCAGTAGAGCCGCTTTTAGCTGAATAAAATTAGTTTTTGCAATCTCAACACTGTTGAAATGAGTCAACACTGAATTTACTTGAGATGAATAACACTGTTGCCTTCTGTAGAGCTGTTCATAGCTGAACTGAACTCGTTTCATAATTAATGAACCTGAACATAATTAATTAAATGCTTATTCAATTGAACTAAATCAACACTGAACTGTCTAGAACTGAATATGACACCGTTGTATCTGTACAGCTGCTTTATAGCATCATTCGATGTGTCACATCCAAAGATCTTTGTATAAACTTTTTTTTTTTGATAATTACTATGAAACTGCTCTGAAATCTGTATTGTACATAACACTGAAAGTCACTTGATTAGAGGTATTGGCACAGACATTATACAGTTCACCTTTAAAATATATCAGTAAACAAAACAATCTCTCTCAAAAAAATTGCATATGTATGTAGTGGGTCGTGGCACCTGGCTATCCATTAGTCCTGTGGCAGTGGAGGTCGGCCGTGAGGGTGCGACAGGAGGTCTGGTGGCCAGACGAGGGCGCTCACATACCTCACACAGAATGCTGCTGCCTGCGTTCACTACAGTGCAGCTTTTACATTGCCACTCTTATTGAAAAAAAGTGATGGGGGAAAAAAAAAGAAAATTTAGATTTATTAGTCAACTACCCACCACATATCAAAGGCCTATTTAGTGTGGAAGAAATAAGGATGCGCAGTCTGACCAGATATTGTAGAGGGCTGTGATTGCTCTTCCTGTAAAGATGGAGCAGCAGAGGACAGGCGGGGTCGATCACAGGTTTCACATAAAACCTGATGCATTGTATTTACTGTAGTGCAGTAGGAGCACTGCCATGTTGACAACGATGAGCTAAAAAAAATAATAATAATTAAAAAAAAAAAAAAAAGACAGATCTGTTGAATAAATTCCTCTACACAAATATACTCTCCCAATCTTTCAGTGCTAACCTGAGCCGTTTCATGGCTTTTAAGGAAGTCACAGGAACCCTAATGTGTGTGGAACGTCCTGAATGGGAGTGATACAGTTTGTCGCATTCTGTGCACAGCCGCTGAGTACAGGTGGGACAGTGAGCAGACACTGGAAAGATACCACATATGGTGCAGTTCTCTGCAGAGCAATTTAAATGGAATTGAATAGAAAAAATAAAAGTAGACAGTCACACACAATTAAATATATTCTTTAAAAGGAAAGCGTGCCAGGCTTACCTGTATGTTTAGAGGGCACTAGAGAAGAAAGAGAGAGGGCTGGACTAAATGGAGATTTAGACTGAGAAGGAGTCGTTGCGGGCGAGAGAGTTGACTTTTCCCATGGTCTTTCACTAGGAGAGAAGACAGCTGCATCTGTGCTGGTTTCCTCATCCTGTATAGACATTATATGGACATTGTATTCCAGTAACTGTATTCAAATATACAGCAAAACGTAGTGTTTTCTATTCTAAAATGTATTTATTCATGTGACAGCATTTCTTTTTTACCAATATAAATGGCCTTACTGACAATTTTGATCAATTTAATGTACCTTTGCTGAATTAAAGTATTAATTTCATTCAAAAACCCAAAACCTTGAATGGTAGTGTATATATTAGTAATTATTATATTTAACCTCTTGTTATACGACTCTGCGTAGACATTTTATAACCACATAAATGATCAGTGCAGAATGGTGAAAAACTGTACCTGCACAGTGAGGGAGGGAATAAGTCTTTCAAAAAACTCTGGATGAGGATGGGTACCCTACAGAAAAGGAACAGATTCTAAGTAAGCTAAATGTTCTTGGTGAAAAAAAGAAAAGTGCTTATACTTTCCAGTCTGAGACCTTGATTAGCATGTCCAGCTCCATACGGAGGCACATGATCTCAAGGGTCACAGATGCAACCTTCTCAACATCCGGCTGGACAACATCATCAGGAAAGCTCAAGCCATCTTGCTGCTGATTGGTGTAGCCGTACAGGTTGAGTACTGCTCGGCCGCCCTGAAAGACAAGATACACAACAGTAACCAGATATTTTGCATGGATACAAAAAGCATCATAATCTCATTCGACACACACCTGTATAGAGTCTACGGTAGTCCTGAAGACGGGGTTGTTGTACTTTACTGTACGCCAGTACTTCGGCCTGTTGGGATTGGTAAGATTTGAGCCATACTTCTCCAAGATGTTAAGAGCAGTGGAAAGTTTCTGCAGCAGGCTAAGGGACTAAAAGGATTAGAATATATTAATGCACAACAGAAAAGTCTGAAGAAGAATACATTACAGCTCAGCAACAGTTGGTAAATATTAACTTTTATTTGCATACAAATGAATGGAAACAGAACATTTTTTTACAAAACACTTAAGATGTGACAGATTACCCAGTGCTATATATTATTATGCGCTTTATGTCAGTCATTCACATAGCCAGTGTGAACCATTGATTCCCAATATAAACTGTCAAGGCAGTAACCACTGTAGACATTTCCCCCTCCCAATAATCACATGTGGACAAATTGTCACCCCATAAATATCTGATATTATTGATGTTTTTCTTCTGTAGACTATTGCGTCCCACTTCGCTTATTGTTAAATTACAAAAATGTTAAAAAGATATATTTTCAGGCAGCTATGCCATAGCAGGGTCACAGAGCTCAAAGTCAAAATGAATGAGATGGCCCATCAAATCAAAGAACGTGGGCTCACACAACCCAAATATAACAGTAATATCATCACTCCTGGGATGTATTGAAGGGAGTTTTCAGGAGTGATGATGTTACTGCACCGAGGTCAAAGAGCTGTGAAGTGCTCCTCAGCCATACATAATAGTTATCTTTTTTATCCGCTTGACAAAAATCACTATGTTTTATTTTGTGTCACTATACTTACTCATGTGACTAGTCAAGTAACCGTCTTTAAATAGGGAAAACGTGGAACTGTCTAAATTCATCCTTATTTGAAACCTAAGGTATGAATGGAGCTAAGCTAAAAGCTAACACAACGGCACCAAACGCTAGAGCGATTAAGTGCAAGCACTGAGACAGGAGAGATATGTATAAAATCGTCTAAGTTGAGGGAAGAACATAAGGGAAAACGCCACTGTTTTTCCGTATTCCACTAAGTATATAAATAGTTTTACTTTTAATGTTTCTTTAATGCTGTTTATTCCTTTAAATACTAAATTTGTTTAAATTAAAAGAACTATTACTATCGCCTTGGTCCCCCCAATCATCAAAACTTGGGTCATTGCCTTGCATGCAGTAAATACATGCAAACGGTCAGATCATCAAAATGCCAAACTTTTGCTTCCTGTTGTGTAATCATATACTCTTTGAACTGCGGAGAAAAATGAATCATTACACCGGCTCTCACCTCTTTCCTGTTATTCCCACTACTGTTCTCCATCAGCATGCTTTCAGCAGCAATGTAGCGATATTTGCTGGAGGGCGGAAGGGGGATATCGGCCATGGCTGCCACCCCTGCCCTCATCTCCTGGGCAGAACCTGGATTAGACAAGCTGCTTTCCGCGTTCACCCTCACCTCCTCCAGCTGATCAGTGAGAGAGGCCATAGCAGAAACTGAAAGTCATCAAAGCTTCGTGTATAAAACACACAGCGCCTGCATTACCAGAAATCATTGTTTATTTCATGCCAAAGCATTAGGAAACAAACTAATTACTCTGTACTTGCGTTTATAGTTAAAAGTTTAGAGGCATTAGACAATGTGGCTTAACGTTACTGATTTATGTCTGAAGCATTGTCAACAACACGTCTGTTGATTCTCTTGTCAAACATACGGTGTAATTCTCTGGTTTAATTGCAGTCGTTGTTAATATTTTATAGATGTACATGACTGTCACATTTTTAAGTAACCCGCGTGAATGTTTTTAAAACAAAATCACGTTAGCTAACTTATTACGCTAGCTAACGTTACCTTGTGAATGAAAGTGAAACCATAACAACTCACACGAAGCTAGTTAGCTACTTCTTAAATCAGTTCAATCTCAATTTTCAGACATAAACTGATGGCTTAAGGTGTCCGTTGTTACTTGTGTATCCTGTACAGACAGACGTGTTTACAGACTCAAATAAAACCCTAACGTTAGTTGGTTTAACTCGCTCGCTGCTATACTAGTAGGCTAGCAGGCTAACGCTTAGGAATTACAGTCAAAACACCGGCCAGCGACATTGCAGAGAAACGTCTAGATGTGTCTCTGTTAATACTTTTAGTCGAGTCAAGTGTCTATATTATTTTATGAGCTGTCGATAAATACTAACATACTCACCGCTTATTGACAGAGAAGCAGTGCTCCCATTTCACTCATACGTGAAACTAAAACATACATCTGCGTTTACCCGCAGAGAGGCGCTGTGAGGAAACACAAACTGCATTGCATTAAAAAAAACCTCAAACTATTTATTCTAAATGAATAAATGGACAAGTAAAAGCAGTGAACGACTGCTGTAACACTACTAGGTTTCTTTACAGAAAACACTGTGTTTGATATAATTGTATATATATAATTGTATAATTCTAATACCAAATCATACTGTGTGGAATATGAACGAACACTGTAATGCTACTACTATTAGTACTACTAATAATTTTATTATAAATGAAAAACATAAGAGACAACTTCTTATGACAAAATCCTACGTCAGCGTTTCGAATATAGCAACAATTGGATACACCTGCTGGCTGGCATTTGATTGCATTAGTGAAGCTCTGAAAACACACATGCCACCTATAAATCCGAACTGCAAAGCCTTAACGATAGAGTTAGTCGCTCTCGCTCAATGCACATTTAAGTCCACTTTGTCACTTTCACATCTAAGGTTAGTTGTTTACGTCGCTACATTTGAACAGTATTAGTAGCATGCGTGTCCATTTTTAAGTTTTCTGCCGTTTGCTGGTATTGCACGTTTTCTTCTCTTTTTTTTAATCATTTTTTTTTTTTTTACAGTATTGCGGTGTTTTGTATCCTGTGTTGTCTTTTGTCGTCTCTTCACAAGAAATGGAAGGTAATCTTCTTAAACTCTTTCCAGTGCTTTTCTCTGTAGTTCGGGGCAAGCAACTGAGCAAAGAGTATAATATCCTACAAATATACAAATGCCTCCCTTTTTTCCCCTCAGGAATAAACAACACCTCACAATCAATGGGAGTTGGGCAACCTCACCATCCAGTAAACCACACTAGACCCTTTTTCTATGTTCAGCCACCATCTCAGCCTTATTTCATGTATCAGTGGCCCATGAATCCATATGGCCACTATGGCTTTCCAGGGCCAGGTAAGATCAGTCTCTGAAACATTGATTATTGTAGGCTTCCATTTGAGTTGATCACAACCATATCTTTTTCTTTGTTCCAGCTATGCACTTCGGTCGTCCCTACATGGCCCCATATCAGTTTATGCAGTATCCAGGGTATGTGATCCCACATGCACCCATGCAGCCAATCGATTACAGAAGAATCAACCCCCACTTCCCCTCTGTTGCATCCTATGATTTGCGTGTCCGCCAGCACTTTCAACATGCAGGGATGCATCGGGAAACTGCCTGTTCTGAGGTCCAAACAGATCCTAGTGATTCAGTCAACAAACTGATAGACAAAATTGAGAGTCTGAAGGCCTGTGAACAAGGTGGAGACAAGGGGCTTAACACTGTGGTCTCCTCCACTCCTGATGTAGTGCAGGGAGAAAAACTGACCGGTTTAAATGAAGACTCCAAGTTGGAGCTTGACTCTCAGGAAGGAAAGGAGGAAAAGGTCAATCCGCTCACAAGGCCTACGACCTACAGTGATTCTGCGTATGATGCTGAATCTAGCCAGGGTAGACTGGACGAATGTGTGTTATCAGATGTGCTTCCCCTTGACAGTTCATCTGTCCATGAGGAAGAGGATGCTAATGGGGACGATGAGCAACAGAGTGTTTCTGAAGAACTGTGCTGCCAAAATGGGAAGCCAACAACCAGTGCAACTGGCAATGTGTTCTGTAGCGGTATCAAAAGTACTGCTGATCCAACAGAGAACCTTGATTTGGAGAAACCAGGTGATGAGCAGGTACAGAATATTGCATCTACTGATGCTGCTGCAGTTATGGAGCCTCTTATAAATATCTCTGAAGACTTTGACCTGCAGTATCAAATCCTTCGCCTGCCCTGCAATAAGACAACAACTGGCCTCAGTCTTGAACGAGAGATTGACCCACTTGTTTACTTTGATTCTCCAACTACTCTGTTGCCTCCACAAAACTATCTGTCCTCAATTGGCAGTGCATATTCCTACAGCTACTACCCCCAAGTGACCCAAGAGCGCCAGAGTGTCCTGAGTCCATCCATTGATGAGCTCTCTTCCAGAGACGAGATGTTCTCCACTGATGTTGAGGATCTCGAACTTGTTCCGGGGCATGTGTATGTCGGTGGTGGCAGGCTGGCTGAAACCAGTGACGTGCCTGTTCGCTCAAGGAAAGAGCTGTTAAGCATGGAAAAAGCTTGCCCTGGCTGCCAGAAAACATGTGTGTGCTGTGGCTCAAGCTTGCAGGAAGAGGTCGGAATGTGCAAAATGGCTGAGCGCAACCATCCTGAGAGGGAGGAGGTGTCTGATCAAGAATGCGAGTATGACCTCGACGCAGAGGTGCGGAGTAACTGTGAGTCCCCGAGAACGTCTAAGAGGAAGTGTTGCAGCAGGCATGCGCTGCCATCTTGTGGGCATCACTGTGCCAAACACCGGCACAGGAAGCTGCTGTGTGAAGGCCAAGAAAGCTGTGATCTACGCGAGCAGGCTTGTGTGCATCCCAAAGGAGAGTGCTGTGAGGAGTATGGCTCTCTGGTTAAAGCAGATAAGAGAATTCAAAAGGGAGGCTTGTGCAGGCCTTGTGTTGGTAAGGGTTTGGTTTTTATTTTACATTTTAATGGTGTCACAAGGTGGTCGGCTCATGTAGAAGTTTATTTTTAGAACAACAATGGAGAGAGGGTGTTGTCTCTGAACAAGATAATTGGGTGAGCTGTGGTGCCAAACCAAGGGCTTGGAGGCAAGTTAGTGGACCTCAAGATCAAGGTAGGTGACTTTAAATTGTGGGCGAGGGGTTTTGCCTACTTTATTGTGAAGTCTTTAAAGTTACTGAAGACGTGTGAAGTATGGCTTGTTTCTTAAATGGTGTTTTTGATTTGTGAAGGGAGAACTCCATTAAGAAGGTCGACTTGTAAGACAGTCCACCAGCAAAGGCCAAGAAGTGAATACGATGACTATGATGAGACCGACTTTACCTACTGCCAGAGAGGCAGAGGTGAGTTTAGTGTTTTAAAGAAGTTTAATCATTACTTGGTTGTGACTTATTTGTGCTATATCTTCATCCCATCAGGTGCTATAAAGAAAAGGGGCACAAGATACTAAACCACGATGCACTGCTGTAATACTTAAATGTATTACCCTAAACTTGTGTAAAAAAATATTAATAATGCACTTCACAATGAATGTACACATGGACACTGTTCTTGACTGTATGTAACTTCAAAAAAAAAAAAAAAAATGAATGCAATGATGTACACATTGCTGCATTTCCAGTGCTCAAGTTAACTTTCTATTTTGAGTGCAATGCATTCATCTTAATATTATGCTGAGACTACTCCCACTGGACCAGGCCTTGACCTATGCCTAGAAAGCCTTTTCTCATGTGACTCGATTGGGAGGTGTGGATCTTGTCTGGTGTGCAAGAGTAAGAATCTTCGCATTGGTCAAGGACTGGCCCACTGTGACTGGTTTCAAATGTTGGGCACTGGAGGTACAGCTGGTTTAAGGGTGATGAGGGGAGGGAAACGGGGAGGATGAGAAATAAAGTGGACCTCTTGGCTGTTTGGCTACTCTTAGTCCAGATGTGTCTTGTTTTTATTACTGTGCTATTTTTATACGTTGGTGTAATGTTGACATGCAGACAACTCCATAGCTGTACAGTGTTATTGTGTCATTAAAGCCTCAGCATTGCACTTGACCTGTGTCTTTTTTTTTTTTTTTTTTTCTTTCCTCCCATCTGCCCTTCCCATTTGCTTAAAAGAAATGCTCCCTCACCATAGGGTGCATTTCTTTATTGCTGTTATCCATGTGTTTTTAATTTGCAAGTGCCAGCTCATTACCGTGGGTCTCTGCTGATGGTGGTTAGCTTTAAAACAGAAAATCTAACACTAGGTATTTGAAAGTGCGTGGTTTTTAGTCTTTCCCTCTGATTACATTCTAATATATATATATTTTTTTTTAAAGAACGTTTAGGTGACTGCTCAGTCTGAGTAGAGTTGACACTATTTCTACATGAGGTAAAAAATATTAGCCCGCATGTCACAAGCTTTTCAGATTCTCCCTCTGATTTTATATTTCAGCATTGCAATACGTTATGTCGCTTTGAATGACAGCTTTGACATTTAAAAAGTCGGTTTGATGGCTTCCTCTAAATTTAATCTGATTTTTGCCCAGAGGAATGGTATAGAAATGGATAAACAACGTGTCATGTAATACTATTCATCAATGCGCAAAATAAAACCTTTTCTAACAGCATTGTGAGCATATTCGGTAGGCTAGTTCAGGTATCTCTTAATGGTATAAACCCTACTTTTAGCACTTTTGCATAAAGATGCTAAAAACCAACGGAAAGTTTTTATGTTTTTGCAATATTTACTTAAACTGAGGATTATGTGATTAAGAAGCTCCTTTGTTGTACTTATCGTGTAAGGCAAGCACGTATTTGTTTTGTAACAAATATAATCCGCCTTCAAACGACTAAACGATCAGACCTGTTTAGACTCGAACAGCGCTGGTCAAGGGGCGTGGCAAAATGATTAGCGGGTTTCTTATTGGCCGTTCCCTTCGCAGACGTCGCTCGCTATTGGCTGCGTTGAGGGAGTAGCAGAGAGCGTTTACAGTACAGCCTTTGAAGAAGGCAGATTGAAGTATGACAGATGAAGCTGCTCCGCACGCGATGTTCGCCGTTTGCATAGATGAAAACACCTCTCAGTGTTCAAGGTGAGTCCCCCCCCCCCGAATCTTTTCAAAGAAACAGGTGAAACTACTAAGCTTTCCTATTTGTGCATTTTCATTAAAGTTGTTCTGAGAAAGGCTGTACTCTTAAACAGAGTTTGCAGCAAACAAAACCTGTTTGTGTCAGTTTTGTTCTATTGTGTCGATGTATATTTGTTGCATTACGTTTCAACCACGGTTTTATAACCTGCGCTCCGCGTGTAACTTTATAGGAGCACATCTGCTCAAGGCAACTTCAGCCTCTGTATCAAGCCATCAAGTTTTGTATTGTGGTTCACTGTGTTTCGTTGTGTTATGCACCAGTGCAGCACGGAAGGAACCTGCTCTTCTACATTGCAGCATGGTTATTTTGGGCAGCTTTCTGTCTCTGTTCCGGTTTAAGTGTTGTTTTGATTGTTTAGAGACGCGCAATAATGGCCGCATGTCAAAATATTGTGAGCTGCCTAACTAGACAGCATTTCTGGGTGACAGAGGCGTGCAAGATGCCCAGAAATGTAAACAGCTTGCTAGGTTTTGAGACACAGCCAGTGGCAACTAGTCTAAATACGCCTGTTTAGGAAAACAGACGTGCCCTGATAATGCCTGTACATGTCACACAATTCAAAATATTTGGTTACAAAATTGTCTTTACGAATCCCAAACTTTAGCTCAGAGAGTCTGTTTATGTGTCATTCAATCCAAAATGTTGATATCAGAGGTTATTTGTCTTTTCTTTGCCCTTGTGACTTAATTAGTAAATTCCACTGATATTATCTTGCGTTATCTCATCTCAGTGCTTTGCTATCAGACAACTGCTTGATCCACTCAGGATTTGAGCTGCTTTTTTTCTCTATACGTTTGGTTTTATTATTAACATGGGTTTGTGTTGATGATCTGCATGTGCTTTAATCACTGTAAGAGTTGTGTTAATTTGACACCCGTCCAGACAGCATTTCAGTACAAAGTTAAACGCTTATCTGCTTCCTGTCACAAACACACCCTGCTCAGCCGAAGTTCGGTGTGTTTTGTTTCGAAAATAAACACACATGAAGATCTTTGTGACTTTGCCGCATAAATTATGTCACCCTGGGATGTTTCTCATTTCTGCATTGTTGTTTGTGCAGGTTACCGTTGGAGGTGGTGGGCTGTAACAACCACATCTCGCAGGCGTCGTATGTTGCGTGAAAAAAAAAAAAAAAAAAAAAAAAAGGCATCAAAAAGCAAAGGCCAAGGGCATGCATGAATAGTGCCCCTCCCCACCTGCTCTAGTCAGTGCATTGCCCTTGAGAAATGGCTCACGGCCTTAGATTTTAAATGTGACATTTTTCATTTCCCCCTTTTCTTTACCCCCTTCCTGACAAATCCCCTGTTTCAGCTGCATCCGTCAGGTTGATGCTCTAGTATAGCGCACAGCAGACGGTTTGTTATCTGCTTGTTTCGTTGTCTTAGATTTTTAAGACATCAGACCGAAGATTGACCCTCATTGAAGCTTCCACCATGGGATTCAGGTTGAAGATAAAATCCTAAAGGGACAGTTTCACATAATATCTTGTGAGGCACATCTAGTGTAACAGTCCTATTGTATTTCTTTAGTTGTGCACTTGATCCTCAGTTGTTTAAAGTAAAAAAAAAAAAAACATTCCGGGTAGAAAATACATTAAGTGAAAGCCAGCTTGCTCAGCGTAAAATGAAAGATTGATGCCAGTACAAAAGCGAGAACTGAAAGGACGTGTTCTCAAGGTTACACCTTCTCAAATATTTTATGATTTAGTAAATGTGCCCACAGGACGTTTAATAGATTGGCACATTTTCTCCCCTGTGTGCCGTATCGGAATAGCTGAAGGAAATTAAGCTGGACTGGTTTTCATGGTAACTGAAACACTATGAGAAGCACAGAGATTCCCTATAATGGTGAAATGGACTCAGAGCATCCACATTTGTTTTATTTTTTATGCACTTTGCAATGACACCAGTTTGATGTTAACCAATTCAACTTCAAATGATGAACTTGTCTTATTTAGCAAAAAAGGTTTTCGTAAAGCCCCTTACATGGCATTCATGTCTGTAATTCTGTAAAGCTGTCTGTGAGATTGCATTAATGCATTTTGATAGGAAGTCCCAAAGAGAAGGGAAATATTTCTGCTTCTATATCACAAGATAATGTGCAACTAATAACGGATGAGCCCTCAGGGGCGTCCGTTCGTTCATACTAGAATAGCAGGCTTAATTGCATTATTAATTATTCTTCCCCTCATGGGCTTGAGTGGAATTTATACGTATATGAGCAATTACTTGCATGGTATAAACCTTTTGAACTTGAAAGGGAAGCATGCCACACATTAACTTTTGTTTTACACGTCACGATCACATGAACAAATTATGATGTTATGGCTGTAAGTGTGAAAACAGGAAGTCTGGAGTTGAGGCTAATGCTGAAAACTTGGCCGCAAGCCATTTATCTTTAACTTAGGCACTTGATGTGTGTTGATTCTTTTCTCAGGTGATTGACATGTGTACTGGCACACTTCAGTTCGCCTTGAGTATTTCTACCTTAGTGACAAGCATTGAGCAATTAAAATGCATATTAGCTGTACAGTACCTGAAGGAAACAAATGCCCTCAAATAAATTTTAGATGAGGTTAGGAAATGTTTTTAGGCTCTGAATTGGTTAAGGTCAGAAGGAAGCTAGAGCGCTGGAGGGGTTTTGAACTCCCATTCATTGGTCAGCTTCATGCATGCTAATAGTCATGTGTCATGCAGGGTTCAGAAATTGTGCCTATGGGCTCAACTAAACTAGGTCACATTTTGCTGTTGCTTGTAAGGGGAAGTTTTTCATTCAGTGAAAATTTGTACTCCCATTGTGTGGCCGTATAAACACTCTTAAGTGGATTAAACTGCCCATTGAGTAAAACTGATTACAAGGTTATGTTGTTACCAGAAAACAACAAGTATGTATTTTATCATAAACATTAAACTGTATATCTAAAGATCAAGCAAACAAAAATAGAAGAGGAATACAAAGCAGAGAAAAAAAAGCAGAACAAAAGAGCACAGATCATGGGAGGAACTAGATGTGTCATTTGCAAGGTATTTCACTCCCTTATCATGATTGTGTGTTTAGATATGACTTTCTGTATTTCTCAGTCTGAGTAAGAAAAGTCATAAGTCATTCCATTTCTTTGGAAAAAACTTTTTTTTTTTCTTCATTGCGTATTAGACAGCAAAATGTATCCATTTTGCTTATTAAATATATAAATGTAAATAAATACATGCATAAATGATCCTGGCCAAAATATTTCAAGTCTGTGCTAAATGCATGTTGTTAACAGTGCCAGTCTTTTAAACTGAAATGATTTTGAACCTTCAAATGCCACAATATTTGCCACTTCAAGTAGCAGAAAGTACATTTCCAATCTTGAAATACGTTTTGAGCAAATGCAAAATGTGTTTTAAAAATAGAGTTATAAGAATTTTTTATTTGGACAGAAAGTATATGGAAAAATAATGAATAGGAAATAATATAAGAAAATAAATATTTAAATACATATTTATTTTCTATATATAAATTATTTATTTATAATAATAATAATATATTTTGAGACAGTGTATTTTTACATTTTTGAAGTCTGAAAAGTTGCTGAACAGTTAGGGTATAAAGATTGTACGCTGATGAATTGCCAGTCTATAACACAACCACAATTGTTTAGCTTACGATTAGATTAATTATTAAATGAATCAGAAAATAATTGTAGCTGTGTGTCAGATGCATTTGGGTAAGCTGTGAGAAGAATGTACTATTAGAAATGGATTGAAAAAAAATAATCTAAAAGCACCTATTTCTTTATTATCATGTATTTTCCCTTTTTCAGAAACATTTCATCATTAAATGGGGAAGGACATTCCTGTGGACTGCTTTTTCCAACTGTGCTCATCGAGTGATTTAAAACCCTCCTGGGATCTATACTAAACCCATGGTAAGAATCACTCCATGTTCAATCAAGTCATTTCACATACTCCTAGAATTAATCACAGATAATTATCCAATTAAGCCGTTTTGTTTCCAGCTCACACGCACGATATAGCCTCAGCATTCTTCACCATCGTTTTCTAGGCTTAGGGTGACTGTCAGTCCTAATCCCTGCTGATTTGTTTACTTATCCAGGACGTCTACATCTAAGTCAAGCCTGACAAGAATTTAGATCCAGCTCACAGCTAGCGCATAATAAACGAACCCCTTTTCCTGCGTCTATATGTGCCAAACCCTATCCCCTGGATTAAATTCTTGACGGTGTTTTGATGCAACATATTTGTCTCTCTTCCACAGGCAGAGCCAGACGTGGATTAAAGCACTGACGCCCCCTTCAGCACAGAGTGGTTTACGGAGAAAATCAGTGGCGATACAAATCGACAAGAAAACTGCCATTAAAGCAAACGAAGAGCCACATTTTAAAGAACAATGGACACCTTGTCCCAGAACTCCAGGCTTGAGTGCCAAATCTGTTTCAACTACTTCAGCCAACGGCGCCGTCCTAAACTCCTGCACTGCCAGCATACCTGCTGCTCCGTATGTCTGAGCCAGATGAGGCTCAGCCAGAGAGAGCTCCGCTGTCCTTGGTGCCGTTGTGTGACGCAGGTGCCCAACGGACTTTCGGTTTCCCATCTTCCAGATGACCCGGAAGTACTTTCCATTATCAGTCTGTCTCACTCCTCCGAACACACTCCCATATTTATACACTTACCCAACAGCGCCTGTTATCTGCTGCCCGTCCCTCTGGACACCGATGAGACGACGCTTCCTGGACAGCCAGCGTGCCGTTTTGGCTCTAAAAGCGCCGGGGTGTTAAACGTCTCTGATGGCGGGAGCCTCGTACTGAGGGACGACACAGGTGAGGTGGTGATGGAGGAGGAGGAGGAGGAGGAGGTGGCGGTTAAAAACACTGCTTGGACTGGGGTTTGCACTGTGCTACTGGTGGCATTCATTTTGATTTTTCTGCTTGGGATCGTGTTGCATAACATGTCCTGCGTGTCCAAACGCTTCACTATTATTTCCTGCGGATGAGACTGATTCTACAGGTTCACTTGTGAAGGACCAACTGCTGGTTTGGAATCTCTTTATGTGATTGTGATTCATGTACATCGCATATCTGGTGACTTATGTATGTGGTAGATGAGCAGAAGGGAATGAAAGAAGTCAAGGACAAGCTATGCAATTTGGGGTATTTCAAAAGCCTGTAAAAACCCTGATTTGTTAATACATAGGGAGTTTGTTCATTTAATGTGCAGAAATGTCATTAAAGAATTTAGCAGTATTGACTCTGTATTTGCATGTCTTGTATGTACCTGGGGGAAATTAACTTAGTCTGTAATACTACAGTAGAGCTGTGCGTTATTCACAGTCAGGAGGCGTTTGTGACTGAACACTAAAATGTAGAAATGAAATTAGATATTGCTACATAGCTGCACTGCCTTTAAATACTGTTTATTGCCATGTTTGATTGCTGTATGTTTTAAGGTGTTTCAGTTTCTTTAAAATGGGACAAATCATATGTTTTTATTGGTAACAAACTGTTGCTTTTTTTTACTAATGGGTTTTGACTTTGCCTTTGATTAAAAGAGTGAAAAAATCTATCTTTGATTTGTGTGACATTAATTTATACTTCATTCAAAACTATTATTAATATGATGCTATCTGCATGCTACTTAAAAAATGCACAAATACAATATTGTTAATGTGGGACCAGTAAGAATGCTTATTATAGAAATTAATACTTATTCAGCAAAGATATATTAAATCAATCAAAATTAAATGTGAAGACATTTACAGTGGATTAAAAATCAAATAAGTAGTTAATTTAAACTCTTATTAATTTTTTTAAATGTATTAATCTAATATAAACCTTTAAAAACAACACATATTTACCACACAAATATTGTTTTCAACATAAGATAAGAAATGTACCATGATGGTGGCTAAACAAACTCAGAGTTACAGGATTAGTTTTGTTGGTACCACGAAGCTAGTCATCAACTTTCTCTGTAAACTCAGGCTTGATCCTGAGTTAATGTAGCATGTGCACATGAAAGTAATAATAACCAGCCAATCACATGCCATGCTTTTAAACTTTAATTCACTTCTGGTGAGAGAGGTTCACTACCAAAGATTAAAAGATTGAACAATATGAGGAATTTAAACACATTTACACAGTAAGATAAAACAATCTTTAATTGAAAGAGGAAAATGTAAAAAACAAACAAACAAAAAAGTGCAAGTAAGCTGTAAAGATGATAATATTTCTTAATATTTTTGAATATTTAAAGTATAACACTAAAATAACGTAAACACTTAAAAAATGTCATATGTAATGTCATAAAAAATGTCATAAAAAACTCATATGTAGTCATGTTTACTTATTTATACTGCATATTATCTATGTTTATATTAATTTAAAAGCCTATCACTATTAAACTAAACCGGATGAAGAAGTAACAGATTAGAGATAATAATTCTATAAATAAGAAGTATAATAATTATTTAAATAAGAAATTCTAAAAATAATAATCTAAAGAAAATCTGATGATTTTATCTTCAAACAATGTTTTACTATGCAGCGTGCTTTAATTTGGAGTAAGAGAAGCTAGGGGAGTGGCTTTATTGCATCAGACATGTGTCACCTTGCTGGAAGCTGATTGGTCAAATTCTGTTTTAAGCTCTCAAGAACATAACCTGCCCCGGAGCAGGTTAGCAGTGTAGCATAAGCTACCATGGCAATGAACACTGCTAAAAGCCAAACCAATTTCATTGTACCTAAAACCCAGGATTGGTGCAAACTAAACTTAAACTTACCTGGCTAGCCAGCTAATCCGGGTTCCATGGTACAGACCCCCGAGCTACATTTGCCAAAAGCATCGTAAACCTAAATACATCCCCATTGGAACCAATGGAGCAACGATCAACTTAGGCTTATGAAGCTTTTGGGAAACGCAGCCCAAATTAGCTTGTTTTACTAAAGCATCAATATAATAATAATAAATTCTTAATAACTTCATAAATGTTTTCTGTAATTTTGATTTCTGCAACTTTAATGAGCTGTAAGTGACTTTTTTATAGTAAAAAAAAAAAAAAAATCATACCGACCCTGAATTTGTTAATGATATTATGTCACAGATGGATGTTCCTCAGATGTTATTAATTATGTTATCAGAAACATGTCTAACATTAAATTAAAGGGATAGTTCACCCCAAAATTAAATTTCATCTTCAGAACACAATTTAAGATATTTTTGATGCAATACGAGAGCTTTCTGACCTTTTGTAGACATGCAGCACATCTTAAATTTTCCCTTGAAATGTGAAATGCATCTACCATTATGGAGTATCATGACATGTTTTCCTCTGCATGTAAACAATGCTTGCGCGTGGTGCTGCTGACGGAGGACATGCATTGTTACATTGTTACCGTTCAGAGGAAAGCACACACGTGTCCTTGGAATGTTCCTGGGTCTGGAAACTCTTTATTACTAGTTTGTTACTATTATAATCCTAAATCAATCAATGGTTTTAATTCAATATGTATTCATTAAAACTAAATTAAAACCAAATAACAATTTTCTTACAATTTATGATTTATCACATTTGTACATTGATATCAAATGTGAGATGAGCCCAGTGCAGCTCACCCATCTGCATCAAAAGCTGTCAACACCACCCATCATACTTGACTGATGACAGTATTTTGTTTTTTCCACCTGCTATAAAAATAGAACGAATCTGTTGTATGCATTTTTTTTTTTTTTAAGTCAGAAATTCCTTTGTATTATTACAATACATAATGCCCTGTGTTTTACATGTATGTTTTTAGTATATTTAAAGTGTGTACATAGTGGAAAGGCATTGTTTTGGATTAAAATATCTGCTAAATAAGCATGTGTAAGTAGAAGCGTGTCAGCTGAAAAAGCATCAAAAGGAGAAAAAAACTTGTCAATCCCATTTCTTTTTTACATTTAAATTACATTTAATTTAAAAAGTAAAAAAGAAAAGATGGGTGTGATATTCCAGGAGCCTCCACAGATTTAGGCCATGTTATTGTGTCAGTATGCATATTTAGAGCTCTGCCTATCAATGCCAAAAGAGCACACCTCATTTACCTCGGCCTGCATCTTTCAACGTGCAACAGAACTGCACGCATTTGCTAAAATCATGCAAAGTGCCAGGCAGCACTGTACATGATTGATGGTGTTGTCCACATGTCGGTTTCTCCTCTAACTTTAGTAAATCACCTATCCAAAGGGGCCTTTAACAGGCCATTAACACACAACACCGACACAATCCATCTTCGGTCACACACGCTCACAAATCCTCTTATGCGCCGCACAAGGATGTTGTCATCTGCTTCTGAAATATATATTTGGGAATATATGGATAAAAAATATTGTCAGGACAAAAAGCTTGGGCTAAAAAGCGTAAAAAAACCCATCTGTTCTGACATATTTTCAATCTTAACTGTCAGTTGTAGGCTTGAAGACAAATTAATCCCAGCTAACGGCTTGTGCTGCAATAACAAGCCTAAATTCAGAGGGACCTGCATGATATATAATTTTATTATTAATGGAGCTAAAACAGCAGGTGGTATACAAATAAATAAAAAAATGTGTAAAATCACTTTCTCATGCATACAGGTGAAGTATCAACACATACACGAGATGCTTGATTTGAGCATGTTAACTGAAACATGCTATTTAAATTAATGTTACCATGAATATTTGACTCATAGTGCTCAGTATCTCTCAATCTAATAATTAAGGCAGGCCTATTTATTTAGTAGCTCCAGCCATTATTTGGTCCTACCAGCAGAAGGCACTACCACACTGCAAAACAGTTGAACAGAAACTTGAGTAATTCCACTGACTTTTCCTTTAGAATACACACACACACACACACACACAATAATGTGTACATCTTGATTAAGAGCAGGTGCAGTTTAGACATGGTATATAGGGAATGACTCTTGCATGCTGGTTTTATGAAAAGTGATAATCTATTCCCTTTGGTCAATGTGGCTCCAATATTATGCCTTTCAAATCTCATTTATAATTTAATTCACATGTTCATCAGTCAAAAGCTGCAGGATTTGTTAAGGAGATCACGTATAATACACTTCACCTAGATGAAGAATAAATTATTAATAATAGCTAATATTATAAATGTTCAAAGATTAAAAGTAAACGCTGTGAATCTCTTTCGCTCACAGTGCTGTAGGTACTGACAACTGCAATCAGAGGTGTGAAGAGGGAAGACTATAAATAAATAAATATTCATCCTGTGTTTTTTCATAAAGAAAGAATCTCTAGAGTTCACAGCCCAGACGAGCGATTTCTTCTATTAGAAAGTCCACATCTTCTCTCCGAGTGGCTGGGTTGGAAAAAACACAGCGGAAAAAATTGACTTTGTCTTCTAGAGGCTGATAGCTAATCATTGTGAAACCTTCCTCCATCATCTTTGTCTTGATTTTTGGAGCCACCTGTGGGAATTCATAATGTCAGCTTATAAGCAGGAACCGCTCTGTAAATAAGCAACCTTAGACTGATCTCTCTTCCTGCATTTACTGGTTAAGGAAGAAATGAAAAGAAAAAATTACCATGTGAAGTTCTCTGTCTCGCTCTGGGCCTGGAGGAATGCTTTGCATTCGTTTCGGGAGATACCAAAAGCAGACATTACTGTGTTCGGGCTGAAATAATGCATGAAAACATATGAATTAAGCTCTGTTAGAACCATTCAGCGATTCCCTTCTTAAAAGATGCTGAATGTTTACAGAAACACAGCGCTGATACCTTTCCTTTGAAGACAAGCTGAAAGTCTCTTCTTCTCTTCAGCTTGTAGTAAAGATACTCTGCATTTTCCAGGCAGTGGTTGATCTGTGCTTCAAAACCCTCAGAACCCTACAAACAATTGTGCATACAAATACAAAGTAATTTAATATTTGCTTAAGAAAAAAAATATTTGGATAGTTTTAGTCATATTTGTCATATTTAAATCTTTGTAGCCCCTTAATAATAGAATGCAGTTATATAAAAGGATACATAAAATATGCATTTCTTAAATAATTGGTGTATGATTTCTACTACTCAATTCTGGATTTCAAACTATCTTTCTTCCTCCTCACTACAGTTTATTTTTTATGTATGGGAGCTGTCATTTTCAAGCTCACATTTCTGACGGTGGTTGAAAATACATTTTCAGTTTGAATAAGGATATGTCTGTCATACCTTCGCCTTCCACATGAGCCAGAGCTTGAAGACGTCTACGTGCCGTCCACACTGAATGCTTTTGTCCCCAGTGTCGTAGGACACATCGTAGTGCTTGTCAGGTTGGAAGAGATACTCGGCACACAGCTGATTACATTCCTGCAGGAGGCCCTGAGACAACACATGGCCCTTACATAGCCTTGTTTCTCAATACCTCCTCAAGCATCAATGACACTTTATAGCCTGTTGTGAAAGCGTATGACTTCCTTGTTTGTCCTGAGCAGTAAAGCTGCCCACTGTTCTTTGACTGTCTTGGATGCAATCATTTGTGGTCAGATACTGATATTGACATCCAACTGTGTCACTCAGGAAAACTGAGGGAAATTCAACCTTCACAAAAGGCTGAGACTACAGACACCGATGAACAATGTTAACAATCAATGGCATGTCCTTCTGAGCAAAATCAATTTGTGTAAATTAACCTAGATTTTTCAAGGACCCTTTGTTCAAGGATTATTCATTTGCTGAATAAAATGTTCCTTATAATTGATTCACGCATGCCCACGTCATCCAAGATGTTCATGTGTTTCTTAAGTCAGAAAGAAATGATAGCTTTTGAGGAAAACATTCTGTGATATGCTTCATATAGTGTTCTTTAACAGGGAGCAATGGTGCAATTTCAATGCAGATTTTAAGGGCTCTGCAGGATCCCAGTCAAGGAATAACCACAAATGCTCATGTTGCACTACCTCTGTGATGAGAATGTTCAACTGTAGTAGGGAAGGGTGAAAAACTCACCCTTTTTTGTAAAGGGTATTTGACTTTCTTTGCACGTTTGCTTTGTAAATACTGGATTGGTACTTCCACCTACATGTGACCTTTCCAATGTGATTATGCAGTGCATGAAGTCGACAAAGCATTTTATTATTATTTTATTTTATTTTTTTTAGAAAATGATGGATTTTTTAGCTAAATAAGACCCTTATTCCTGGGCTGGGATTGTGTAAAGCCATTTGAAAGATTTTGAGAAATTGAAACTGCAATTTAGACCTTCAACCCTGTTGATGACCACTTTACGGACATAATCCATAAAATGTTTTCCTTAAAAAATATATATATATATATATATATATTTTTATCTAAAGAAAAAGACCACTCTTAAGAGCAATATGTATATACAGTATATATATAGTTGACAAATAAAATTTGGACTGTCCTATGGTGTGACATAGCAAAAATGTATGAAGAAACAACAACTTAACATAGAGAACATAAATCTTAAACTTACAAATAGCAAATTACAGCAATTACAAAAAGTTACAAATAGCTTGAGTTTTAAATTTGCTGTCAAACCATAGGACACTTTGATACATCAAGTATATAATTTATTTACTCTTAACTTCATTGATTAAAGTTTCCAGCTAAACTCACCTTCTTCTTCACTAGAATGGTTGAGCATTGCAGTGGGACGCCCATCATCTTGTGGGGGTTCCAGGTCACCGAATGAGCTCTGGATGAAAGCATATGAATAGATGATGTTCGATGTTGAAGTAATTCTACCAATTTAAAGTGCACATTCAAAATATGAAATGATTTTTGAAATGAAGGTGAAAGTGGAGGTGGAATCCATTAGACAGAAACTTTGTATCAGTTTGATGTAGAAGCAGGGCTGTAATTGCAGGTTCTGGCAAACCATCAGTACAAAAGAAATGAAAGAAGAAAAGTATGTTTTTAGGCTGATGAGAGTGAGTGGGTTAGACGCTTTAACACAGTCCTACAGAGTAAATGTTAATGTGCTTTCACCACACCTAAAATAGTAGAGAAAGTACGTAAATTATCCTGCAGAACACCATACGTAATAAGCAAGGAAGGCAGCACTTTGTGTTGATTGAAAGAAAGTGAAACAGAGGGATGTTGAAGAAGGGTCCAGAGAATTGACTGCTGACATTTAGAGCAGATGAAGCAGCACTTGCTTGCATTTATAGCCAACAAAATTTAAAAGCAACTAGATCAGGTCTATTCAATTAGTTTAATTTGATTCCGGGATTATCTAATAAAAAATTTGAAGGGGGCCAAGGGGGTTGGTGGTCATCCCAATGTTTTTCTGAGGGGCTTTTTATCGATTAAACTAAAAAACTAATTATTCACAAATTTTTCTCTAATTAATTGTAATTAAAAGCATATTAATATATTTATATGATCATAATTTCACATTGAACCTCCAAATGAATGTAGTAACAGTATAAAGATAAACATATTTTAAATATGTTTAATGGTATCTTTTTACTAAGTAGCTTATTATAAACAATGGGCAGTATTTTTAATGCAACAATACTACTGATTTCTCTGTTAAATACATTGGCCAATTGGATTCTTACCCATTAATTATAGTGATTCAATGTTGCAGTGCGTTTAAAAGACATTCTTTGTAACATTCAGTATAGGTTTAGTATAAGTTCTGTATGTATAATTTACATTTTTTTTATTTAAGTGAACTTAAAGGAATCCTCACATAAACTATAAATCGTATATGCATAAATTAATCTTTATTCAAAAACGTAATCATTGACTAAATAAGACTGATTTATTTTCTTTGTAATGCAAAAACAATTCAAGGCTTAACAAGCCATCTGCATGCACCCTTCCCTTGGGCCGGATGAAGATAAATGACGGGCTGAATTTGGCCCTGAACTAGAGAGTCCGGCTATAGTTGATAAACAGGTAACATAGAAACAAACATATGGCAACACTTTAGGGAACACTACTCGCAATTAACTAGTTGCTTATTAGCACGCATATTACTAAGACATTGCCTATTAGTACTTTTTTTATTTTGTCATTTTACCAATAGACACAGTGGGATCAGAAAATATTACAAGCCTTGCAAACAGTCACCTCATTATTGTTCTGTGGCACACAGCAAATTTGCAAGTATCAATCAATCTCTGATATAGTTAATATTTACCCCTTTGAAGTTGGACATTATTTATGCCAAAGCATAACACCATTAAACAATGATATCTGCACTCTCAGCTGTTAAATGGACTGGATGTTGCTCTGTTTCCCAGTTAGCAATTATGCTTTTAGTTGAGGCTTTTATCCAAAGCAATTTGCAATGCTCTCAAGGTGTACATTTTCCTGAATCACTTCATGAATTCCCGTTAAATCAAACCCATGACCTTGATGTTGCTTGTGCCACTAAGCAACAGGAACATTTGGCTTACCTTTCAATTCCTTGCAGTTTCACACGATGTTTGTTGGATAGAAGCATGCCTCCACCCCAAGCAGCCTAAATGAAGTGAGAGCATTAAAGCACTGCATCATACTGACCATATTTAATAAAATGTACCTAATAAGGTAAAACATATTACATCTACATGCATCCATATGCCATGGTTTTCACAAATGTCTGCTATTTCATTCAGAGGGTCGAAGGCTCCATAGACTGTGGTTCCTGCCGTTGCGTTGACATAGAATGGCACCAGACCCTATAGACAGCAAATAGGGATTTATTAATGTAGAAGAGACAAGATATTAAAAAAAAATCTTAACATACACTGCTCAAAAAAAAATAATGGGAACACTTAAACATCACAATGTAACTCAAGTCAATCACACTTCTGTGAAATCAAACTGCCCACTTAGGAAGCAACACTGATTGACAATCAATTTCACATGCTGTTGTGCAAATGGATAACAGGTAACAGGTGGAAATTATAGGCAGCTAGGTGGAAATTATAGGCAGCTAGTAAGACACCCCCAATAAAGGAGTGGTTCTGCATGTGGTGACCAAAGAGCACTTCTCAATTCCTATGCTCTCTGGCTGATGCAACATCCTAGTAGCGGAGCAATGTGCAAGGAACAGGAGGAGCACTGCCATAGCCCTGCAAAACAACCTCCAGCCGGCCACAAATATGGATTTGTCTGCTCAAATGTTCAGACACAGACTTCGTGAGGGTCGTATGAGGGCCCGATGTCCACAGGTGGGAGTTGTGCTTACAACATTTGCCAGAGAACACCAAGATTGGCAAATTCGCCACTTCACAGAAGGCGGGTTCACATTGAGCACATGTGACAGACGTGACAGAGTCTGGAGACGCCATGGAGAACATTCTGCTGCCTGCAACATCCTCCAGCATGACTGGTTTGGCAGTGGGTCAGTAATGGTGTCGGGTGTCATGTCTTTGGACGGCCGCACAACCCTCCATGTGCTCGCCAGAGGTTTAAATAAGCAAGTAGTTAATAGCGAAAATTTGTCTGTATACTAAAATGTTACCACAAACTTTTATGAATTATTAAATATTAAGATCAAGGTCATCTCATGTGACTCACCTTAGACTGTGCTGCTTCTATGCAGGAGTTCAGTTCTGATGAGATCATCTTCCCCCTTACAGAGAGAAATCAAAGCGTTTTATTTAAGCTTAGTAAAGTGGACACGTTGAAAATTATGAACTTATGATTCCATCCACCAATCTTACCTTTCATCACATCTGACGACTATAACATTTTCAGAACCGATGCCGAGAACTGCTGCAGATTTCTTGATTGAATAATGACTCTAATAAGGAAAGCGTATGTTAAACACGCGCAGGCAAACAGCTAACATGATCTGACCTTTTGCTTTACCATAACAAGACATGAAATATACGAATTAACGTCAGTTTGTGAGCACTTTTGAAAAACACTGCTGTGACACGTAACGTCTGACCTCCCAATCAGCAGGTCAGGAAGTAATAGCTGAAATGTGTTGTGCTATGTGTCTCATTGAGTAAGTGGAACTGTCACAGCACGCCTGCTGAGAGTGGAGAAAACAGTAATGAGATCATGTACGTGCGCGGAGGTGAACAGTGCCATGCGAGGTATCGCAGACATCCCTTGGGTCTTCACCGCCGGAAAGAGATGAAACCTAGCCAACAACACACTGTACAGATTGGACATGGTGCCTCCTGCGGAAAAAGCCATTAGCCGTTTAATGAAATACTAATGATGGAAAAGTTCCAATGTTCATTTTTCAAAACGCAAATATAAATGCTTCCTGTATTTTTGTGCTTTCAGCTTGTTACCAGGACAAAAGATGCCATCTCCATCTTCCTCTGGCCACCCAATAATTGAATGCATTTTTCTCAGAACTACTTCCTCCATGAGTATAAAGACCGGGGATATTTCATAAGTGAACCTGTAAACAGAAAAGAACATGCATGCCTTGAAATTAAATGTAAAAGAAATAGGACATAATGGAAAATGATTGGAAATGGAAAAACTATTTTTTAAATGCATTTTAAGATTGTTTGGTGACATTTACAATACAGTGTTATTTGTTAACATTAGTTAATGCACTGTGAACAAACAATGAACAATGCATTTATTACAGTCTTTATTATTCATCTTTGTTAGTTCATGTTGGTTCACAGTGCATTACTTAATGTTAACAAACACAACTTGTGATTTTAATAATACATTAATAAATGCTGAAATTAACCTTAATGAAGATTAGTAAATGTTGTAGAAGTTTTGTACATTTTTAGTAAATTATTTTAAAGTGTTACCTTTTTTTTCATAGTTTTCAATGAAAATGTCACAAATGGCATGACTTTCAATTAGTCCACCCTAAACAGTGGTGTCAAATGTCAAATATAGTTTTTAAATAAGCCTGAAGGACTCGATTAATTGGATTTGGTGCATTTAATTAGGACTGAATCTGAACTCCGCAGAGCTGTTGGTCTCCAGGAACACCTAATTAATATATTAGTCATTTACTCACCCTCGTGTCATTCCAAAAGTATCTACATTCTTTCTTATGATGAACAGAAAAGAAAATATTTTAAAGAACAGTTGTTGGTATCCCATTTAATTCCATAGTAGAGTAAAAAATATTGTTAGATTACCAGCAATCTTCAAAATGTTGTCTTTTATGTTCAACATAAGAAAGAAACTCATACAGGTTTAGAACAACATGAGGGTGAGTAAATAAAAAAAAGGTAAACTATTTTTTTAAACTCGCCTCTTTATTATGATATACAGTACTGCAAACTCGCAATGCCTTCATTCAGTTAAAACCTTTCTGTATGTTTTTCCAGATGTACATCACAATATGAAGGGTTGCTGCTTCTTTTATATGGCAACTTGTGTAACTAATTTAATGTTGTGCTTTTTATTTCAAGCTTGATCATATAACTATAGTAATAATTTACCAGTAACTACAGTAAATGCTAAAAAGTAAAATCTTAATTTTATACTGCTTAAAAATGTATTTTTTTATGCTGTTTCATTCATAATTGTACTATGCATGTTGAATAAATCAGACTCTTACATGTTTGTATTTGCTGTGGATGTCAACCATTCTCCTGCTAGACCAATGATGTCAAGTCCAGTTGACAGCTGGTTGAAAAATCTTGGATGACCTGGCAACAATAAAAGACAACATTAACAAAAGCCTACTCTAAGCAAAATCAATGTTATTTTGGTTGTTCTTACCTGTTTTAACTCCATATTTAAGTGTGTCTCTACAGTCCACCAACAGCTGTTCCAGGTTATCTGGCTGGTCAGGGAGCTCCAGGCTGAAGCCCTCCAGGCCTTCCTTAAGCTGGTGAGGATAGTGGAAATCTAGAACTTTGGAACTGCGTTTGAGGGATTTACTGATGTAAGCCAGCAAGATGTTTACTAGCTCCTGGAGGAAATGCTTGGTTGTTTCCTCTCCGTCCTCAGCAGGGAACAAATCTAAACAATGCACATTGTTCTCACAAATTATTTGTGTTTCAGGATCAGTACCCTCGTATAAAAATTAACTGAGTTTACAGTAAGCATGTTTTTTTTTGACATATTGATTACCATTTGTATAACCACAGTTTTACTACCAATAGAATATAACTATTGTTGGTGTAGCAAACCATGGTTCATTTGTGGTCACCGTGGTATAACCAACAATGTTTCTTTTGCCTTTTTTGTAGTAAAACCATGGTTAGTTATGTATAAGTTACAATGTAGTTGTAGTAATGCATTACATTAAGGCTGATACAACTTTTTTGAGCAATGTTGGTTGATCACTGTCCCACTGAGAATGAGTAACAATCTTCCTTGTTTGATATACTTTACATCAGACATGGGACATGTGTCAAACCTGGTTGGCAGTTGATGCCAAATTTACTTTTAGCAAGTTGCTTGTCAGCATTGCTTAAAAAGTTGTCCAGTGTATCAACAGCCTAACAGGTTGGTCTGCCAATCAATGTCTGAAGGTTATAATTTTCAGAATAGCTTCATCACTTCTTTCTACTGCAGCATGTTTCCAGAGCCGTTGCAACACAGTTCTGTGGTTTAATTTGCATTTTTCATTTGGAAACTGGAAAGAAATTTGCAAGTGCTGCTAATGAAATGCAATTTGAATGCATGAAAATATTTACTTTGTGGGAGTAATTGTAGCTGAGCTAAAAATAAATCTCTTCATTTAATTTAATTTAAGTCAATATAACATTTACATTTGCTTTTTCATGTGGAAAAGCTTTTATCCAAAAAGGCTTAGTGCAAGTTATACAATATATCAATTCATTTCACTGATGCAATATATGAATAGATAATTGAATGTCAAACCACGCTATTTACACTTGCTCAAACATGTTTAAATCAAAACATTCATTACATTTTAAATCAAACTGAAAAGACTGAATTCTTCCACAATTCTAGGCTGTATTTCTTTTCAGAAATAGTTTCTAGAACCATTGTTGTACTGCAAGAGAGAAACTCAGACATTTCACCACCCTTTCATCTGAGTATTTGCTGTACCTTTGCTGTGGATGCAGCTGAAGTCATGGGCTACGCACCCACTATCATATTTCAGGCCATCATCTGTGTTTCCTAAAGAACCTGTGTCTTGTTTGCTCCTGTCTAAATGCTGCCTGTCAGCTTGTGTTAACTCCATAATGTTTCCTGGAGACCTGCACACACATCAAAATACAAGCAGATACAGATACCAAATGTTTAAAATATTTCTTATGTAGCTTTATTTTCATGTCAGTTTTAGTTTAATTTAAGTTTATATTCATCTTATTTTACTGAAGAAAACATTTCTACATTCTACAAGTTTTTCATCAATTATTTTGTGTATGCTTTATACAGTACCAGCATTATTTCAATTATTGGAAACAACTTAAAGTTAGGTCTAATAGTTTTAGTGGTTACATTTTATTTTGATAGTCCACTTTTGACATTCTACTAACTGTAAGTAACCTTGCAGCTACAGGTAGAAACTCTCAGAATATATTATTAGGATAGGTTTAGGGTTAGTAGAATAAGTTGACATATACTTGGAAAATTTCTCATAGTCAGTATATAGTATGCTGTGGACCCATCAAAATAAAGCAAGCAGACAGTTAGCTAATACTCTATAATGACTGCTAGTTGGCATGTGGTTGCAAAGTTGGTTGCAGAATGTCTAAAGTGCACTATCAAATAAAGTATTACCTTTTTAGTTAATAATAACAATACTGTAGGATACAAACATACACAACTTCAGAAATGTCAATGTACCAGTTCAATGAAAGATCAGCACAGTGAACAGCTACTTGTTTGAACATGAGCACCAATCACTTATTACGTTAACAAAAAGAAATTGTGAAGTTCGGAAAAAAATTTAATTACTGAATGGCATTCTAACATATTATAATAAAAACAACAGCAATAGGTCAATATAGTTTACCTTCTCATTGGGGCATCCGCTCTTGCAGACTGTTGTATGTAAAGACTGAGTTTTAAAAGTCCAAGCCTTTGCCCCAGGGTTAGAACTCAACCAACCTTCAGTCAAAATAGGTGTGGTCACAGTGCACAGCGTTCCATCCAAATAGAAGCAATGCTATTACATAAGGTTGAAAACGCCCACGACCTCATCACCTTTTCAGACTCGTTCTCTCTTCTTTTGTTAATTGATAGGAATATGTTTGTGCTCTTCGGTGCCTCCACACTGACAGATGCCGGATGTGTTATGAAGAAAAAAGGTTTATGTGAAGATGGCCAAATCTTCAAACAGGCTTTCAAACAGCAGAAGCACTACTATTCAAGGTCAAATGTTTCTCTACTGGGTTGTTTTTTTACATGCTTTACCTCAGGCCAAAGTAAAAGTAAAAATAAAATTTAACTTGTCAAATTTTAGGAAGTCACAATATTGCATAAACATACACAGTGCAAATCCTCTTCAGATTAATTATTATTATAATATATTTTAATATATATTTCTATTTATTTAATATAGATTTTTTTTGTCTTTGATGCATATCAGATTTCATTTCATCATATGTCTACATTTTGATATATAAAAGCTGGTGACTTAGCTTTTCAGCAAGAGCAGGCCAGCAGAGATCCTATTTAAGAGGAGCACAAAGGAGCCCAGTCTTTCAAATGGTGTGCAAATAGCTTCGGCAAAGTGAATGGAGGGAACACTGAATGAGATATGAAGGCTTGCTTTTATTATTTATTTTCATGGTTTTTAATCAGACTGACCATGCTGCTTCCATCAACCTCACTGGTTAAATGATTTCTATGTTTAGTCCTTGACTATCACAAGCGCAACCATGGTAACTTCATTGAACAGAAGATAGTCCCTCTGTGCATTAATCTGCAAATGAAGATTCCACGTATTGGTAAAACACTCGCTAATGGATGACTGTTTGTGTTTGAGACATAAGAGAGAATGCAGTGTTTTTTGTTTAATTGCTTGATTCTGATCATTTATTATACCCCAATACACTTAGAAACAATTAGAAAACAAACAAAAACTATGGCACATAAAGGTCTGTTTACGCCAAGAATAAAAACTAAAAAAGATCACTAATGATAGCTACATTAGCATTTACACAAACAGATGGTAAAATTCTGTTTATTATAAGCATTAATGCGTTAATATGTAAATGCTTGACCTCTTAAAGTCAAGGTTGAGTGCATTTTGATTGGCTTTTAGTGTTTTTATTGTTCATCAGCTGGGGGGAAAAAAAACACCAAATCGCTTCTCCTGTCACACGCACCGGATCACGTGAGGTCACGAGGACCCGGAAGTAACCTCACGCAGGTATTTAAGCAGGAAGCAGG
>JAUYWG010000032.1:10048321-10058583 GCA_034779775.1 Enteromius afrohamiltoni
GAGATGATTAGGAAATTAGGAACAGCTGCGATTAATTCGAACTACTGCTCCTCCCGAAACTTTGTTATTATCAAAACATGCACTTAATATCCATTATCTCCCAATTTTTAGTTAATAATCATTGTAGTTTCTTATTCAGCTACGCCATTCACAATGCTTCTCGGGTGAGTAGATAAGTTCCACATTAAATTAGTAAAAAACATAGTCAGAATCTTAACCAGTGTGTGAATATCCATAAATAATAAACCTTAAAAATCAAGGCTGTATACCTGTGATGAAGAGCTTCTGCATTATTTAAAGATATCTAAGGAACTAATTAGCCCTATCAAGAGCTTATTTTGTAATGTGTGACAGACTTACAGACATATACATTTATGCCAACTTGGTTTACATTTAATAATTGTCAATATGATTAGGTTCTCATCAACTCAATTTATTGTCAGTATCATCTAATTTCTCTAAATAGTGTTATTTGGGAATTATTGGGAAGACTGGAAACATGTTATGTTTAACCTAATCTCATCCATTAAAATGAACTAATCTTTATTAAAGTAATTTGGTTTATTTGAATGCTAAAACATTATAATTTCAATAACCAGATTGCCTGTACACGTTTTCACATACAGTCTTTGATTATTAGGAAATCATTTTTATGTGTAACAAGCCGCACCTCCGTGGCTCTCTCTGAACAGCACCAGGGTGAACCTTACCCGGAGTTTTAACAGTTCCTACCGCCAATCCCGCTGTCCTCTCTTCTTCAATCAATTTGACGTTCACATAACTTATCACCCGGGATCAAAGAATGGAAAAGCTGACACTCTCTCACGCCTGTATGACACACAGACACATGACCCAAACCCTGGCCTGCCCAACCTGCAATGTCACAAAGGTCTCCCATCAACGACCAGCAGGACTTTTACAACCTCTCCCAGTTCCATAGCCACTGTGGTCACATATAGCGATGGATTTCATCACTGGTTTGCCAGCCTCCAATCATTACACCACCATTCTTACCATAACTGAGCGTTTCTCCAAGGCCTGTCGATTGGTTCCTCTCATCAAACTACCTACCACCTGGGAGACAGCCCAAGTCATAGTCGAGCAGGTCTTTCGAACTATGGGATACCGTATGACATTTTGACAGATCGAGGACCTCAGTTTACCTCAAGGGTATGGCAAGCCTTTTGCTCTCAGCTAAACATAAACGTGAGTTTAACTTCTGGATATCATCCTCAGTCAAATGTTCAAGCATAATGGATGAACCAAGAACTCACTCAATTCTTAAGGGCATACTGTCATCAGAACCAACAGGACTGTTCAAAATTCACTCAGGAAGCCATCGTCCGGGTTAACTCCCTTCCAAGTCATCCATGGATTCCAACCTCTATTCCCGTGATCCGGGGAACCCTCAACTCTACCTGCCATAGACCACTGGTTATGCCGCAGCGAGGAGACCTGGGATGCAGCTCATGTCCATCTTCAAGCCAAGTCAAGCTTACGATTACAGCGGTGTGATTAGAACGTTCAGTGCATCACGTCATCAATTGCTGAATTTAAATCTGCTCTCGTGCTTTTGCTGACGCTGAGGCATGTAAAGCGTAAAAAGTAACGGCCCTAGTACTGAGCCCTGAGATACTCCATACTGCACTTGCGATCGATATGATACGTCCTCATTTACTGCTACATACTGATAGCGGTCAGATAAGTATGATTTGAACCATGCTAAGCCACTTCCAGTTATAGTGTGTGTGTGTGTGTGTGTGTGTGTGCGCATCTGGATCCGGCAATCTGTCCACGGAGCTCATCTAAGGTGTTCTGATGAAGATCATCTCTTCGTGTTGGTACACCGTCTGATCTGGATACGGACTGAGGAACAGAATAAGAGAGAGACAGACTAATATTAGCGTAGAGGCCATTCTTTTTACGATGTAACGAGTACATTGTGTGTTAAGGGGAGTGTTCCCGGTTCCAGCTGATCTAATTAATGCAGCCTAACAATCCTTTAACGGATTTGATTAATAAATATGTATTAGTGTGTTAAGTGTAAGCCAGAGTAAAGAGATGTGTCTTTAATCTAGATTTAAACTGAAACTGATTTGAAAGTGTCCCTGCCTACCGAACACGGAAGCACGGAAGCTTTGGGCAGAGGTGGATGGGACAGCAGAGAAAGGAAGGGCAGAGGGTTTGGCGGTAGCTGGGGCGCCGGTATGATAACTGGCCGACAGGAAATGCATTGTCCCAGGCTGATCATAATGTCCATGGCTAATGTCATAAGCGGCTCTGGCTGGAGCAGCTGGCTAGGCGCTGCTGGATAGGACCGGTGGGGAAGAGCAGGGCGCAGCTTGGGGCCCCATCAGAGGAGCGGGGGCGAGGGAAGTGAGGTCCACAGCCATTTTTCACATCATTCTTTGTAAACCCTAAAAATGATTGTGCATGAAAATCCCAGTAACTGAGCAGATTGTGAAATACTCAGACCGGCCTGTCTGGCACCAACAACCATGCCACGCTCAAAATTGTTTAAATCACTTTTCTTTCCCATTCTGACATTCAGTTTGGAGTTCAGAAGGTTGTCTTGACCAGTACCACACCCCTAAATGCACTGAAGCAACTGCCATGTGATTGGTTGATTAGATAATTGTAATTGTCTCAATAATAATTAATGAGAATTTGAACAGGTGTTCCTAATAATCCTTTAGGTGAGTGTATAGCCTCAGTAAGATATTTTTACTGACAGCTGATTTTTGTTTCTTTTAATCTGACATCCAGGCATTTTTATTTCATTTCAGATAAACACTGAGCAGCATGTTATATGCAGATGACTTATAAGCATAAAAATATTGTCACAAGTTTTGGATGAAAGACTGAAATGACTGTCTGTCATGCCCCCCCACACATATCCTGTACCATCCAATGGGCAGAGTTAACAGAAAGTACTTTACTCTCTTTTAAGTAGCATCACATTACTACATTACTCAAACATAGTCTTTATTTTATGTGGCATTGCTCGGAAGAAACAACACTTGAGAATAGGCATATTTAATTTGGCATGTGTCTTCCTTTAACTGACAGTCTAGTTTCAGGGTCCTCTTTTTTTTGTCTTGAAGAAGCAATATACCAGTTACCTTTTTTTTTTTTTTTTTTTTTTTTTTACAGTTATTTTGTAAGCTAACAATCCAAATATTTTTTTGTAGTAGTATTGTCAATGCTGCCAGAAAATGTTTATGCCCTAGCATGTTTATGTTTTTTGAATTATTCTCTATTGATTTTATAAAAGAATGTGAAATATTTCTTGCATTCACAAGTACAACTACTTTAGAACATTCTTCTACTGCAGCTCTTTCTGTGCACATTTTTATTTTATCTAAAACATTGTTCAAGGACACGGCATACTGTATACTATGCATAGAGCCGTTGATGTTAAAAACCTCAAGGCTTGCATAACTACTGTTGAAAAATGGCTATTTTATATAACAGTATGTAATAGAAAGATATACATATGAAACCACTTATTTTTTTCTATTTTTCTGCATTTCATAGGTTTTACACTGGGGGAAAGTAAGGTGTAGCTAAATGGTCATGACACAAAATGAAATAAACTGATGTGAGATAAACATTCCAAATTTTCAACTGTCTAGTTTACAACATGGTAGTTTCAGAATTTAGTGACATGCACAAGTAGGTGTACCTCTAAATTATGAAGCAATAAAGAGCTGCTCTAATGCAAACATACTTCTACTTTGCTTTTAAAAGAAACTTAAAGTGTGTTAGCTTGTTCATTATATAACAGTTGTGATTTTGTTTTCTTGAAAACCCATTATTGCAACTTTGATCAATTTAGCTTTTTAATGTTGGCGTTTTTTTTGTTTTTTTTTACATTTTTCATTTTTTAATTTAGGTTCTTTATTTATATTGCATCAGTAATTTATCAGAATGTGAAATTAATACAGCATTATGTGGATTATGTATAGATTTTGCTTGGAGGTGCCTTCTCAATATATTATACACTTTATTAAGCATTATTCTAATTAATTTATATAGGCTATGTTACTTTAATGTCATAATCAGTTCTCTCAGAAACAAAAAGGTATGTTTATGAGTATGTTTGTACATAAAACTGTATAATCAATAGGCTAAAGAGGGAAGAGTCAGCTCTGATTCATGAGCCTCATTAAGTATTTGTAAATTGCAAATGAGGTGATTTGATTCCTAATCTGAATTATGGTCCTTGAATTGGATTGGCTGTAGCATATAAAAAGTCCAACAGCACTCTTTTTGTATATGTCTATCTGTGCATTGTGCAGCAGTCACTTAGTCAATTTGCAATTTGTGTTCAACAAAACTATAGTTCATTCACAACTAATCATTAAATCATTCACAGAACCCAGCTGTTCATCTTTATGAGTGAATCAATGGATCATTATTTTAACAGAGTCATTCAATTTGTGTAATATCTTCAGATTTATTCAGAAAGTGACTCTCTGAGTAAATCATTGGATCATTAGTTAATTTTAGTTCCAGTAAATCACTGAATCATTTACATAAATTTTGATTTGATGATATTTGCGAGATACACTTAGTACTTGTTTCTTGAATTACTTGATGATATAAACATAACACCAAAATGCTTTAAGAAAACACCTTCTTTAAAGGATTCTCTCTATTTGTTCAAGCAGAGGCAATCTCATTCATACACTAACCTTCTGATATTAGCTTACATTCACCCATAAAAACTGCCTCTGATTGGTAGAGAAAGCTGAAGGAGGAGCCTGTCAGACAGTAGCTGTGGAGGCAAGAGTATCTCACTCGCCTGTCTGCCAAGTGCTGGAAGCTCTAGAGACTGAGTGCCTCACTCTGAATGCTGTTTGCACTTCAATAGTGTTGAAACAGAGTCAGCGTTTCGGTCAATTGCAACTGTCTAACCTCTGATTCTCTGTGTCGCTGTGTTGTGTAGGAGGCTCTTGCAGACAACTGTCGGACATTTTTTGCTGATTTTGAGGAAGAGTCATCACAGAAGTGAGGTGACGGATGCTTACACAGTACCTGCTTTCTTTGATTTACATGATGGATGATGTTTAGTTTGAATTCCCCAGACTGAAGTAGACACAGATCACATCACTGACTACGGATATTCAGGGAAATGAACACCTCACATCATCATGGACTGCATCATTCATTTCGGAATCACAGCCAGGGAGCTTTACCGGTGGGAAAGTCTGCTCAGGGTGAGAGAGGGTCAGCCTCTGGATGCTATGAGCAGCTGCTCATCTCCACAGAGGTGTTCCTCACGCTCGGGCTCGTCAGTCTTCTGGAGAACATTCTGGTGATCGCGGCTATTGTCAAGAACAAGAACCTTCATTCTCCCATGTACTTCTTTATCTGCAGTTTAGCTGTAGCAGACTTGTTGGTAAGCGTTTCCAATGCCTCAGAAACGGTAGTGATGGCGCTCATCACAGGGGGCAACTTGACCAATCGCGAGAGCATCATCAAGAACATGGATAACATTTTTGACTCAATGATCTGCAGCTCGCTGTTGGCCTCCATTTGGAGTTTGTTGGCCATTGCGGTGGACCGCTACATCACGATCTTCTACGCTTTGCGCTACCACAACATCATGACCCAACGGCGGGCGGGCATTATCATCACCTGCATCTGGACCTTCTGCACGGTCTCTGGTGTGCTTTTTATTGTGTACTCAGAGAGCACCACCGTTCTCATCTGCCTTATCAGCATGTTTTTCACCATGCTGGCACTTATGGCCTCACTCTATGTCCACATGTTTCTTCTAGCCAGGCTGCATATGAAGCGCATAGCCGCTCTCCCTGGCAACGGTCCTATATGGCAGGCGGCAAATATGAAAGGGGCCATTACCATCACTATTCTGCTGGGTGTATTCGTGGTGTGCTGGGCTCCTTTCTTTTTGCATCTCATTCTCATGATCTCCTGCCCCAGGAACCCTTATTGCATCTGCTTCATGTCTCACTTCAACATGTATCTGATCCTTATTATGTGTAACTCAGTCATAGACCCTCTCATCTATGCCTTCAGAAGTCAAGAGATGAGGAAGACCTTCAAGGAGATCTGCTGCTGTTGGTATGGACTGACCTCTTTGTGTGTATAAGCTTGTTTCTGTTTGATGTCACGATGCTAATTGTGAGACAACACTAAACAATTGTTACTGGAAGATGCTGAGAATGTAAGATTGCACTAATTACACTGCATAGCTTGTGTGATTATTCTGCACACATTTATTTGATACCCAGAGAAATGTGATACTATGATTGCGCTAACCATGAAAAAATGCTAATGTTAATGACTCAATGATTCCTTGACATGCTGTTTTGGTGTTTATTTATGTATACAAATCTCATTCATTTTGCTTGCTGAATAAGACATCAAAAAGTCAAAGTGTGAGTATTTAAAAGCATTAAATGAGAGCAAATTCATGGCACTGTGTGTGTTGTGATTCAGCGACTCAAGCACAGCATTTGGCAACCATACTTATGTTCTCTCATCAGGTTGGTACTTCAGCTTGAGACGCGTTGCAGCTTAATAAATGTGTTTTAGACTTCTGAATTTATTTTTGTATTTTGTAAGGTAAGATGTTTTTATTTAATTTTTGTAATGCCATTTCATTGTGCAAATAAAATAACATCAAACCAGCAATTATGGCTCATATATTTTATTGTGGTGTAGCAGATTTGATGGCCTGGTAAAAAAGTTGTTCTTATATCATGGATTTTATTCCATTTCCTTCCTTTCCAGCTTCAGAATCATGGAGATCAGAAAGTAAATGCCTTTATCCTCAACTAAAAGATTGACTACAAGTACTGCACTTAGAAGCTATTTATTTCATCAGTCTGTTTTGAAGGTTATCACATTGTGCTGAATAAACTCTCATCTAGTACAACTACCAAAAAAAAAGGATTTCTATCAGTTTGCACAACCACTAAGCTCTCATATATTCATGATTTTCTTCTCCACAGTAAAATTACTTGACCTGAAATCAAGGCCAACACAACTGAATATGCTAAAAAATATGTTGGGATTAGTTCTAGCAGCATGCTGAGAACTGGAAGCTCTCGACTGGCATTCTTGTTAGTAATAATAATGGCTCAGCTGGTTCCTGTCCCTCTGGAAGTACACAATTTCGAATCCATCTTTGATCACAGGCACTCTTTACTAATTACAGGTGGTGTGAGCCAATCACCTGAACTGTATGTGACAAATCTCTCTGGACCGACACTGAACATTTCATCATAACCGTCGATTAGATGATGGCACCACGAGGACACAGACTCTCAAACCCTTCACTAGTAATTATCTCGATTTGTGACATGCAATACAAGTCTTTAAATTCAAGTGATATGTATATATGGTATACTTTTACTAACTATTTTGGAGGGAGAATATTGGGATATACTTTTTAATGGCTGTCAATGGAGAAATACACTTCTTGATTGTGTGTTTTAAGGGTTACTCCACCCCAAAATTAACATTTTGTCATTAATCTATTATCCCTATGTTGTTCCAAACTCTGAAAAGCTTTGCTTATCTTCATTTGAGATATTTTGGAACTGATGATCTGCCATCAGTGGTTCAACCACAGCGTTATGAAGCTACGAGAACAGATTTTTTATGGAAAGAAAAAAAAGATGTCTTTATTCAATGATTCGGCAAGATAACATCAACATAGCACCATTTTGCAGAGTATTCTGTGCAAGCGCATAGTGCACATAGTTCTGTGTTAGGCGCAATGGAAATAATCTCGTATGTGTATTTACACTTTGTACAAACAGTGTATCTTTCCAAAAAGGCACTACAGTGGTGTTACATGCTGTATAGTTGAATAAAGACATTATTTCGTTTTCTTTCCGTACATAAAGTATAACTGTACAGCGTTGATGATTAAGTGATTAATGCCAACATTTTCATTCTGGGGTGGAGTAACTCTTCAGTACACATATTTTATTTAGTTTCATGTATAAAACAAATGTAATGAAACTAACAAAAACAGAGGTAGAGTTTAAGATGGCTAGATGAATTGTGTTCGCACACTTCTCTAGTCAGGTACTTATTGGCTCTCTTCTCCTTTAACACGTGAATTACCCTCCTGCCCTTTTTACATGCTTGGACAGCTGCTTAATTAAGAGCCATTTCCCATTTGTAAACCCCGGGGATCCTCCTGGCCCAGCAATCTTTTTCAGCTCAAAGAATTTAAAAAGTCTAAGAAACAGCCTGTTATTCTGATGGAAACCTATCCTATCGTTATTGACCAAATTTTATGTTTTTATTAAAAAACTAAAGCCTCTCTCTCCAAAATATCTGAAATTACAGTATGTTCATGTAGAATGGTCACCATGTGCAATCACTGAATTATTCAAAAATAATAAATACAAATATTTACAATGTTGTTGTGACACCATAAAAGTTATTTAAAAGACTGATCCTTTTCTAGTTGCTCCATTTAATTGCAGAAAAGCATCCATCATAAGGACAACAAAAGGTCACCTCTGAGTAATCTATTAATCAATGTAAGTGTGACATAAAGTCCTTCTTTAGGCTTTCCTCCCTGTTTAAAAGGCTTACTGACTTTACTCATTTTCTACTGACATTATGTTTGATTTGACACCACAATCCATTCACATCAGCACAAATTTCAGGAACAGGCGCGTCTCAGACTGCACCTTCAGAGAAGGTTTAACAATCATCTTTCTGGTCCCAGGTCACAGCCTATCTCCTCGGTGAATAGAAAAAAAACAACTTTTCTCTTAACACGTGACATAGTAAGTGATTTTTCCACGTGTAGGATAGATTTTCACTGCTTCAAATCCATTCCAGGCATGAAAAGATACCTTTCAAATGAAAATGTATATGTGTGAAATGGAGGCAATTTCCTCTTGTAGAGGTAAGCAGATGGGTAAGGGGTTTCTCTGTAATTCTGTTTGGTCACTCAATTGGCTCTAATTAAGGCATTGAGAGATTAGCTCTATACCCCCCATGACTGTGTCTTGGTAAATGAGGCTTCTTCATAATAGCCTGAAATTATTTGTGAAAGACTCCTATTCTTAACAATTTGAGCTTGGCTAAGGTTGAACAAGTTATAATTTGAGTCATTTTTGGTAAAGAAAGACGGGGAAAATGCAGCGATGCGCCTAGAGCATAATGTATGTCTGTTTTAAGCAAATCTGTGTCAATTAAAATGAATCATAAATACTGAATTGTTTCAGGTTAGTGAAGTCTGTGAGATGTTTTTGGGGGAATATATAGACTATAGAATATATAGATCTTACAAATATTAGATGTGTCAGTTAATGGTGGCTTAAAGACATTGCAAATATTTGTTGGTGGTAATTAAAGGGATGTTTACTGATTTTGTTTTAATTTGTTTCAGACATTATTATGGTGATTGTTTTTTTAAAAAGTCATTTTAAGACAATTTTAAGTAAGCTGGACCTGGTTCAAACAAATATTATTAATGTTTTTGTTAATATACCAGGAAAAGAAAGCTCCAGTCTAATCTAAATGTAGTTGCAGCATTAATTTGAGATGTTCAAAGACTTGTATAATGCACATAAAATGTGATTATGATTACAGTTTATCTGTTTTGCATTAGTTTAACATGCTATGTTATTTACACACTTAATAATAATAAAATCATCAGAATAAATTATTAATATAATATTTCATTTATCTGAAACGTAGATTTGTAGATAAATCAATAAATGTAAACAAACAAACAAATAAATAAGTGACTCATATACCTCTTCTGTGATCTTTTCTATTTCAGAATTAAAAGTCGAAGGCTTGAATTCTTGATAATAGAAAAAAATATATATTAATAATAATAAAATGTTGGCTTAAAGTTGTTTGACATTATCTTTTTAATAGCAGGGCAGCAATTTAGTTTTAGAATACAGCAATTATTTTAAAATAAATTGCCCTCAAAGTCAACCAACATACTGGAAAACCAGAAAGCAGAAATAATAATGTAGCTGTGTGGTTTATTGATGATGCATGATTTTCAAATATGTATGAAACCCCCTGTGAATACAGAAAGTTTTAGATTTTTGAAGGATTTCTCTTTTTCATAATCATTGGCATATTTTATGTGTTACCAAATTACAGTAATTATAGAAAAAAAGCAGATTGTATTTATTCACCTTTTGTGACAGAAAGACCCGGACAGATATATATATATATATATATATATATATATATATATATATATACATATATATATAAAATATTTTAAATATTAAAAT
>JAUYWG010000032.1:10077913-10099711 GCA_034779775.1 Enteromius afrohamiltoni
ACACACACACACACACACAAAACTATAAGTACATTTTAGACAAAATATCATAATTGATTGATAGCCACTTAAAGTCACAGTACAACAGAAGTACTGAGAGATCTTTCCTTCCATACTCTGATGTGCATTTGAGGAAAACTGATTATTGAAAAATAAAACAAAAATATGGACAGGGCTTGTTTGTCTCCGTTAGTTGTAGGCAGACCGGAATGCAAGCTTGTAGTTAATTATGAAAAAAAGGGGGTTTAAAGCAGACTAAGTCCAGCATACAGATTCCAGTTTAAAAATTCTGAGCTCAGTATTTTAAAAATAAATACAAATTGATGTTTCATTTTAAGAAGACCATTAAGATTACTTTTAGAAAGTAGATGGGTTTACCTTTGCAACTGCACAGAAACTTTCTGGCAAAGTCAATACTACTAATAATTTCTTCAGAAATTAAATGAAAAAATGTCATTGCTGTCGTTTTGCTCTTTTCCCTGTAATTTTAAACCAGTACCCCAGTACATTTTGTGAAGTATGGTGTTTTTTTGTCACCGCTACCATATTGGGAAAATTGGCCTCTCTCTCTTAGAAATTATTGATGAGCTCTGATGCTTAGCCATGACTCTGTAATTAGACTGTAACCTGTTAGCACATGTACTACACATCTCTAACGGTATGGCACCAAACCAACTCTAATTAGGAGCTGTGAGAAGAGCTGTAGGGCTCACGTCACTAGAATATATAGATGCGCATGTGTTCCGAGATGCAATGCTCCATCTCCTCCATGATTAAAGCGGAGGCCTTTGGCTTTGACCCAATCTGGCGATGAAGTCCACACGTCTCTCATGCTGGGCCCGCTGCTACTCATCCCTCACCACGTCTAGAGGCAGCCCGTCGGGCTGGTGGCCCTGGGTTCACATCAGCTGCCGAGGGTTTGTTAGTGAAAAGCTCACACTGGAGCGGAAGGCACTGTGGAGATCTCTTTTGTTGAATTATTCCTCGGGTTATATGGCTTCCAGCCCCTTTCACTCAAACTTTTGCCAGCAAGTTCACAGCAGGTGAGGCAGGTGCAAAGAAGAAGGTGGAAACTTGCAGTCAGTCAGCCAGTCAGTAAGTCAGTCAGTTCATCTGCAACTCAGCACCATGATCTGTGCCACTCTGATTCGCCGAGTGAAGCAGTGCAGTGCTGCTCGCTGCTCTTTAGGACACACGGTGCTCAATTCACTTCAGTTGGATTATTAGCTCTGACTCTCTGTCAGGGCTCTGCTGAATAAATAATGATGGGCTGATGGATTTCCATGTTCTCTTCCTGTTCGTTCCTGCTGTCTCTCATGGCCTCTCCCTTATTCTCTCTTATCTCTCTCTCTCTCTTTCTCTACTCGGTCTCTCTCTCTCTCTCTACAGAATGCATGTGAGCTGGTCCTTGAGGCACTTTTTTTCAGCGTCTTCCTGTTTTCTGTTGCCTCGCCAAAGGCTTCAATTTGCTATGTACATTGTGTCATCTTCTGCAGAACATTGTACATTATAATGACTTTCTGTTGGGTCAAAAGGTTTAAAGGTGCATTCAGTTTATTTTATGCTGGTTGAAGCAGCAGTCGTCTTGGGTTTATACTGACATCTAGTGGGACAGATGTAGCTGCAGGATTATGCAAAAACAAACATTCGGTTAGCGATGCCTTTGTACAAATGCGCTATTCGCAGTCAGTCATGATTAATTTATTGCAAAATTGTTAGCAGGGGTTTGCTAAGATGACTCTAAGTATATTTCTGTCCTTGAGATGCACAATATATCGGTACCATATTGATTATCGCAAAATTAAAGATTTATATAATTTTATCGGTTGAATATTGGATATTTAATTGTGCATGGATATTTTACTTTTTCATGATGTTTGCCCCATCCCACGCTTTTAATTGATCTTTTGAAAAACTAATAATTTTAGTCTGAGATTAGATTTAGAAAAATCTATTTTTCATACCATACATTAGAAAGTTTCTTTTTTTATTATTTTCCTTTTAAAATCGAGTGTTTTATTTCTCTGTGGTAGAATTGTAAAAAAAATAAATTCTGCCTTTAATTTGATAGGACATATCATAGCTGACAGGAAGTGAAGTGGTAGAGAGATATGGGGGACGGCATTGGGAAAGGTCTGCAAACTGGGACTCGAACTTGTGATGCCCAAAGTGCAACAGAACTTTCAGCACACTGCCCACAAGGCTACTGGCTCTGTGGCGGAATTTTAATGTAGACCATTTATTGGGTATTTTGTCAGCTATAGCTAAAAATAATAATAACATTGTTGATTACTTTTTATTACTTAAATTATGTAGTGTGTGTGTGTGTGTGTGTGTGTGTGTGTGTGAGACCCTGGACCACAAAACCACTCGCATTGGTATATTTGTAGCAATAGCCAACAATACATATGGGTTATTGATTTTTAATGACAAAATCATTAGAATAACAATAAATAAATACATTTATTAGTAACATATAAAAAATTATATATTTTTTTGCTTTGACCACACCTCCCTGAGGTGTAGGAAGATGACAGGAAGGAAATCTTTTATTTTAATCCTTTATTTGGTTCTTTGCTTGCATGTCTTTGAGACATTCATATCATCTATAAAACAAATATGAAATCTCGTTGGTGTTTGCACTCAGACTTGGTCATTGGACTCGCCAATTTTTTTCTCTACTTAAAAACAAAACCACACTTGCATGTCGCGCCTAAAACGTGTGGAAAACGCTAGGATAAATGGATTTACAGCACTAAGGATCCCAAATTTTAAATGCTAGGGGGAGATAAAAACAATTTCATAGGAAAACACTTAGGAATGCACAAGTTGTATAACAGAAGCTTGTACAGCTTTTTGTTTCTTTGAGGGCAATATGTACTCAATACAAAGCTTCACTTCATTTTTAAATGTTATAAAACATGGATTTTTTTCCTGAGAATTTACATTTATGGATATGACATTTTACCATAAAAATAATAATAATAAAAAAATAATAATAAAAAAGTGTGCTTTTTGATAATTACAAATAATAATGCTAAATTATATTCTTAGAATATGCTGTCTCTCGCATCACATACATTAGCATTAGTTCGGTATGTGGTATTTAAGAGGATCCTTTTTTTCTCTTATTTGGACTCTTGTTTTGGACTCGACTAGTCTGGTCTTGGACTTGCCTTGAACTCGACAAAGCTGGACTTGACTTCAGCTCTTATACCGATTTTTGTCAATATATCATCAGAGCAGTGTACTGTTGCTGTGGTAACCTCCTCATGTGAATGCACTTTCAGTTTGTGTATCTACTTGGAAATATGTGCTTACTTCTAATCCAACTATGTTCATTGAAATCATGAAATCACCTGTCTCTGACCTACTTCAAACCTAATTGCAAACTCCCCGCCCTGTAGTTTACGGCACGTTAATAATGAGAAATAAATATTCTGTCGATCTCATCAATATTACTGATAATCGCAGCACATTTGATAGGTTTTATGAATGAAAGAGATTTTCAACATTTTAATGGGCTGTTGCTATAGGCTCTTTGCAGAGCAGACTGCATCACTGCACGGGCAAATTGTGCCCTTTTGAAGAGCAGGGAAAATTTATCAATGTCAAGAAGGTCCCAGAATCTTTGCAGGTTTGTTCTATTTTTAGAAACACAGTGAGGTGTTGAAGGAAGAATGTTCCCATTCTTTCTCTCTGTCTATCTCCCATCCCTCCCCCTTTCTCTTTCCTTCTTTTTTCATTGCTCTCTCCCTCTTTCACAGTCATGCTCTCTCCCTTCTTTAACTGCCTTTTTCTTTTGCCATTTCTTTTTATGCCATCTCTCCCTCTCTTTCTATTCTGTGTCTCTCTCCCCCTCTCCCTCTGTCTATTTTCTGCTTTACAGCTCTTCCCATATCGCATGAATGCCCCTGTCACATCCGCCACCACTGAGGACACATGCCTCCTGGGGCATCCTGATTGGCTAAAGTTTCAAAGAGTCCAGTGTAGGTGAGTGGGTGGTGGTTTGACTGGAGGGAGTGCGACAGACAGCACCGAGACTGTGCTCAAATGCTGGGGCTCCAAGTCTGAGTCCAAGAGAATTTTTGTGGGCTTCAATGCTGTGGGCTTTTGTGGGAAGTGGGCTTCAATGCTTTTTCTCTTCCCAAGCCACAGTAATCACAGTGATTCTTGGAGATGTTTCACCGTGGTAACCTCAGTCCTGTCAAATCTATGTTCCTGCACCCCATTACCCACATACCCATAGTATAAAGAGGCTAATGCTAGCTAGCTCATTTGTTTTGATGTGTTTTAGTGGATAATAGTGTATTAGGTGCCGCTGGGAATATTTTGTAGCGATTAGTCCAATGACAGTTTGTAATTTATTCTCAATATAGGTACCTGTAGGTATTTTACCCTTGTGTGTTTAAGATGCTATAAAACAGATTTGACAGTATTATTGTGTGATGGGTAGTTAAAAAGAAAATCTTATGCCAAGATTAATGCTTTTCCCCCATCTTTTTCACATTAGCTTGTACTTACTCAAGTTTCTGCTTAGATAGGAGTAGAGACATCCCAGAGAGCTTGAATAATTCAGCTGCACAACTTTATCAAGCGAAGATCTCATACCACTACAAAAGAGGATCTATTCATATTTTGGTTGCTGAGAGATTCGGAAATCCCATAGTCATCTGCTTGAAGACTTGGTGGTTTGATACCTATCCTTGCTGAAATAATCTGTTCAGATGGAAAAAAAATAGAATGAGCTACTGTTTTTATGAGTAGATTTAGTTAAAATAGGTTGTGTTTTGGTTTTATAATGCCACCTGTCTGAAAATTGCCTGGTATGTCATTTGTGATTTATGCTTTATTGTATAGATATCATAAAATTGTTTTGTGGTATTAGATGACTCTGTTTCAAACAGATGGATGACACATAGAAGATTGTGAAGCTTGTGATTGTGAAGAGGAGTGAAGCTACCCGCCTGATATTTCATTCTCATTTGTTCCACAAAAAACACCTTGGGCCACCTCACGGATCAATGTATTGCCCAAATCTATAATGTTTTGACATAATTGACAAGTCTATTGATGGTAATCTCTCATAAATCCAGTGCCTAGCTTTGGGGAAAACAGTGATATCTTACAGCATGCATATAAAACGTGTATTAGTAGTCATTTTTAATGCAAAATCAGCTTAGAAATACTAGGAAGATGAAAGTAAGAGATGAGGAGAAATGTAAGAGTAGGATTCAGAGATTTTTGGGGCCAGCTATTGTTGTCATCTATTGTTGTGATCCGTTGGATTTGGCCACAGGGTAAGAACTTGGAACAGTTCATTTCAAGAACATCTAATTCTCTATTCCTTCTTTGCCCCTTTTACTCCTCCTGTTCTGGATTTAATAAAGCTGTTATCTTAGAGTGTGTGTATATCCATTGAGCTTTGATGGTGGTGAGTATATCAAACTCTTCACTTGTCAGTTACAGACTCGTAACTTGACAGTTGTTAAGTTTGCCTTAGAGCTATGGGTATCCGAGGGCTGAATTTCACCTCAAGCTTGTCGTCTCTTCTAAACTCATCATGTTGATCAAGGCAACATAATTACTAACACTAATTTGCCAACTACTTTTAGGGACGAAATGCATGATGATCATACAGTAGATGATACTTTTGGATTTATAGCACACTTACAGCTGCAGAGTGCAGTATGGTTGCTATAAAACCAGGCTTTCACTGTCTCACCAGCAGAGGACAGTGTCCATCATATTTTTTAATGAGCTCTCCAACAGAGCTTCAAACAGAGGGGGGTTCAACCACACAAGGAGAGACCATGCTGTGGTCCAACTCACTCCAAATCTCTTCTTATGGTTTCAGAATTTGCCTCTACATCAGTGCAGTCTTTGTACATGGCTAGATAGTTAGTTAGACAGACAGCCATAGATAGATAGATAGAAAGGGATGTACAATATATAGTAAAATATAAATTTGAGGCATGACCAAATTCACACAAGTATCAGAACATTAGTTTGACTTGACATTGACAAAAGTTATGAAAGGCAATGATATTATGCTAAGTATACTACAAATATATTTACATATTTACGTGCTTATTAAAATACCCTGCAATTGTACTTTTGGTACCAAACTGGAACAACTATTTTTGTACTAAATGCACTTTAATTGTGCGGAAGTAGTGCCAACGTAACGTATACTTAAGTTTATTTGATTGTGCTAAAGTGGAACTATTGCAGGTATACATTACATACAATTTAAAATCTTGCATTTAAAGGTCATACAGTCCCACATTGATAGTGACATTAAAACATTTACTTTTAAGAAATGTGCTGAAATAGTACTCCAAATGAAGTTCAATATAACTTTTATATCACTAAATCTCAAGTGATACAATGAAGTATGAAATTAATGTATTTTATATAACGTACTACTAGAGTAAATATGGGGTAGGTTTAAGTGATCTAAAATATGGTTGAGCAGAATAAGGCATTAATATTTGGTTTATAAATACTACAAACAGTCAATATACTAGTAATATGCATGCTAAAAAGCAAGTTATTAGTAATTATTGGTCCTAAACTTAGGCATTACCACATTAACAATTAATTTTATTTGTATTTTATTATTATTTTTTATTTTTATAATTTTTTTATTATTATTATTTATTTCTTAAAGGTCAGTTATTGACTATAAAATGGAGATGATTAGGCTATTGATTTATTTTAATTGGATTTCAATATTACTGCATTCTATCACACTATCAAACCAAAACTATACTACAATAAATAAAAAACGAAATCAGATATTAACAAACAATGAAATTAAATCTGAAAATGGTATTAATAATTAACACGAAAATGGAAATGCAAAACCATAATAACCTTGTAAAAGGGGAAGGGAAGCAGGAGAGTTCCCTGAGGTGTCCCAGCATTACTCATCACTCGATCTGACACAATCCTGCAGAGTCTTTAGGCTACGCTTGGCCTTCAGTAGTCTAGAAGTTTATGTGGGCCAGACAGAAACGTTTCTGTGTGCATTGGCTAACTGTGTTTATAGCTAGACAGAGGGTGAAACATCTGCTCGGTGAGGCCCAAGCTGAGCTGCGAGAGCACTTTCATCTGTCGGCTGTATGGACCAGATGGAACGTAATGCACATGGGAAAAGATGCAACCACTGCTTTAACATTCTTTCTCCAGAACTCATTTTTTTTATATTTATTTATTTGTGTCACATCAGTTTACAAAGGCAACGCACCTCTTACTCGACACTCCAATCTGTTCAAGAAGCAGATGATAAGATCAATCATTTGCGTGCATGCCAGCGGGTGTTAGCGCTTGCTTCAAAAAAAAAACAAACAAACAAAAAAAACCTTTTCCTTCAGGTTTTTTATGCCACCGCCACCATATTTTGTATCATAAGTTGGCATTTGGCAGCGAAGGCGGTACCCAGCATGAGAGCGCGTGTCCACCTTTTTCCCCCTGCTCTTTCATATTCATCTCCACAGTTGGCCTTTCCTCATAGCGGCTACCCATGCTAACAGGACACAGTGGCAGCAATGCACACTTTATCTCTCCACCTTCAGCCTCTATGAATAATAAGCAGAAAAGTCATCCTATGGAGGGCCGACTTGGAATACCTTTCCCGATAGCGGTGGCTTACTGTAGGCCGTGCATCCGTGACCGAGGGGAAGATGTGGCGTTCTGATACCTCCTACCCATCCGCCTCCCTCTTCCCTGACACTTTTGTCATCCTCCCTGTCTGCGAGGAACAGTTTTGGTAGCAAACAGTGTCAACCTGTCTCTCCATCTCTGACCCCCAACTGAGCTTGATAAGCTAATATGATGTTCTGTTGACACCAAAGGGCTTGAGCACAGCCTGCAGGCACAGGTTGATATTGAAATGCTATTCAGGGCCGACCACAAAGGTTGCCTTTGCCGTCTCCAGCCACGCTTGTGACTCATATACAGATACCATAGATACGCGTACACTCCAAAGACCCCAGTCTTACCAGTGCAGACGTAATGCGACCTTTAAACTAAGAGCCCCTGGAGAAAGCAGAGTTTTATCAGAGCAGATAAGGCTTTCTTCTTGCCCTGCGAGAACGCATCTATCAGGCCGGCGCAGGGAGCGCTGACAACAGGAGCAGCCATCGCTCAGCTGCTAGGCAGCGGCCACATTACCACTCCGTAGCGACACCACGCTCTATCAACGTCACACTCGGATCACTTAAACAGAGCTCCGGCGTCTCACTGTGCTTTTACGAATGCTGTTGGGAGTTGAAAGAAACCGTCTGGACGATGATGGGATTCAGAACGGAGCTCACTCTTCAAAACAACACCTGGTTTTCAAACGGTTTGGGTGAGGTACAGAAGCACCGAAAGTGATTATGTTGATTTCTCCCCCCCCCTCAGCTCGCTTTCCCGTGGTGATCATTATGACATTACAACTCCCGTACCATCCAAATTACTGTGCAGAGATTGGAAAATCACTGCCATTATGGGACTCGGGAGAACTGATCATCCACCGCTGGCTTTGAGCACACAAAGAAGATCCGTCAAGCCTTCTTGAAGACTCAAGGCGTGACATCATCAATACCTTCCCAGACTTCGTCCGAGTTTCAAAGCCCACCAGTGTGAACGCACAGAACTCTATTCATCATCTTGTCAAGGCTTGATGGATTTCGTGGTGGGGGGTCACCATCTCCCCATCTCCAATTAAAAAGATTCCACTCTCACAGACTGTGGAAGTGAACCGCTGAACTCCTTGGAGAACTTCACTCTGCTTTGTTTCAGCGCTATCTTCACCTAAGACGCCTCTCGCGCTGATAAGCTCTCAGCTTCATTTCCATCAAACGCAGTGAGAGAGAAGTCCGTTCTGCTGTGCTTTATGTCCCTAATTTCTGTGTGCCGCTGATCTGTGGATTATAGTCTAGCAGAGCCACCAGCCATTGCGGAGCAGATGGTGAGGCTTTGTATGCCTTTCTAAGCTCTTCCTATTAAAAAGACCAGAATACAGGATTACCACCCTAGTATTGAATATTGTTATGATATTATATCTTATTTTTAAGAGAGGCTCTCAATCTGTGTGCTATTCATCTGTCTAATGGAGAAGTTATCAACCTTTATAAACCTAAAGGCTCCATTACCCAGCTGACTATAATAGCTAACTTTCATTCAGAATATCAACTATTACTGTATTCTATAATTCTTATTTGATCAGTAGTTTAAAAATGTAATGAAAATTCAGCATGTTTTACATATGATATCTACTCAGAGGCCCCTCTAGAGTCCCCTCAGGGACCCCTGGTAGGAAACCCTGGATCTCATGCAATAGCCAAAGGGACTTCTGTGATCTTAAGAAGTGCACCATCCAGGTTGTGAGGTTTCAGAAATGAAAAAAAGGAAATTAGTCTGAAAGACAAGAACTGAATAGCAAGAAGGTTTTTAATGTGCTGTTCTCGTAAATGTTCTCTTTTATATTCGCTGTCACAAAGTCAGGGCCGATAAGCACCAATGAGGTAGAAACATTCTGAGGAGAAGGTGAAGGGATGTATTAAAGCATCACTTATGCTTGCACTCACGGGCACAAATACAGTGTATATGCCAAATAGATGTGCAGATGGACCCATGACGAACAAGGGTATCCATCGGGAAAGTAAAATACTAGAGGTGTCAAATGATTAATTGCAATAATTATAATGTGTATATTAATTATATATGTATATATAAGTACAAAAACATGCATGTATATAGATTAAAAAATATATTTAATATATTTACATATTAAATATATTTATACATAATATAAAACATAAGAAAAAAAGGTAACACTTTAGAATACTGTATCTTACTGCATAACTAATAAGAAGTTACTGTGGAATAGGTTGTTCTTTATTAACCCTCAAGTCACTACTATTAGCTACTAAGGAATATATGTTAACTACCCAGTATGTAATAGCATTTTTAAATTGTGTTAAGTAATAATTAGTTAATCAGTAACTATTAAATTCAGCCAGGACTCCTGAGGAACTACAATCAAGTAACCATTAATGAACAGCGAGGCACCATGTCAGGTCGTGGCCCCTTTCTTCTTCTTTGCTAATAATGTTATTAGCTAAACGTATTACTGTTAGATCTGCAATGTAAAAGTTTATTAAATGTAAATAATTGCTGTAGATACCACATTAGTGAACTGTTAAAGTGAGAAGAAAACTTTGTCTGAAATCTGCTTTATTTATTTATTTTTTTGGTTAAACGAATGGTGAATACCTTGTGTTTTTCCGTATGTGCTCGACCATTTCCAAGAGTGTTGCAAGAGCATCCACTGTCATAGGTGTTGTCTGCAACCAGAATCTCGGGATGGGACCTCATACCGCTCTAAGTGCTCTGCCTGCATACCTCAGGTATGTTTATGATTTTATATACATTATGTGTGTCTGATTTCCTTAGGACTTTTCACATCACTACTATAAAGTCATGCTAAATGAATGACAATGATGCATTATTATGCATTATGTTGCAGCCATTTGCTAAAACCACCAGTCGGGCTTTTAAAAAACATCTGAAGGACTCCAAGATGGTGAGAAATAAGATTCTCTGGTCTGATGAGACCAAGATAGAACTTTTTGGCCTTAATTCTAAGTGGTATGTGTGGAGAAAACCAGGCACTGCTCATCACCTGTCCAATACAGTCCCAACAGTGAAGCATGATGGTGGCAGCATCATGCTGTGGGGGTGTTTTTTTCTGATCCAGGGACAGGACAACTGGTTGCAATTGAGGTATTTGATGTATGCGGCCAAGTGCAGGGATATCCTGGACCAAAACCTTCTCCAGAGTCCTCTCAGGACCTCTGACTGGGCTGAAGGTTTACCTTCCAACAAGACAATGAACCTAAGCACACAGCTAAAATAATGAAGGAGTGGCTTCACAACAACTCCATGACTGTTCTTGAATGGCCCAGCCAGAGCCCTGACTTAAACCCAATTGAGAAACTCTGAAGAGTAGCTTTCTCCCAGTCTCTTGAGGCTTATTAAGCTTATTATAAATGCACAGTGACCTGTGTCACGCAGGGTTTATTTAGAAACACATAGTAAATGAAACCCTTTCTCACACATTTGCTGTGAAAGATAAACCACTGGATGAACATTAAGTAAACTTTTGGGTAAAAATATACGCTATTTGTAATACATAATGCAATTCTCAATCTTCAAAATCAACTCTCATAGTTGCTAAGCTGCAGGGTGAAAAGGGCTACTTAAAACAGCCTCCTTCTTACAGCACACCTGTAACATTTCTCAACTCCATCTCTCTCTAGACTTCCATCTATAGACCATAGTCATGGCATAGATATTTAAATTATGGGAATCAAACTAGCCTGTGAAAGATTGATGTGCAGTCTGCTGACAAACAATTGAATGGGCTGTAAATCTATGCATCACAGGCACATTTTATTTGCATGAAATGAAAAATGACATTGATTCAGATATTTTCTCTGTGCCTTTTATCTGTTTATATTACATATTCATCTAAAGAAGATATTTTGAAGAATGCTTAAACTGCTGCTTTGTCTATACAATAAAATGAGGTCCAAAACATCATTATGGACCTTGTTGACTCATTGTATAGACAAAAAAATAAAACCGAGACAATTTAAAAAAAATATCAACCTCTGGCTTTCACAGAAGAAAGTCATATAGCTTAACAATGACATAAGCTCATGTGATTTCTCACAATTCTGACTTATTTTCTTGCAATTTGGAGACATAAAGTCAGAATTCTGAGATATAAAGTCACAATTCTGACTTTTTTCCCCCCATAATTGTAGCTTTATAACTAACAATTCTGACTTTATATATCCAAATTGCAAGAAAATGAAAATGTGAGTTTGTATCACACTAATAATTGTGAGGTAAACTTAATAACCTGAAACTTTTATACTGCTCCATCAAAATGGAGGACCAAACCTTGCCCTCTTACACTCATGTAAATACTCAGCAACATTTGGAGGAGCCACTGAAATCATCCACAGAATATTTTTGCACAGTGTATTAAAGCAAAGACCTAATTGTAAAACATTACAAAAATAAAGCTGCAAGGTCAGTTCAATTAACCGCTCGAGTACTTGAACAGCCAAACAAAGTATTTTAACTCGGATCCCCTCAGTCTCCTAATGCTGCAAAATGTCGGAACAAGATCCCGAGTCAAAGAGGCTGTGTGCGCCATGCCCCGTAGAAGCCCTTGCCGCTTTCATCTCCCATCCAAATACCACCCTTTGGTAAATGAATTCCTTTCGCTTCATTTGCCCTTTTAATGTGCAAGACTAATTTCTGATTACATAAACTCTGCGCTTCAAATTTGACTGACTCGCACCAAGCCGCTGACCTACATAAGTCAAAATGCCATTAAAACAAATGATGGAAATAACGTACTTTTATAAATGGGGTTATTAGAAACTAGTGGAGTCGTGTTGCTGGAAAAATCGAGAAGAGGAAATGCTTTTGGATGAATGGTAATGTCAGAGGTAATAATAAGGATTTTGTAAGCCCACACTTGCGGAAGAATGATGCCCCATATGGCAATGGTGATATTTGCAATATTGTTCTGCAATGCCTTGGGTAAGATTTTAGGGGCCGTGGCCTTTAAACAGCTGTTTAGCCTTTGCGTGGATCACCCGTGGCAATCTGCAGCAGCGCAGTTATATTTTTTCTTTGCAAAACCACTCAATTTAGAAATGAACTCTGCTGTAGACTTCAGCCTTTTGTGTTGTCGGTGAAGCTCTGTCACTGAGTGGGCATTTCACACTCAATGGCTATACGAGATATTTTTATTTGATGGGGGTTCTCCTATTGAAATATGCAGTTTTGTCACTCAAGGCTATCCGTGAGGACGCGCTTTATCTTGTTTCACCAACTCGTAGTGGATTCATGAATCCAGGTGACTCAAACCACTTTTCTTTTGTCCAAGCCTTGCTGTATCCCAGAAAGAACAGAGGACATCTGAACTGTACTGGGCTGCTGATGATAGATTGCAGGGATGATAAAAACATGCGAGTGTGATGCCAAGAGCACATTTAGCCCCGCAGAGGATATGTGAGGGTCCTGATGGATGGCTTTGGGGGTGGACCAACATCAGGACAGTGATGGAGGAGGAGATGTGAGCCACAGCAGGTTCAGGTAGCTACAGTATGTACAAAGACAGAGAAAAATAAGGGGTGTTTGTGTTTGCCATGGTCATCTTCGGGTGACCACCCATGCTCACTACTCTTTATCTAATCCCAGAAGTCACAGCTTTTTATTGAGGGCTGTGCACAAATCAACAGATGACAAATGAGTGTCACATGCAGTGTTTTTGGTTCAGCGACAGTCTGTGATCTGTTTCTCTTTGTAATTGTTAGGGGAGATTCTTCAAATATAAAGAAGAAATGAACCTAAAACATTGCAAATACATTACAGACGCATCAGTATAGATTTTATTAATGCCAGTATGAGAATCATTAGATTTTTTTAAATATATATAATGTTTTTATAATGTCTGATATTTTTACATTTAAATTGTTTGCTACAATCTAATGTTCAAACTTTAAAACATTAATAATATAATAGTTGTTAAATGTATATAAAATGTTCATTTTCCATACTCATTATGCACTGTTAAAACCATTTGTTAAACATGTAAATAAAATAAATATTAATGGACTGTGTGTCAGTTTTTCACAGTTTAATGTTTAATTCAGTGATTCTTGTCAGTTCTTTGCAAAGGTTATAAGCAGTGGTGGAAATGGCCAAAATTCATGGCGACTGTATGTTGCGGATGACTTTTCCGATGTTTTTAATATAAAACACTTTATAAAATAATAATAATAATAATAATAATAATAAGGAACAGACTCTTTCTTATCAGTGACAAAAATTAACCTTCCCGTTGATATTTGTGTGTTTGTTTATTTATATTTACAGAATATAACTGAACCCACCAGTAGACGGCAGTAAGTCACTGTCTTTGTCACTGAATCAGCCATTAAATCGATTCTTTTAAACGGTTGATTCGTTTAGTAAGGAAGCAATTGGCTCTCTTTTAAAATGGGTCATTGAATCGTTGACTCGCTAGATTTGCTCAAAAGCAAAGGTTCATTTGTAAACAAAACAGCACTGGGTATGACACTAGTTTGTTTTTTTTTAATTTTGTTGACGAAACAGAGCAAACAATACAAGTCACTTAATATTAACTTTTGTATAAAATACAAAGTTTCACATTTGCAAACTTCCTCTCCTCACGAACCTTTTTATTGTAATATATTAATTTATTTATTTACCTTTTTTCTATGTTCTATGTTGACCCCTTATAGGCTAGTAGGTGTTTTGTTTTGTTTTTTTGAGGGAGGGGGCGCAACAATACTATTCTGCTTAGGGCACCCATTTGGCGAGCAGCGGCCCTGGGTATAATGGATATACTATTAAATAAAGTCATCTTATATTGTACTGATTATTGTTTGCTATTTTTATTTTACCACTTCTTGTAACATATTCTCACGCTTAATGTGCCGTTAATGCGTTGTGTCCAGCACATTATGAAAGAGTGCTAACATCTTCATTCAAACTTGTAGTTGAAGAGACGATGTCACTCTCTGAACAAAGCAGGCACGGGCACAATCATCAATCGTATTTAAAGGGAAGCCGGACAGCATCACTGTTTATGCAATATTTGCATTTATTCACATGCGATTTGATCAGCTACCTAATGCAGGACACTACTGAATGTGCATCGGAGGGGATTTAGAAGTGGGTTCGCAAAGCCGACCGATAAAGAAGGGGGTATACACCGTATACACCTGTGCATACCCTGAGACTAATCTGTGGAGCACTCGGGCACGGTTCAAACTGCCTAGTGTGAGTACACCCTTAAATTCCACGCATATTGGTAGCGTCTCCCTGATGTGCGAAAATGATATACATTATTAGCAGGTTTGTGGGTGTGGGCGAGAGTTGATACATGTGTTGCCGAAATTAGGTAAAAAAGACAAATATAAAAAGCTCATTTGAATATCAAAACAATTTTGTGATTGGCTGTTATAGCATCCCAACCAATTTTTAACATTGGCTATTTTTTGCTTATCAGCTAGAAATGGTTAATCCCTAAATTGCATTCCAGAAAACTTTCTATTTTTTCATATATTTCTATGCGTGTCGTCTTGACATTCTCAGCAAGTCATACAATTGTGACAAAAGGTTAACATTCAGAATGACACGTTTTTAAAATGTTTTAAATATTTCTTTTGTTATGTGAATGTTAACAATAATTGTAATTGCTGTAATTGTATTTTTCCATCAAGCACCATTCTGATGAACTAAAAAGCATGTACAAACATTTTAAATCATGTATGAAACTCTTTTATCCAGAGCGACCTACTGTACAGTACATTCAGCAAGTACATTTCACCAGTATTTACCAACTAGTACATCTATACCAATAGATCTGCAGAACAACATACGTTCATGGAAATATGCAAAATCCTAATAAAGATTTGATCCATATTAGGAATAAATGTCAACAAAGACAAGCAATCTATTTTGCACAATAGATTTCAATGCCACAAATCACAATATAACCATTCCTTTCTAGATTTCTTTGCACATGATGTACAGGAACCACTTCAGCGTTCATTGAGAAAGGCATGTTTGATATTCCTGAATTTTTATGAGTACACTGAAAAGATATGTCAGTCATGTTCTGCATGTTGCATCTGTTGCTAGGACAACAAGAAGCCTTTCAATTCGCCTGTTGGCACAAACCCTTTACCCCTGACATTACGTTAACCCCTTCTTTACAGTTCAGCGCCTCTTAGTTGACTTTAAACAGCTTGAGAGAAGGTGGATGGGCTTAGTTATGACTCCTTAAGACTAAATGTCGCATGCCATCACGGTTAGCCACATGATAAAATATACAGACCAGGATCTGCATGTTCTACATTTGTGTTTATTCTTAGTTTTAAGTTGGCTGATATATAGGCTGATGTAAGCTTAATCTCACACTTGCTTGTGTGTGTCAACACGTACTGTAGCAGCAGTAGCCAGCAGAGTGTGCTACAATCATATAGAGATATCATTGAGTTGATTGCAGCAAAAGAGGCATGCATATGCTTTCAGAGAGCGGCGTAGTCACAACTGAGCTGCGCTAACCCTCGCAAATGTCACAAAACTGTTTGGCACAGATGATGGAAAACTAGATTGAGGCTTCTGGAGGAGTATAAAGATTGAGATATAAAAGGTGAAGCGGGTTAATTTGACTTTTTGCTTCACCTGCAGTCATTCATACATTCTTTTGAAATGGTAATAAAATAATCAAAGAGCAGGAAAACTTCAGGACACAGACTCGTTTCCTGACAGTATTCGTGTCCATATAAAGCATCTGGCTGATTGAAAGACAGATCTCGGGTTCCCCACCTCGGCCTCCTCCCATCGCGCTCCTGTCTTTGAGCAGACCACCACCCTTCCTCAAATCTTCATCAATCTGCCTCATTCCTGATGAGATTAGAGCCGAACTTTGATCTCTTCCCTCCTGAGGTTTCAGTCTCACTTTGATGTGTTCCCTTCTTGTTAACGACAGAGCCGATAGTAGATGACAGAATCCCTTCTGGGTGAGAGAAAGAGATTGAACAGCATAGAGGAGGGAAGTAAAGGTATAGGAGCCGGGGTGGAGTGGACACGGATGAGGGATGCTCTCTGGCTTGGCATAAAGGAAGAAAACAGGACAGGTTGTCAGAGTAGATTGATAGGTGCTCCTCTGCTCTCTTTGAGCCTCCACCTCGCTGCCAACCCCCCTCCCCCGTTACCCCAGGCTCGGTAGCCCTTGCCTGTGCATTGAGCTTTTGTGGAGATGAGAGATTGGTGCCCTCATTTATTTCCTCTACTATAGAAGATGTTTTAAGTGGTCCTCCGGGGTAATAGAGAGAGAGAGGATTTTTTTTCCTCATTCCCCTCTTCTGCTCGTACGGGCCCATTGCAGCGATGCACTGGGAGTGGAGCGGGTTTATTAAGCTATCCGTTACTGGTATCCTACCTCAAATTGAATTCTATGATGGCACAGAGGATGTAAATAAAACTCTGGCAATGCTGTGTACGTTTATATGGAAGGGGGTGAGTTGTAGGTGTGTGATGATGAAAGGTTAGTAGTTAACAAATCTATGTCTTTCTAAGCATAATTAAGTCACTCAAATAATCCAGGTTAAATATCCGTATCTATTTACTAATATTAATAACAATATATTACTGTGGCATACATTTGTGTGTTTGTTTTTTACATTACAGACAATTAGAATATACAATTTAAAAAAGCAATTTTGGCATAGAGCAGTGCCCTTACATAAATTAAATCTTGGTTTTGCTACAGTACCCATAGTTTAAACATAGCAATTGTAAAACTGTAGTTATCTAACCGCCAAAACATACCTATACATACGAATCACTGCATTTTCCACCTAAAATGAACACCAGTGGCAGTAAAACTCTGACAACCTTTATTTCTTTTTACATAAAAGTAAAATTTACAGTTACATTTTTAGATAAGGGTTAATTTTTGTGACTTGTAACACTATCGACTAGGTTTAGGTTTGGGTTTGGTGTAAGGGATATTTCCAACATGACAGAGCATTGATCTTTAGCGACACTCACTGCATATTTGAATTCTGAATGGCCGCAATACAAACCTCAAGCAGCATTGTAAAAATATGTACCTGTACCAACATAGAAAAAATGTGCTATAGCTAATGCTAATGTGTTTTAGCGCCACTGTTTTGACATTTCATTTTATAACTATTGCAAAATTTCTAGTAAGGTACATAATTACAGGGTTGCAGAGTATGTAGAGGCGCATATTTCCAATTACTCTGGGTTGACTTTGAAGTTTATACCAATAAAGAGGGGATACTCTGTATTTTGCTTTCTTAATGGTAGCTATATTGACATGAAAATTGCAGTTCAGTATGTTTGTGTTAATTCGGTTGCTGAACTCACCGTGATTTAGTGTTTTAGATGAGGTAACTCTTCACCATGTGAAGATGTTTTGAAAGCTTCCATTTCAGTGAGATATAAAAGTCACTGTTCATTACATGATGATTCACATGCTGCTCTGACAAAAAAAAAAAAAAAAAAAAATTAGATCAGAAATATTAAAACTGGAGTTTTTTCTGGAGTTTTACAGGACAGGGCATGTGCCAGGTATGGTTTCCCATACTAGGAGTTCATGCTCTGCATTTAACCCATTTAGCTCAAATAGTGTTGTCAAAAGACCCGTACCGAGTACCGAGCAACGGGTAAACCCGGTTCTTTCTACGCTACCCGAAAGGTGCGCACTGCGCAGTTGCGTCTTCTTCATAAAAGCACAGAAAGATGGCGGCGCTACTGTAACTGTGCGTTCACACCGCCGCCGGCGAGAGCGTCAAAAGTCGCCCTGGCAACGATGCTGTACAGAGATTTTTGGATGCTCTTGACGCTCTGGCGCAGATTGAATGCTTGTCTTGTATTTAAAGGGGCCGCTAATAAAACAAGCTTGTGCGGACTGACCACACGGAGTTAAGTTAACCTCGTGAAACATATTGATTGTGAAAGTAAGAAATTGATCGATGGAAATAACTTTTTTGTAGTACATGTTTTCTTTCAATTAAAAGCCATTTGCTGCAGCTCTCTACAACACATATTTTCCATTTAATCCAATATGTTTTGATATGTCAGAATATTCTACAGCAGTAACAGCTTTGCATGCTCTGGCACTAAATTCAACTTGAATTTTAGAAAATACATAAAGTTAATCCACATTAGCAGAATAAAGTTTTTTAAAAACTATTTAATGCTCCTATAGCGTTTAAAACAGGACATAATAGTGTACTATTTTTACACACTAGAGGCACACTGTGCAGCCAAAATAGGCTATGAAATATAGTTTGTGCTGTTTGATTAAATAAAAGTCCTCTTATATGAAAGTGTTTTTGTGTTTTGCTTTGGTACCGAAATTGGTACTGAGAACTGTGGATTTTCACTGTAATTGATACCGAATACTGAAATTTTGGTACCGTGACAACACTAAACCCAAAGTGAGAAGTGAACAACCACACACACACACCGTGAACACACACCCGGAGCATTGGGCAGCCATTGCTACGGCACCAATGGAGCAGTTGGGGGAACAGTGTGTGTGAGTGGGTGGGGGGTCTTGTCTGGTCTTGTTTCATCTCTTATCTGTCTGTTTTGGTTTCGGTTTGAGTTCCTTATTCTGAGTTTCCTGTCTTTGTGATCATTAGTGTTTGATTTCATCCCAGCCGTTTATCACAGGTGCTTTGAGTTTCTATCCTTGTTACCATTTCTATATAATCTGTGTCTTTTGAGTTTATCCCTGTCGGTCGTTGATTGTATATGGATTTCTCTTGTGTTCCTGTTGTCTTCGGTTCATCTTTGTTTTCATGTTTATTTTGTGGTTTGTTAAATAAATGTTCATCTTTGTTTTGCACCTCCGTCTCCTCGCCTTTCACTCCATCTTAATGCATCCTCATCATTACAGTGTGTAGAAGAATATGTTTATTTAAACATATTTACAAAAGACTTTATTGATCGATTGAATTAATTAAATAAATATTGTCCTTTTTGTCTTAAGCTGATCACATGACTGGTTCATGCACCTTTCAAGAAACATAAAACAAGCAGACATTTCTGGCATAAATACAACTGAACATACCACTTATATGATGCTTTATTTTTATTTTTTTGTGCCCATGTGTTTTATTGGAAATGATGTTTCAATGTATTCCACAACTACAGACACGGCATGCTGGTGTGTTTGATTTCTCATTGCTGACAGTTTCATGAATTGTACTTGATATACTGTAACTGGAGGCAGGTAAACTTGATTTAAGCCTGATTTCCCTTCAGGCCTTTCGCTGTCTTTTAACAGTACATCAACTCATCAAAAACCGCTGGAATTCTATCATTTACCCTGTATTTATGATATAGAACCACTCTGAAACAGCAGATTTTATTTTATTTTTTTCTATATAGCCAGTGCATAGAAGCAGCTGTCAGTCTGTCCAGCTTGTTTAGATAGTTGTACACGTTTCTTAAGGGCAAAATGATCAAAATAAAATGGCAGAGCTCTTTTGTTCCTTTCCATCAGTAAATCAATAGTGAGAATGCGCTTCTGGTTTCTCACTTAAATAATCATACAAGTCCCTAAAATAAAGTATTTTTGTAAGCTATCTAATGGCAATGTTTTATCAGGGGAGTTTTCATGTATTAGCGGACTTATTCCATTCATTTCTTTTCTTGGCATCACAGCATGCCTAATGAGGTGTGTGTCTTTCGAGAGTTGAAAATTCAAATGTGGAGCCTAACACAATGTGCCCAAGAAAGTGGGACAGCCGTGCTTTATGGCAGCCAATTTCAATGTATTTTCCACTTATGGCCTTTCCCGATGGAATGTGATACGCATATGAAGCAGACTACTTTATTAGGCTTCCTCCATGTCATTGCTGTCAAATGAAAACATCTTTTTCAAAACTGATATCTTGATCATTTGACAAACATAGATAAAATAATAAAATGTGGATAATCATTTCGAGGGTAGTCTCTCAACCCATGTGACTCAATCCTTGAAACAATGCATTTTAGCCGTCACTCATTAAACACAGAGCAAAAATGTGCTACTTCTTTCTTAAAAGCCCTTAAGACAAAGAATGGTGGTCTCATTTGAAGTGATGTAGGAGGAGCCATTGGCCCCATGTCTGAGAGCATCTTAGAGCCTCTGAGAATGAGAGGTGTGGAGAACATGAGAAGGGACACCTCTCCTCCAGACCAAAGCAGAAGTGGTTGATTTAGAGGGCCCTCATTATTTGGAATAATCATGAATGAAGGTGAGCGTGGAGAGCATCAGTGATTAGATCGCTGACACTCAAAATGTACATTTATGGTACATTTAATTGTAAGAAACTCAAACTGCCCAAAATTGTGAGCAGTGGAAATTAGAAATAGACCTCATGACTATAATCAAAATGAAATAGAAAAAATGATTAGGTATCTCACCCTGATTATTAATATGATTATTCACAGTAAGTGATTTTTAGTAATGATGCGAGAATACTAAAATATTGTATTTTTATTTTATTATTTTTTATTATCATTTTTTTTTTTTAATTAAAGAAACATTCCCCAAATATAAAAGTCTTTTAAATTGTACTTTATAAATGGTAAAACAGGTCAATAAATAATTTGAAATACAAATAGCTACATGTAAAATTTGTAAAAAAAAAAAAAAAAAAAAATCTATAAAAATGCTTTTCTGAGAGCAATTCTCCAGAGCACAAATATGCAACATGGTGCATTGTGCCAGAAAACAACATCACATTGACTACAAGATGTAGTGTGACCAAGAAGCTTTTACTGGTTCATTATGCTTCATTATTAACCATTCTATTGCCATTTTATATGCATCATGCGGTTGCAATGTGAAGAAAATTGGTTAGTTATTGGTTTGTTACAAACATAGATCATATAGATTGTATCAAGAACTCAATCTCGCTTCAGATTAGGGGTGGGCGATATGATGACATTTGATCGTGGATGATAAAAATTTCTCTATGATCTGTTTTTAAGGAATATCATAGTATGGTGATATATTTTATCATCTCCTTCTCAATATGCTGTACAGCGCGACATACATTCACATCAGTGTTAAATCGGTGGTAGAATTACACTCACTAAACATGCCGCCGCTTGTCATTAAAGGGATAGTTCACTCAAAAATTATAATTGTGTCATTAT
>JAUYWG010000032.1:10099811-10121825 GCA_034779775.1 Enteromius afrohamiltoni
TATTTGAATTACCCTACATAATGTATTAAAAAAAAAAAGAATCTTTTTATAACTAGTAATAACTAAACCTTAGCACATCCCAGGTTGTACAATTCTGCCAGGCGCCGAAGTGGGCGGGTCAGTGAGGTGGGTGATGAAGGACAATGAGTGATACAAGAAGAGTCAGGAAATGGAGGAGAGGTGGACAGTTATTATGAAGTGCCTGTGATATGTGACAGCCCCTGTCATCCACCATGACACATAATCTCATCAAGCCTGACAGAAAAAGGCTCTGCCGTCTAATCCATGAAGGAGAAATACTCATCACTGATCTCTATCTCGCTCCGGAGGTGTGAGCTCTGTAGAGGTCACACACTGTTTAACAGACGCCCCTGCTTTAAATCGACACATCCATCCGCCAGCCGAACAGGAGAAGTGGACTTATTCCCCCTTATCTTACATCGAAATTGACAATGTGGCAGATAAAATGGGAAACATATACTAAAATGCTCTTTACCTGACCGACTTTGGCGTTTTCACAGACGAAGGTCTCGTAAAAGGATGCCAGTATGGGGGGGTTATCGTTGACATCCAGCACGCGGATGTACACAGGCACTCTGCTGGTCTGCTCTGGGTTGTCTAAGTGTCCTTAAAAAGATGTGGCAGATGATGGTTGACTACTTGAGATGATAGAAACTTACATTATTGAAGTCACAGGAGGAAACTGGATTTCTAATTTAAAAAAAGTAAACTAATATATTTAGTCAATATAAGCTGTCATGGCAAATGAAAATGCGTAAATCCTATTGGAGAAATTTAATGCTGGATGACTTGAGCTTATCAGCCTAAATTCATTCTAAATGAACTGCGGCTGTGAGTCGTGTGGAGTCACTTACTGAACTCTGTTGCGATCACTGAGATGTTGTGCCAAGCCAATTCCTCTCGATCCAGAGGCCTCTGCAGGAATATAGATCCATTCCCGGCATAGACACCAAAAATACGGTCCACATCTGTGTGCCGGTCAATGGAGTACCTGGGATTCAAACAGTTTAGCTTAATTGTCAGCATGTTTTAAAAAATGCATAACTCTTTCAGTAATTAGCTACTTTTAATTAGCATATTAGCATTGCAAAACATGCCATGTGTTAAAAGGTAAAACAACATTTCTAAACATTTTGAATTTAAATCGAGTCTTTAAATTTAAGACATGACTTCTAATAAACAGTTTTGGCTCATTTGCTCAGAGAAAATGGAGCATGAAGAGAAATTCAGAGGGAAAAAAACCCTGAAATGTTGTTTTTGTCTTTGTAGAGAAAAATAATCAGATCCACACTGCTGTTCTTGCCCCTTTTTTAGTGTGGGAAGGTAATTCATTCTAAAATGATCCTTTTGTTCAGGTTTATGTAAATAAACTGATTCTACAAAAGTGACTCGTGATTTTGAAATTGAGACCCAAAAATCCCAGTGGCTGTTTAGGTGTACCTTATTTAAACAAAAATAGAACTAAATGTTCTTGCATGTAGCATACATTATTTAGTTTTCCAGAAATGTCCAGAAAACCTGAAAATGAAAACATTAACGTGTAAAAAAAAACAAAAAAAAACGTATATACAGTGTACATACATTTTTCTGGATTTGATCGTCTATGGTCATTTAACTATTCTTTGTAAGTGCTTTACAATCACTATTTAATGTTTAAAAATTAATGAAAGAGACTACTTTTTCAAAAGTGTTCATTGACTAGTTTGGCCACTCAAATTTTAATTAGCTTGTAATTTGACAAAACAGCTTCCCCAGCACTGGTTTGCACAAACTTTAACACGCCTGATCCTTCAGAGCAGCAGATACTTGAGAAAGCTCGATGCACACCACAGCTATAACTGCATGAAATCCCACTGCCCTGAGCCCACACATGCCCAGTTCTCATTTGTTCTTCTTTCACCAGAAGATCACAATATTGCTCTTTCAAATGCAATCAATCAGTGGGATTGTTCAATTTCCTAATTAGCCTCCTGATGTTCAGAGCGACAGTGTTGCTTGTGCTTCTGATGTCCCTGATAATTACCAGCCCTGAAGTCCTGTTCTCTGCTGCAGAGGGCTTTTTAATTGCGCTTCCATTCTGCGTTCTTATTTACTGTGGTCTCCGGAGGGAAAAACATCCATTTATTGTCCTCCTGAGCCTTCCGCATCAGCTTTATCATTAGGGCGCTTTGGACAGTGATAATATCCTCATTTATTCTCATAATTGTAGTTTATTACAATTATCTCATAAAGATGCTGCGATTGAAGGACCTCTCGAATTAAATGCGAATTTAATAAGCACGCTCTGAGGAAGCAGTCCATCTAAGCTCATATCGCCATAGCTCCAGAAAGATTAATCAGGGTTTTGCGATTATCAAAAGGTCACTGGAAGAAACGGGCAGATTTTAAAAGGCTTCTGCCAAGCTATTGTGTGTTGGGTGATGTGCAGTTAAAGAGATTTACCACAATCTTGTAAATATAGATGATGGAAACAATGTGGGAGGATATCAATGCAAAGCCCTTACTTGACCGGACTGTGCCGTATGTCAGGATCCACAGCGCTGACCGATCCTATCACCGTGCCCACAACCGCGTCCTCTTTCACCTCCAAAATATAGCTGATTTTCTCAAATTGAGGGGGCTCATCCACATCCTCAACACTGACCCTGACAGTCGCCATGTCCTTAGCATCCATGCTCAGAAAGCGTGGGTCTGGATGTGTATTTTGGACTTGGATCTGAAGCGTGTACGATTTCTTTTTTTCATAGTCCAGATGCTACATGGATAAAAAAACAACAACAAAAAATCACAGGAATAAACAACCCACTCAGGGTCAAATTTTCAGCACAAAAACCTCACAAACCATTCAGATAAATAATCAAAAAAAGCTTTTAAATTTGCACGAGTGAAATTGAATCCTCTGTACCTTTTTAAGACTAAGTATGCCTTCTTGGGTGTTCCTGTCAGTGCTGATGTCGAACACATCAAGACCATCTCCGCCAACGACGGTGTAGTCCATCTCCGCATTTCTGCCGACGTCGGCATCCATGGCCCTGATCCTGCCAACCGATGATCCTACCCTGGTGATCTCTGGAACGCTGAATTGATATATACCTGGGGGACATTGTTAATGTCAGGTTGTGCTTGGAACTATGAATTCTCTAGAATGTTCTTCTTTTCTTGCGAGAAGATCTATAAAATAATCGCCAACTATAGTGAACCCAAAATAATTTTGGAATTCAGAAATCTGAACGCTGTAGCCAAATAAAGTGTTTTTTAAAGCATGGTCTTGGTGTTCTCTTTCCTGTAATACATGGCAAATGTGACTGATATTGTGCTGCCTGCTATAAATCCGCTTTGTGCTCATACCTTGCATTTCTCTGATTAACATGACAGAAATTCCAAGCATTTTCTATTTGCATGCAGGCTAAAAGAATAGATTATATTCAGAGAAACACAAAAGAGTAAGTGAGCTGAGCCCACTCTGTCCATTTAATCAGGATTAACACACAGACCTCACACAGTTGCTAAAGCTTTGCCACTAACCATTTTACTTCACACAAAGATAGTGTATTTGTCTTTTTTTGTCTGTATTGTATTTTCCTGTTATTTGCATGAGTCCTATCACAAATCTTTGGAATTATGGAACAAATGTCTTATGCAAATATCGGATTGATGCTATTTCTGCATTTACATACATATTTTTCTATGCATGCTTACTCTGCGTGAAACGAGGAGGGTTATCGTTGACATCAGTGAGGCTAATGTTTACTGTAGTGGAGCCTGTTAAGCCCCCCTTCTGGCCAGCCATGTCCTTGGCTTCGATCACCACCTGGTAGTGCTCCCTCTGCTCTCTGTCCATATCGGAAGGTCCCAAAGCCGTCCTGATTATACCTGTGGGAAACATTTTTTTATTTTAATTCATTAACATTCGATCCAGCCCAGTACCTTACTCTAGGAGATGGACAACACTAGATTGCAGTGGCAGCTGAGTCTTGGTTGCGTTTGAACCGTGCAGAACTAATTGTGTACATGCATTGAGACTGACATTTTGCCGCAGAGATTATTATAGGCAGCAGCTGCTGATTGAGAGATGGCTGCAGGTTCTGAAGAAACAAGACCTTGGATTATTAAAACTGGTGTTTTACAAGCTAACCAATTTGGTTGCAAGCGTTTTTAGAGTAAGACAGTTTCTTGACAGATTTGAACCAATTATTTGCAAAATAAGTGAATTTAAAGGGATAGTTCACCCAAAAATGAAAATTCTTTCATTAATTACTCACAAGATAGATCTTAGATTTCATCAAACATATCTTAATTTAACAACATGAAGGTGAGTAATTGATGACAGAAACTTACATTTTTGGGTGACCTATCCTTTTAATTTTTTATCTACAGCAAGAAGTAAAGTATCAGTGATGGAAAGGTATGTCAACATTTGAAATAAATGATCAAATAACTACAAAAAATAATAACAATGTGCACTCATAACCCTTAATTATGCATAAGAAAGCATAATTGTTCAATTGTATTATATAATTAATAATATGTTTATATGATGCACACAATAATTATAATAAATATTATTACAAAATTATGATGACTGCACAGTGCACAATATTTTAACTCTGTCAGAATGTAAAATCTCTAAGAAAAAACTACTCAACTACTGGATAATGTAACAGCCAAATATCTTTGATGGGATTTTTGAATTGTTTATTAATCTCACTTTCTGGTTTGTAGCACCCTCAGTCCCATCCAAAAACATTTATTTTTGTCTTTGAAATTCCTGTTACATCACATTACAGAAGTAACATGGCTTTCAAGCAGTGATTCACGTTGACTTTGAACATGAATACGCCTGATGTCTCGGTTAGACCCAAAAAAGGCGAAAGGCAAATCCAGTAATTCATGTAGAGAAGAACCCAGGCCCTGCTGCTTCTTTGAATGGCACAAATGTTCCCAGATTAACCCCCACATCTAATGAATATCCCGTTTTTTGCTCTTAGGATTTCGTGTGCTCATGGACATCATCGTTCGCGTCCCATCTGGGCTAAAGCATATCAGTGTTAAGCTGGACACTAATCTGCCATGGGAGCTTTTGTGTTTCTATTTCTCTTTTGTTTAAACAAAGACCTCTGCGGGAAATGTTCCAGGGCACACATTAGCAATGATTAAACTCGCTGGGCGAATTTGCTCAGCTAAAATGCTTGAACGACAGAGCTGCAGTACAACCCTTGCCCCATATCAAATTTTACAGATACACACACTCTCTCTGTGTCTCTCGGTTTATCTCACAATCTCTGTCTATGATATAACAGTTCAACAGCACTGACCTGTATTTGGCTCTACTGAGAAGTATGGATGACCCTGGCTGATGCTGTAGGCCAGCTTTGCACTGTGGCCAAACATTTCATCATCTGCATCCTGGGCGGTAACTTGAGTGACATAGGTGCCTAAAAACAAGAAATCAGTTCAAGGTAGAGTTCACCTGCAAAACCAGTCATTATGTTGTCACTCACATAATGTTTGTTATGACTCTCGTTCTTCATTGAAAAACAAAAGGAGGAAAAATAAATGTGCTTGTTACTCTTGTCTTGTCCATAATTCCTAATGAACTGGGACTGAAAATTTCAAGCTACAAAAAAGGTTGCAAAATAAAATGTATTTTTTTTTTTTGAAAATCGTGAATCATGAGTCATTTACAAATCTGACTGGTACCTGAAGTATATTTGCAATAGTTTCACTTGAATAAATAGTTCACCCAAAAATGAAAATTTACTTACCCTCAAGTAGTCCCAAATCTGTATACATTTCTTTGTTCTGCCAAACAAAAAGGAAGATGTATTTTTTTAAATGTTTCTGACCAGGCTGTTTTGGGCCACCTTTGACTTCCATTGTGAAAAAATAAATAAAAATAACATGGAAGTCAATGGTGACCCAAAACAGCCTTGTTACAAACTTTTTTCAAAATATCTTTGGCAGAAGAAAGAAATTCATACATTTTGGAACTACTTGAGGGTGAGTACATGACAGAATTTTCATTTTTGGATGAACTATTCCTTTAAGCACAATCCAATGTTCCTCAATATATCTTCAGCTGGACATCAACAGTACTTGAAAGCACAATGAAAGTGCATCATTTTTTGTTCCATTATTAAGACTTTAAGTACATTGTTGCAGTTTAGTATACCAAAATTACAATTGCAGAGTAACACATACATACATTCAAATGTATCTGTAGCATACTTGAAATAAATCAAATGAAATGATTTTAAATACATTTTAGGTTATTTATTTTACACAGGGGCAGAAGCAACAGTTTTTCAGGGTAAGGTTATAAGTGAATAATTATTAAAATTACATCCTTTTTATAGCTTATAAGGTTCCATTTGCTATTAATTGAACTGCATGAACAAAATTAACATTTGTGTTAAATTTTCAGTGTGAAATTACATGAGGGTGAGTAAATAATAACAAGATGTTTATTTTGGAAGCAATACAAAATTCTACACATACTAAAATATGCAATCCACTTTATGTATTTACTATAGATAATTCACGTGTGCCCATAAAACTTTTTACGCTTATTTTTTAATCTTACCTATGTGTGACCTCTCAGGTACGGAGGCTGTATAAACCTCCTTGTCAAACTTGGGCTCATTGTCATTGATGTCATGTAGTTTCACAGTAAACTCTGTCTCTGGCTCCAATGGGACACCGGTCTTCTTGCTGACAGCCTGGGCTCGGAGCGTGTAGAAAGGTTTCTCTTCTCTGTCCAGGCTCCTGGTAGCATGCAGATCTCCTGAGTTGGCATCTATCACAAAGATCGTCCCTGCACCTTCACCTGTGAGAACGTACATCACTGTGCCGTCTCCTCTATCCATATCTGAGTGAAGCTGTTGAGAGGAAGCAATTCAAGCATTTCATCAGCACCTCCGCTCATTCTGCTGTTGATAGGCCTCATGAATATGTATTGCATTCAATATTCTGAATGTATTCAATATCCGTTGATTTTGAAGGAATAAAACAATGAAGAAATACTACAGGGGAATGCAGCAAGAGACAGGTACTCTATGGTAAATATGTGAAAATGAGTCCTCACGGAATTGAATTCTGATGGCATATCAGATGAAAGTACAACACACTGAATGTGCAATCAAGGTGAATGTGCGTCTATTGCTAACAGTGATGCTGCCACATGGTATCTCTTAGTGCAGCCACTTTGGTCTGCTATTCATAAGGCAAATCAAACTTTTCAGAGATGTGTCGAACTGTTTTGAATTTGTGATATTGACTATTGTTAGAAGAAATGACTGAATTGATTGATAGGAACATCACACTTCAGAGCCGAAGGTGTGATGTGATTAGCTTTGACAATGACATCTGATAGAGGAGTGAGTGATTGATTTCTTTCCACTTGAATGAGCCGCTTTGTTATAGTAAAATGGGGTAGTAAAATACAAAAGACCATTCAAACACAATGGCTCTTTTTGTGATTTTCCCTCTGAACAATTAAGAAATAGCAGCTTCTACTCTACATTGACTGCTACATGATCCAGACACATAATGTCCATTGCAACAATGAGAGCTTTGTGAATTCTGCGCTTACAACATCCCACATGAATAATCCAGTGGTCGGTGATCCTTTGCAAAGCTTTCGAGTCTCTAAGTCAGGGCTTCTCTGACTTTTCAGGCCAAGTAGCACCTTTGATCAAATCAGAACATCCAAGTACCGTAATACATTCTCCTCCCTGGAGTGCAAGCTTAAGAACTGTGTATTAAAGAAAGTGCAATATTCTGATTAATATAAATATTCCTGTGAAAACTCTTATCAGTTTCTTCACAGGCCTTGTGCTGAACTACCTTCAAGAAAAAGAAAAACTTTAAGGATTTATTGTTGTAAATTTACAATCCATTTCAAACTCATTATTACTTAATATTGTATAGTATACAAATTTGTTGTTAGTATCATAGTTTTTAATGAAATAAAAGAGTTAATTTCTTTTAAAATAGAATCGTTACCATACACATTTTGAACTTTCTTTTTGTTTATATTGGAATTTTTTATATTGGATATTCCCCTGGCTTCATATGATCTTTAATAATATGAATAATTTAATAACAGTTAAATGTTATTTTAATACTCTTTTTATTATTTATATGATATTTATAATTTTATAAGTATATAATTATTATTATACGTATAATTATTGTAAAATAAGAATGTTTAATAGTGACGCAACTGTTCATATGCAAATTTGACATTGCGTCAGTTTTTTTTTTTATTTATGGGATGCTTCTTGATCAACCCCAACCGCCATTCTCTTTATACAAATATTTTTTATTTATTTATTTTTTTTTTACATAATATTGGAATGAATTAACATGTTTACAATATAAAAATTGTATTATTGTAAAGTAGTGTCGCCTACCAACTGAGGACCACAGTTTGAGGTCTTCTGCTATAAGCAACAGTATCAAGCTGTTATATTTTATTCTAATCTTTGATCCTCAGCAGCTCTGAGTTTCAAATGAAGTGCGAGGTATCAGGGAGGTCAGATTTCACCCTGTTCCTTATCTCAAATCCAGCAGGCTCTAAGCTGGAGATCCCTACATATGGCATAGCCATAGTTTTGATCATTCTCTGTTTATTAAACTTAGAAGACAGGAGTGATGAAACCAAATCTATCTCTGCAATCGACCCCATCAACATTACTCCAGCATTGCTCACACCACCTTTATACTTTAGAAAAAGTAACACAATCGCATACCTTGCCAATGTACTGGTGCTCCGTTCCTGTGTACTCCTCTTGAAGAAAAAACTGTCTCCACATCCATCCTCTCTTTGAACGTCGGAGCAAATCTTTGTCTTGCCGTCCTTCAATTTCTTTGGTTTTTCTTCGAACTGGCCCTCTTGAAAGGACAACTGCATTCACACTCTGGTGTGCACATGCCCACAAAAGAAGTACAATCCAAGTCCTCATCTTTTCCGCTCTTAGGGTGTCTTACAGGGGGGATAATGATCCTATCTGCCAAAGTTACAATGCTCTGCAGTGCAGGCAGCAGCCACCCTCATAGTCCTTCTGGCTGCCAGCGAGCCACACAGTATCTGTAATAAGACAGAGAAAGGAATTGAAAAACAATCAGTTATTGGGCAAAGTCTCACAGTGTTATCCCAAGGCTGCTGGCAATGCTTCCCTTCCTAATTAAAGGCAACTTGAGCTCCTGTATCATACGACAGCCATCCCCTTATTAAAGTTATCTTTGAAACATTCTCCATAAGACACCAATTCCACTGCAAGTTTTGTGGCCAAGGCTCTGATATCTATATAATTGGCATCCCACATTCATGAAGTATAAAACCAGAGGCCATTCAAAGTGCTGCAGCCATCACTATAAAAGGCAGAAAGGCTTTTTTCCCCGCACCTAGTCATTAACCTCCGACTTAAAATACTGCATAGCGGGCCAATGGGTGAGCGCTCGCAAATCTGTAATCAATGAATCAATACGCATGCTCTCTAAATGCCCCGCTTTAAAGATCTAAACACTCGCAGCGCTATTGAATTCAGTCAGATCTCAAAAAAACCCAACAACCAACGTGTGTTGGGCTTTATCAGCATGCGTGGTCACAATAGCCTGCTGGCTCTGAACTGACCTGCTGCTGGAATGACAGTCTGAGAGACAAAAGCATCCTGCCACCACATAATAATCAGCAATCAGCACGTTTCCTGTTTCCACATCAATCTGCGGCTTTGTCTGCGACTGAACGCCTGCCCTCGCTCCCTCTCTCATTTTATCAAGCAGATTGCAAATGTGATTGCGCAAAGTGGCGAAGGGGGGACGCGGGCCTCTCAATGAATCGCGTTTAAGTACCTCTGGTTTTTTGATTTACAATATTGCTTGCGACATTCGCGCACCTCTCTCCGTCGGTGTAAAAATGCATCAGGTCAACATCGCCCTTCATCCGGGGAGAGCGGCGGTTGAGGGCCAGCGATTCAGATGGAAATGCACAATTGCATTGCCGAATTGACTTTCGTAGTTCCATGCGTGACTTAAATGGTGCCGCTATTCCCCTAATAGTGCTTTCCATTAGCTCCATTATGTTCTGCTTTATGAATTGGCCTAATTGAATTAGGTAACAATAGATAGCACAGGATATTGATTTGCTGTCAAAGTCAATGAGCTAGAAATTATCATGGGAGCTCTACGTATGTATAAATGTTAGTGTGCGCATGACTCTATTAGCGTATTTTGAGACAAACAGTAATGCGAAATGGGAAAAATGGACCCTGTTATGTCTAACAATTGTAGTTTATGGATGCTGCTCTTTAATGAATTTCAGCCACCCAAAACTCCTGGGCAAAGAGAGCGGGCTCCTGGAGCACATTAGTCAAACTCAGGCAGCCATTTTGCTCAGCTCTGTGACCTGGCAAATCCCTTGACACAGTCCTGCCGGGGGAACTCAGCTGGATCTAAAGCGGTTTTGTTACATGGTGTGTCAGAGTGAACAGACACAGTTTCCAGCACAAAATGTCTGCTCGTTCATTTACGAGCCCATCCTGCTGAGAGGGAGATGGATAGTGAAGGATGAAAATTCCCCTGCTGTCCTTAAATATAAGCACAAAACTAGGAGAACTCAATGGGACGCTATGGTTTCACACAGCATTTCGTTTTACAGACTCGCTGTTGTGTCATTTTGATACATGCTGATTCACAGCTACGGCTTTTTATGTCATATACTGTGGAAGTTGTGATTGAGTACTGTACCTTAAAAGAATAATTGTGATGAAAATGAAAAAAAAAAGTTTAATTATTGACAGTGCAAACTTTTTTTTTATTAAAAAAAAAAAAAAAAAAAAAGCTATAAACAAAAAATAACTAAATAATCTTCTGTTGTAGCTCTTCTTAAACCTTCAAACACACTATTACCATAACTTAAAAGTGCCACTAGAGGGTGATAATACAAATGTCTATTAACCAAATTCCTTGTGAATGTCTTGATGATTTGGGTGAAAAAAGTTGGACCCCAATGATCCTTAAAATAATTTAAATTGTGAAGATAGTCTATGATATTGGTAATTAATATTTGCTTCACTTGATGAGTGTGTGACAATAATGGAAAAAAATATTAAATGTTGACACTGGAATTTTCTTGATTTTATTATAATGTGACAATCCCCCCAAAATTAATAAAAAATGCAGTTTTACCTAGTTTGTTTCCATTGCTTTGCATGGCATAGCATGATGAAAGTAAGTGCTAAAATTAAAAAGGTTTATGTTATGTATGTTATGCTTTGGGATTTAGAAAAGTTGATATTAGTAACCACTGGTTATTTTATTTTTATTATTATTATTACAACGTGAACATGACCAAACTCATACTAACATTTTTGTTCATTACAATATACACCGTTATTAACAAACTTCACAAGTAACTAAAGCTGCAGTGCACAAGTGTGCTGTCACTGGGCATCTCTAAAAAATAATGAAAGTTTTCCCAAACATTCTCCCAGTCAGCGATTGGTCAAAAGTCCCGCCCAAATTAACACCATTGGTTGAGCCACTGTTGCTGTGTCAGACTGGTGTGGAAGCTCAAACAACCAATGATTTGAAAACACCACGAGTTTCTGATAAACCAAGCAACTAACCATAGAATAAATTACACACATCACCTTTAAACTGACTGTGTCATGCTAGCATGTTTACATTTTTCATGTTTCAATTAATGCAACAATAAAGTAATTAACTCTCCGGGTGCCTGCCATAAAAGGGCCACGGTTGTCTGCTATCCACAACACAGACAAAACAAATTAACCTCAATAGCACCTCACTTGCGTCTGCCTGAACGTTATCTGCTGTTATTTTCAGATCAGGCAATTTTACCATGCAGTCTGACCTTGAGACATCAGATGTCCTATATTTTTTTTTGTTTTTATTTTTCTTTCAAAGGCACAGTCCCCTCAGAAGCCCTTCGGGAACACAAGCGAGGTGGGGGCTGACAGGTGAGGGAGGAAGAGGAAGACCGGCGACACCTGTGGAGGACGCGGGGAGTCGGTCAGGCGGCGGGAAGCGGGAAAGAGAGAGAGTGAGTGAGGCGGGGCATCGAGCGCGGCCCTCGCTGAAAGCTCTGCCACACTGCAGACAGCCACAGCAGCCCTGATAAGTCCCACAGGGGCAATTAGGAGTGAGAGAAGGAGAATGTCAGCCACGGGCAGCGAGGAGGGAGGCGACAGGTAACAAGTCTTGCTGCAGGAACACAGACCAGCAGAGCAGAGAGAAACAGAGCTAGCTAATGCCACATACTGTCTCCGGGCTCTCTATTAAAATGAATAAGGCACTGGACCACCACCCATTAACTAGAAAGACTAGACGCCACGGCTCTTAAATAGGTCATTCTTGTTTGCATAGCCAAGGTACATGATATAGCGGCTCATGATAGCAATAGCATAAATGTTAGATTTTTTTGTGAGCTGTGTGAAGCTCTTATTTATTTATATATTTATTTATTTATTTTTGTCTTGGCTAGGAAATTCTCATGTAGCTTCTGGCTACATCGCATCTTAGTGAAAACACTAAGAGAAAACTCTCCAGCTAGTACTCATCTCGCTCGAGCAAATGGTAGGAGACATGTGCCATGTTTGATTGCGGTTCTCTTCCTACCGCTGAGCAACAGTGCATGAGAGGCAAAGTCGAGATCAGGTGAACACAAATTCAGTCAGGGTGGCACACTTAAACAGATTCAAGCTCCTCTTCGGTCCGTTCAGTGCACTTGCCTGCCAAGCACCGTATCCGTGTCATTCCCCAGGGCATAGTGGGTAATCAATATATATTGATTTGTCTGTTTGGGGGGAAAAGGGCTGTCTAGACAGCTGGGTTTTCGAATGCTAAGGTATCACTTATCCTGCAACACTCTAGCTCGGCTGTAAGCGATGATTGATTTATTCATTTTAGACATACGTTTTTTCCCATATCTGACCTACCCTACATTTTGCCAAGGCTATTTATACACATCACTTGATGTTTAAAAGCAATAACACCTTTACCTGATGGCAAAAAGCTAAGATGTGGAATAAATCCGTGATGAGAAGGTAAATAATGCGCTGTTTTTGCAGCTGACACAACCAAAAGGACAGGAGTATCACATAACAGCACACAATCAATTGATATACTGTTTTTATGATCAATAGTGTTAGTGTCTTAGTGTTAAGAATTTAGTATCCAATATCTGAAATTCAAAACTAAATTAGAATTATTGCTTTACTTCTGCTATTTGACATCATTATAATTATTATTATATAATATAATATAATATAATATAATATAATATAATATAATATAATATCTATACATCCATCCAACTCTTTTTATTTCTTATTCAGTAACCCTCTTCCACACACACACACACACACACACACACACCAACTTAAAAGCAAACTTTCATCACTGTAGTCTTGGAACCTTGGAGACATCTGATGGGGGAGGCTCAGAGGAAGCACACTGCTGTATGTGAAGCCCATTTGACAGAACTTCACAGAACCAACCTTATACTCACCACTCCAACTAAATAAATAAATAAAAATCTTCAAACAGAATACACAAACCCCTTCTCAACCTCTCTAGGCCATTTACCAAAAATAAAACCCTTAACACTGTCAAACAAAAGCATTTGCTAGCCAGGCAAAAACCAGAACCAGTGTCACCAGAGAACAACAGCAATTCTGCAATCAGCAGGCTTACGCAGCATTATATCTCTAGATTATGAAACTTCAGTTAGAAATATCTGCAGATTTCTTGAGTTCACAGACAGGCACACTGTCCCCAGCTGTAACAAAAACCAGACATGTGAAAGTACAGAATGATTTAGTTTCACTGCTGATACAAACAATGACAAACAGCTCTTAACACATAGCTATAGATTAGTCATTCAAAACAGATTCAAATCATTCTCTTACATCGGGAATATTTCTATTTTCTTTTAGAAAGGCTTGTTCCTGGGAAACAAAAGATCAGAATGGTATTTCTGCAACTTCGTACAATGCATTGGTTGGCCAGGTTGTTTGCAGGATTCAGTCTCCCTTGATACTAACAGTAAAAACTATCTGAAGCACACTGGTCGCCTGCAGTTATTTGGCTTAGGGGAAGTTATAAACAATACAGCCACTGTATTTATGGACTTTATGGTCTGTCCTAGTAGTGAATAAAAATACCCAAAATCCAGCATAAAGATGAAGATCAAACACTTTCCAGAAATGCCATTACACATTTTTTAAAATTCAATTTAAAGAAGAACCCTTCTGCAAAAATGTCAACAATTCTGCATTTTTCTGTCAATATGGGGTGCTGTGTTCACATTAATGAGGAAAAAAAATGAACCTAAAATGATTTTCGCAAACGGCTGCAATATAACAAAGAGTGAAAAATCTAAGGGGGGTCTGAATACTTTCCGTACCCACTGTATATACCTGAAGTTACTTTTTTTTGTAATTATTAGGTAAAACTGTTGCATGGTTCTGTAGAAAGCAGCATTACACATTTTTTGCATAATTTGCACCCCAGAAACTGGAACAGAAATACCAAACTAATTCTAGAAATTCTAAACTAATCCTTCAATATAATGAAGAGACAGAAATAATGTTCTACAGTCACCTCATTCAGCATGAAGCAGACATTATAACAGCAGAGACATGTTTGTCTAACTCTTTGATTACTATTTCACTTTCATTTCTACTTTTCTTGTGGAAAAGGTGATCTTTTTGTGTGTTTGTTTGTTTGTTTAATGAACAGTATGTTACTTACTGTTAACCTATAATCTGCTCCTATTTCTAGATTTTTTTTTTTAATACAGCATGTTGCATTAATCTGCCATGAGCAATCTGTCAAACTAAAACTTAAGCTCTCAAATGCTTCAATAATGGCTCCTCCATCTCAAATATTGCCAAAACCCTAGTTACTTAATGCTTGACCACCATGGAGTAATGTAAAATGGCAGTCTCTACGCAACTAATCTCAGTATCTCTAAAGATAAAGCGTCCCCCTTGATTAATTATCCCTCATCTAATAACGATAAACCCAAAAAGCTGCTCAGCCCATATGCCCCTGACGAAGCAGAGGAGATCATTAAACATAATGACGAGTGACCTTAAGGACAAACCAAAAGGTGAATTGTAAAATAAACATCTACTTTACTTCTTATAAAAGAAACTTCTCTAATTTCAATGAAAGACCAACCTATGTTTTTTTTTGCAGCTCTTGCGTTTATTCTGTGGCAGTGGAATCTGGCTCAGGTTGTCTGCTTCCAACAACATCCAGATCAACAATAATTAAAGATGCACTCCACGGATTGCAAAGCCTGTTTAACATGTGCCTGAGCACGGATCAGAAGGCCAAAGCTGACGTATTGGGCTCAGCTGAGACAGCTAAGGAGATCACATCTTGAAGATGGGTTCCAGGACCTGTGGGCCAAGGAAAAGTAAGGCAAACAGGATTGGCCAATGCAGCCAGGCAGTACGCAATCGGATCAGATCAGGGAAACCAGCATTATCTGCACAAGCTGTCTGGTGAACTGGAGCAACAGACAAACACGTGTCAACATTTCGCCTTTCCTTTTGGTCTGTGGTCCGCTTGAGATATCTAACACAAGCAAATATGACAGAGCGGCGGGGGGTCTCAACAACACTTTTAATTCACACTTCACCACCTCAACCCTCCCCCCGCCTTCCCTTTTCCCTCATTTCATAGACGATAACTCATTACAGCAGGCTGTGCTTCCATAATTGGAGCGGAAAGAGAAGGAATAGGGGTTTGACACTTAATTTGACCTGCTTTGTATTTCCCTCATATCGTCAAAATCTGCATAGCTTTCATTATGGATCTATTCAGGGCTTGTAGACGAGATCATTACAGATCCTGAGCTGACAGTTAAGGTGGCCAACACTGAGAGAAGGTTGCTGTACCTATCATGTCTTCTTTGGAGCGTGTTCACTCACTAGCTGGAGGTCCAGTTAGTTCTGTATTTTACGCTGAAACTCACAGTGCTGGCTCAACCCAACCAGCTCTGTTGAGACCTCTCACCTAGAAAAGCTTTTTCCTGCTCATGAAGGTCAGCCATAGAGTCACTGGGTTGCTGCAATTCATGGAACACACAATAACACAGGCAGTAGTCACAAAAACAGATAAACACATATAATTCTTGATTTAGTCCATAAAACACAAGTGTAAGAGAAGCGTAATATAAAAATAAGGCATGTACAATATAATTGCAATAGATCAAATACCGTTATTACTTTTTTCTTTTTTTTTTTGAATCAGTATAGAGAACTAGATATGTATCAGGATACTGGATATATTTACATTTAGAATTTATTTAATATTTTTATAATGTAATATCCGTTTTATAATGTAGCAGTCCGTAACTTTTGGCGCTCTAGTGGTTATTAAACAGTGTCCTCATAAACCACCTTAAATTTCTAATATCTCTGTCACACCCATGTCATTAAACCACAAATCACAAATACCAACAAACACACACGCACTAAAAAATTTGAGCAAAATGAACAGGAAAAGAGAAATGGAGGTCGAAGGAGGGCTGGGCGGTAAAACGATAACGATATGTATCGCGAAAGGCACGTGATCGATATCAATAAAAAATGTGTTCGATTAAACGTTCAATATTTTTTATTCTTCGTCGGAAGAAAACAGTAGTGATGGGTCTTTCTTGAACGATATTTAATGTGACTTGGGAAAACGAGTCATCTCGGTGAGTGATTCGTTCAGTCGTGCATGTGCATAGCGAAAAGACTGAAGACCCAGGTAAACAATGAATTCAACTTTTTTTATTTATTATAGCATTAAAGTATTGTATTGTTTGTAGTGTGATCAGTGTGTGCGTACGTATCTACTAGGATTACTAGTGTTAGGGAAAAAAAAACATTTAATTTTTTGATGAAAAAATGAACAAGATGACTCGAAAAAAAGATTCGTTCTTTTTGCTGAACGAGACTCAAATAAACGAGTCTGTAAGATGATCCGAACTACCCATCAATAGAAAACAGAGGTTACGAAGCTAGTTTGTTCATAAAAATATCATGACCGATATGAAACATTGATATCGCGATAGAGTTTTCAGCCATATCACCCAGCCCTAGGTCGAAGCTAGTGTCTTACTGGCCGTTACAGTACGCCAGCTGCAGTTGGCTGTCAGTTGGTTGGGGGGGCCTAGCGAGACAGCTGGTGAAGTCCCATGTAATGACATTTCCACAGTGAGACAAATGTCACTCCAGCCTGTTTCTGTGAGCTCCACAAGCCGTAATGGCTGTCTACTCATCCCACAAAACCCTTGCCTTTCTCCATCCACCGCTAAACACCACCACATCTCTCATACAATCTTGACAGAAGCGACATTGTGGAAAGGGAGATGCTGCTGAGGTCACAAAGAAGCTTGGGAGACACATTGGAAGCTGACAGACTGCCAACCTCATCCACATGCAACAAGCTGCTCAGCACACAATATGACCCTAGGGTGACCCAATCCAAGGCACATAGCTCTACATTATTTTTTAAACCAGACTGCTCTACCAATCTATATCCAGACAAAGATTTACATTTTGACCAAGACATTTGAAAAGTTTTTAATGTATAAACTGGTAAAAACAGTTTAACTGAATTAAACACTGACTTTGCAATATAGAGAAGGTTATTTAACTTAACTGATTCAACACCAAAATATTTTGTGCAGAATAAATGCCCCTATTGTCTCCTAGAGAGATGCTCACAGCTGAATTGAACTAAACTGAGCTGAATAAATGATATCTAATATTCTGTGGCTGTATTAAATCTGAAATTGAATGCGTTTCATAGTCAATGAATTGTACAACATTAACACTACTATTTTACTGTTAATTAATGTGAAGCTGATTTAAAACAATCTGTATTGTTTAAAGTGTTATATAAATAAACGTGGCTTGAATTTTTGGATGAACTATCCTTTTAACTAGACTACAGCCTACTAGTCATTCTAGCAAAATTAATTTTAATTTCACATTGAAGGTTTTTACCATTAAAGCACACTTCCAGAGGCATTACAAAGATGGCCACCATGTAAACTTACTTGCCTTTGATGGACTTAGTGCATCAAAGGCAAGTAACTACTTCAATATGAAACAGTAATGAAATGTATTGATTACAGAAAAAATAAACTAGAGGTGATTAGATTTAATCAAAATACCTCAAAAAAGCACCACATATTTTCCAGGATTAGGGTTCGAATCCCAGAGAACTTTGGCCAAATGTGCATAAAGGCCTCCACTTGACCGTGTGTACACTGGCATGTAAATTAGCAACAAAGGTAAGAGGCTTTAGAGCTGGTCTTTCTTTGGTGTCGCTTCTTTGTACTACGCCTTTCATAAAGAGAGCCGCTAAACCTTTAATGAAGAGACTTCTATAAACATGATCCAGACTTAATTAAAAGATCCATCTCTCCGAGTCTGTTAGTCAGTGTATAACTGCAGTTGTTTTCTTGTCATTCTTCTTCCTCCGGCATTTGAGAATACAATTCCCGTAGAGGCCAAAGTGCTCACTGAAATAACTAAGGTATCTCTCCTTTGCAACTCATTTATCACGGATTGTGATAATTTGCTGTCCTGTGGTCCACGACTAATAAGACTTAATGGTGTTGTGTATTAGGAGGTAGGAGGAACAGTACCGCTCTGGTCTTTGAATAATCACCCTCTGTGGAGCAACAAAAGGCTGTAGCTCTTCTGGGAAAACAAATAGACCTCGTCAAAAACCACACAGAAGGCTTCTGATGCATTGGGGCAATGTGAATAGACAAATCTTCATAGAATATGCTGTGCCTCATAAAGCCTGCTTAGCTATTTACCGGAGACTTTGAAATCTGTTTATGTTGGTCACAAGCACTTCAAGCAGAAAAAGCTATTTAAGGAGAAAATAAAAGTTTTTATTTGGCTTTCCAAAAGAACTGAGGTGCACAAAGCCTGCTAATTTATAAGATGGTTGCAGTTTCACATAAGAGTTGAACTGGCTCAAACGATTGTGACCTTTTTCCACAAGCACCCAAAGCTACAGATATCAGTTATCTATAATGAGAAAGCCTGGCCATAAATCTAGGGTTTCACAGGCGAAATTGGAGAGCAGTGGTGCAACAATGGAAACCCAGTGGGCGATACACAGATAGAACCAAGCATATTGCACATCAGAGCCCCTCCATTAAAGTGATCCACAACGAACATGAACTCAAGGCAACGGGGGGTATGTTTCTCAGTAATTGCTTCCCTTGAATAAAAAGGGGATATTACATTGTAAAAAGATAATCTCACACTTGATAATCCATACTGATATCATTATTAAAGTTCTATGAATGTAGGTGTACCAATAAACGTTATGCTATGACAGCTCATTTGTGAGTTTTCTAAATCTTTTTGAATGACTCATTAAAAGAATCAACTGAACAGTCAGATACATGGAATGGCTATAAAAAATGTATAGAATATATCTTCATTTATTAAAAAACAGTCATTGGTTTATAACTTGGACTACTCTAATCCAACTTTTCTGTTTAAGCTTTTGTTAATTACTTAAGCTACACATTTTTGTTATTTTCTGGCAATCTGGTTCATATTGTAAAGATTGAAGCAAAGAGGAATGTTTATAACATTTGTTTATAAGTATAAACAACTACTGTACTTCAACAAACAGAATGGTTTCTCGAATCATTTCACAATTATAGTAACAAAACACCTCTGCAGGATACATTCAAAACAATAAAATAAAAAACACGTAGAAAAAAAAAAGTCTGATAGTCCATAATGCCTCTACAGATTCACTGCTTTGCAAATAAGGGTATTTTAAGTAGACGTCCTAAGTGAAATGTTACGAAAATTATTTCTCACCCTCAAGTCATCTTCAGGTCTATCATTAGTTGTTTTTTTTTTCATTATCATTATCCTTTTTCTGCTTAGTCATGCAAAATAAATATGGCAGAGTAGCTATCCTTAATTAATGTGCCATAACTGAACATGAAATTGAAAGTCGCTGCCCTCGGGAGTAAATGGTGAGGGCTAAACGGTGCTAAAAAGCTGCTGCTCTATCGCAACTGCCATCAAACTGTGCTTTGCTAACCGCGCTAACACTTCTCTGATCTAGCCGAAGGCATGGACTTTATTAATGTCTGTTAATGATCTGCGACAAAATTTCAGCCGGAGGCTTGAACCTCAGTAGCACCAGCGCAGAGAGTGTCACTGAGTATCCATTATGAATGAGGACGTCCTGACTTTGGGAATTTGTGGGGTTGTACAGTACATGTCTCACGGGACAGGTTTGCTAGGAAGTGCACTGAAGGGAGAACACAGTATCACCTTCTGTTTTGTGCCTCTATTGAGGCAGCTCAGTGCCAAAAACACAGCCGAGCTGCCATTGTGTACTTTCAAGATTCTGTGCTCCTCAAGCAACGCTGTGTTAATTATTCTAGCCCCCTTCAGCTGATGTTTCTGTATGCACATAAACAAACGGTCTCAAACTCTCAAATTGTGTACTGTATGTAGCTATGACACAACACAAGTATTACTGACAGACAGATACATGAAAAGATAGGTAGACATAACAGACAGTAAGATCAAATGAAACAAACAGAAAACAATTAAACACAACAAACAGCAGAGACACACGGAAAGAACAAACAGTAGACAGAACAAGCAAACAAACAAACGTTAGACAGTCACAGAGAACTAACATAAAAAAGTCTGTCTGACAAAACAAACAGAGACAAAACCAAAGCAAACAGAATGACTAAACCGCAAACAGAACAGCAGATAGACAGACAAACATAAAAAGATAGATCAATCAAATGAATGGTAGACAGACACCAGATAAAGAGAACTAAACAAAAAAACAACAAAGGAGACAAGAGACAAAGTGAAGAAACATTGAAACAAACAATTGATACTGAGCAAACAAACAATGGACAGACATTACAAACAAATGAAAGGCAGACATTCAGTAAGTGACAGACAAAATAAAAGAACAAATCAAAATATAGAAAGAGAATGAATAAACTGTTGAACAGATAACCGCAAATGAACAATTGAAAGGCAGACAGACTGAATAAATCACAGAATGTAGAACAATAGAATATATGACACACAGATGAAAATGACACTGAACAACTGGTTGAGCAAAAAACGAATAGTAAGATTGAACATTAAAAAAACACAACAGACAACAAGCAAAATAGCAAACAAAAGAAAGCCAGACAGACAGAAAGAAAAGAAAAAACTTTGCCAATTTAAAACTAAACTCAAACCCAATGTCACACTGATCGCATGCAGACACACAGCATAAATTAACCTTAGACTAGGGACGTTCATTAACTCAGGATTCATTCAGCTGATGACATGGAGGCTGAGGAGACATAATAAGGCCGTTCGTGACACATCGATCCAGCACAATGAGGCAAGGATGGCACAAAGGAGCCTCTGCAAGATTACGACGTAATGAGTGAGTGATCAAACTGAGAGAGACAAAGAGGGAAGGAAAGTCAGAGCGGGGAGGATAACAGCCGAGGTGGTTCAGGAGGTTGGCTGTTTGTCTTGTCTGGTTATGGTGGCATGCATGAATGAGTCAAACACAATCTTCTAAGCGAGGAAGCCACAGGTTCAGCCTCCGCTTTGTCTGGCAGTGTTCACACCTACATCTGCCAAGCGCTGGAATGAGAGGGTGAGCGAGCCAGTGAGGAGTGAGTAGAGAGAGGATGAGTCTGAATGCAAACTGGACCACAGAGAGTGCTTGGAACTGATCTGACAATAAGACTGACATTTGCAGAGTTGGCAATGTGGGGGAAAACTTTTGGTCAGGTAAATTAAAGCAAGACCCTGGTGAGAAACAACACCCCATGCAAATGTGTCTACCACACCACCTGACAAGCAAGGATGGATTATATGCGTTTGTGTGGGGGTGGATAATAAATAATAAAATGCGATGTGTGTGTATGTATATATA
>JAUYWG010000032.1:10121925-10135654 GCA_034779775.1 Enteromius afrohamiltoni
GTAATATAGATTTTTTATCACTTGCCATAATATATAATTATTTCAGTTATTAGCTAATTTTGAATCTACAAATTTCTAACTTGAGAATAAAGGGCTGTTATTAACAAAAAGCTGCTTAATTATCCAAGTAATACATACAAATCCATTACCTGCTGTCGGGTGCTATTCTATAAAGACTTGCCAAATAGACCCAATGCTAAATAAATCCTATATGAGTTGGAAAGTATGGAAAGTATGAATGTTGGTCAAAACCGATTATCTCTGCACATAAAAGGAGTCATTTGTTAAGACACAGCACACCCGGCATGTGACTAGATTGCTGGAAGTACTTAACCAACAGGGTTACCAAACTGCAGACTTAATCCTCAAGCCTCGACCCTACAAGACACAAGCGTCGCTTGACCCTCCACCATAATCTCCCCGGCAACATGTGCGCCTTAATCTGAACAGTAGGAGATAATGGATTCAAATGTTGGAGGTCTTTTTTTGCTCAATGGGACGGCCATGTGCACACCAACACAATTAGTGTCAGGGAGCGCTGCCCGTACCAGATGGGTCCTCTTAATTACGTAACGAGAGAGGCCATAATGTGATCTGGAAGCAGTGTTGTGCCACTGACTTCGAATCTGCTTTTTCTGGTCAGCCATAATGACGGTGAAAGCGTGTGTTTTCGCGGCACAAATTGCCTGGAGCAGACCGTACTGGGTGGTGAATTAAAGCAATTTAGCCAAACCTGCTAAAATCAAATGTTCCTCAAATCCCCATTCATTTGCTCACGAGAGCGTCGCGTGATAGACTGCAGCTTGCCCTTCCTTTGTCGATTCGTGCAGACTGTTCAAATAGATAGCACAAAACACCTGTTAACCTTTGTGGCAGTGTGGCCTTAGTGCTTACGGCGAAGCTGGAAAGGTTTCCCTGTAATCCTGTGACAGCATTGTGGGGTGTTTGTTTAGGGTTCCCCTCATGAGGCACAGGAGAAGCCGTGGGAACTGCAGTTTTACGGCCTGTGTAAAGAACTCCGCGGGAGCCTGCGAGACAGCAGCCTCCCTTCAGCATTGTGATTCAGCCCTGGAATGCAGCTCCCATTGCAATGCAAATGTCTCCACGTCTGGTTGTTTTGTGCGCGCGCGTTTACGTGCGTGCTTGTTTACTTGTCACTTCCACGACTGACAAATACGCAAATCACAAACACTGTGCTAATAGAGTTTGCAAAGGCTGTCAAAGTCAAACAGACTGTTTCCCGTATCATAGTTGATATTTATTGTGTGTTCTACCCTGAAGGCCCTTTTACAACTTGACAATGCCATTAACTCATCCTCAGATCTTGTAAGTGCGGCACCTTCACCTTGGTAAACACCAGAGACTTGCGTTCCAGAGAGACTGTGACGTTGTTGTTTAACCCCCAGACTACGTTTTAATTTATGGCCGGGATTTACATGAAGGTATCTAAATGGAAACGTTCCTGGCTTGGGTCGTAATTCATTGTGTTGTTTTATGCCTCTAACCCTTGCTTTGTAGAAGAAGCCTTACAGATAGGATTTTACAATCAAGGTAACAATGCTTCCATTTCAAAAGGTCACATGAAGTCATCTTGATTGCAATCACAACAAACGCTGACATTTGATTCTGCTTCTTTGTTGATATTATAGTTCAGGCCCCGCACGACAAGGAAAGAAAAAGTATATATCAACAGAAATAATCAATAATGACATTTATTGACATTAACAAGCGCAGCAATACAATTGAAAATCCCAAAACTCTGTGACCACAAATAAATAAACCTTGTGAGTGGCAACGGGAAAATACTTCACATTAAAAGCCACCGTATATGCCAACGGCAAACAGAGAGCAAAAGGTTAAAGGCTGTTAATTAAAACTGACTTCTTTTCTTCTATATTCTCTTTCTTTGGACTTGGCTGTAAAATAGTGCTAAATCTGAACTGTATCGATCCTGGATTTGTCAACATTGATAAGATAAGCCAATAATATATATATATATATATATATATATATATATATATAAAAATAAATCAATCAATTGTTTCACTGCTAAAGAGGTATTTATTAATATTATATATTCAATATATTACAATGAATGCAAAACATGGAATTTGCTAAAAATCACACTTAACAGTTTTAAAAAGACATTAGCATTTTTAAAGATTAACTTCAAACAAGTGTAAAATGATGGTATGAAAACGATGGATTGAATTATGTTTTAAAAATAAAATAAAATTATTAAAAAACTATAATAATTTTAAATGAGCTTACTGACACTGTCTTGAGTATGAATATGAAAAGCAGATATGCCAAGTAATATTTGCTTAATATGAACTTAAAGTGAGAATTAGATAATAAATAGGCCAAACCCCCCCAAACTACATAATACTAGCAAAATATAATAGCATAATAATAGCAATAATATCAAAATAAGCCACTAACTGAAAAAATATACAAAAATATCGTCAATATCAGCAGTCCTTCTGTTACAAAACAGAAGATGGAATGTTTGTCCATTCCATAACAGACTGCATTTCATTTACCATTAAATGCATCAAACATACAGTAATCTATATGTGGTTTGTATTTCTTGCACTTTGCTCTAGGGGCTTATGCCCTTTTGGCGACCGCATTCTGACTGTGTCGTCTTCCTGGTAATAACTATTTGCTTTTGGGCCATGCTGCTTGTATGATAGTTTGTTTTTCCAAGGGTAAATACATCAGTATCACAGTTTCGGTGTGAGATGTCACCGGCGGAAAATATCCAGGCTAGATTGTCTGACCAATCTATGGTTGAGACAACCGTGATTCCTCAACAGAATGGACATTTTCGGCGCTGGTGTAATTCATATCACACACGTCCAGGGCAGGTTTGAAAATTGGAAAGCTGTAGTACATTCTGCCTCATTTTGGTCTGACTTGTACGTAATAGGAGAAAGCAATCAATAGAAAGAACCATGACAACCGAGAGGAACATTAATGACATTAGGCCTATTATTGTGCCTGAAAGTGGACTACATGATTGGATGCTGCATGCACAGATAGCCTATTTTTGACAACCCAGCTCTGGTGAGTAATTAGGTGCTGCCATATATTGTGGACACAGTTTCAACTTCCAAAGGGAGGAAGCTCCTCAGTTATGCAAATCTAGACTGTATTACAAGAGGCTATGCTGAAGGAGATACATGAGCGCTAGAGTTCAATGGGCTGCATTTCAAACACCAGCCACCAGATAATTAGCCACACGCAAATTTCCATGCAACTGGGACTTGTTCTCTCCTAGTCTAACATGGTGGACATCTGGAGACAGTTAGAGATGCCTTATATATGACAATAAAAAATCGATTGGGGAAACTCAACATGTACAAGCCAGAGGAGATCACATCAGCAGAGACAGCCAAGCTGAAGTCACTGCAGACATGAATCAAAAGTCACTTCAAACACCAATCAAAAATCTTATTTTTTTAACAAAAATGTCATTTTTGATGGCAAATGACTGTAGAAAGGTTATAGTAAAATAGTGTAGTAAAATAAATATAATAATTGATTAACAATTAAAAAAGTATGCTTACTCTATAAGAATGGTCTGTCAAAGATATAACGAGACATTTTGTGTAATTCTTTTTAGTTTTTATAAGTGAAAAAGAACAAGCGATCCTATAATATACAACAACAACAAAAATAATAATGTTAATGACGCCTCACTTTTGATGTTTTTCATTAAAATATGAAATGTTTCTACGTTTCTTACTTTGTTTCATATTACATCTTATGTTGAAGCTTATTTTATTTTTTGCTGTCACATATTCCACATTTTGGATATTAAAATTAAACTTTTGGCTTTGTTTCCAGTTGTTACTTGGCAGCTATGCTCAGTTTCATTCATGTTTTTGTTAACAGTGTTAATGAACTTTAAACCTGTACACTATGCACCTTCAATAATAATATTTAGTCCCTTCAGTTTATGAAAAAAGTACTAGTGATGAACATTAATTCATCATGTGGGTTCTCTTTACCAAGTGAAGGATGGCTGTCATTGTATTCTAAAGGTAAATACAAATGTTTGCATTTTGGTTGATAACTCAATTTAAATTAATGAAATATAAAGGATTTTTTTTTACTTTAAATTGAAGTCCAAAATGTATAAAAAAGTTTTTTGAAAGTAAACAATACCTCACCATCAATGACTAAAGGAGCTGTATGCACGTCTGATTCAAACTGCACCCCACCCTTTTGCTTAACCGTACACGCTCAGAGGACTTGAATTTTTAACTGAAGTTTACCTGATTCACCGGGGTCACAGTGATTAAGATAGAGGGGAGTCACAGGTCAGAGCAGTCATGTGCTGACTGAATAAATCATCTTCCATAAACGCAGCCATGGCAGGACTGCCAGCACGGTGTCTCTGTCATCAGCATTCTTATTTCACACTGCACCCGGCACAAAGAGAGCAAGCGATCCTTATTTATTCTAAAGCACCAGCCTGAATGGTAGAAATATTCATTGTGCATAGCGAATTCCGTTTCAAGTTTGTTTTTCATCATCAATGCTATTTTTTCCCCCCAAATTCCCTCCAAGTCGAACTCTCTGTGATCTGCCCTGTCATCTTACACACTGAACGATGTGAGGAGTATGCTATGGAGGACGTCCAGGGCTTTCATATACCAAGTCTATTTCCTATAGGGACGCGTGGATGAAAGAAAATAACAACACCCCGCTGTACGAAGCAAACTTATTATCATAGGCAGAAACAGAGGAGAACGCATTTTCCTTTGTGGGCCCATTTAAAGATTCACCGGAGACACTTTCATTCGCTTGCCTCCCTCCATACCCATCTTTACGAATTAGTAAACAACAAGAACGAACACGAACAAGCCAGGAAACTGAAAACAGATAGCGGACGATGAATTGGTAAAGAAAATCAATCGCCTCGTATTGGACTAAAGCGAGTGTAGATAAACACTCTTCTATTGATTTTGGAAGTGTTCTACACATCAGAACAGCAAATTACCCATATCTTGGAAAAAATAGGCTTAAACTCCAGTCGTGCTTTTCTTGATCATGTTATTTTGCAGTTCAGTTGTCTGAAAGTGCTTAAGTTTGGGCGATATTTATGAGAGGTTCCATTATTGAGGTAAAAGCAAGATGGAGCTCCATAAATCACTCTTGGGTGAAATTAATCACGTGCACGTGCTAATCAATGTTATCCTGCTTCATCTCCTGCGAGCAAACACAGCTATTGCTGGGCCATTGTCATGTCAGGTGACAGATAGCTCTGATCTAATTATCATACAAAGCCTACTGAAACATTTGCATACAGGCATCCTCACAATCTGAGTACTCTTAAACTATTAAAACTGTCAAAGTCTGAAACTTTCGATAAAAAGAGAATATCTATTGTTTGCAAAAAACATCATATTTTAAAATCGGTTTGTTTAAATGCAACATGACAACTATGATAACTGCCATTAAAATGCTTTTTTTGTTTTGAGTTATTAAATCAATGTAAAAAAAAACCCTCCGATTTAATTAAAATGCCCACGTTAAAACAACAACAAACATGCCCACTGTTTTCCTTTCAATTGTGATGTGGCTTGTCGTCAAAGAATTTCAGCGAGTCAAAGGTCATGTGGCCTCACTATCATGTAGACTTTGGCAAACTATTCCAAACCTAATTGGAATATTTTCTAACCCTTTGATAGTCAGGTGACGTGTTTCTCAACATGCTGAGATTTGAAAGATATGTTTATGTGTTTAAAAAACATGCTGTATGTGGTGGGCAGTTGCATTTTCTTCCACTGAAAATCAGTTTTGCATCAAATCTTCTTTTAGAAATTAGGTATGAGGGTTATTCGAGTTTTTAGTGAACCCTCAACTGTTCAGAATCCATTATACATCCGGAGAACCACATAAAGCGTTATTCCTTTAAAAAGGAGAATGGAACATTTCATAACTTTGCATGTTTTTAACTAACATCAATTTGAATAAAGCCGTCTATCAGTTATTTCATAATTTCTTAAAAAAAATATTCTGAACACCAGCATTAGCAAAAAGGGATCCTATCTAAGAGGTCTACTGTTTGCTATGCGTATGGCCTAAAATCCAATCAAAGCAGAACACTACAAAACAATCCATATACTGAAGAGCACAGTTGCTCAACCAATATTTGCAAGACTAAGATATATTACAGTGTGTCAAATCCGGCAATTTATAGGATTAAAACTGCATCGCTACAAAGTCTGGAAAGAACAAACAGTAATATTATTTTGTATTCATATGACAAAATAATGACATTGACAAATTAAAATACCATCTCACTTATTTTAGAAACACTTGCTACTATTGTGATTCTTCCTCAGAATAAATTCTGAAGGAGAAGTCCTGAATTTATGAATAATTTACATAATGTAGAACAACTTTAATCAATCCACCCAGAAATCTACAGGTGCCTGACATAAAAGGACTCAAACAGAGCTACAGTCTGAATATGTTCCCACACCTTTTGATCATTGAATTTCCATGACTTCTCCATTATTTTTTTAGTCATCCTTGATTAGTGGATAAGGATTTTCTTAAAATAACTTTATAGAGCTTGCACTCACAAAGAGTGATGTCTATCCATTTCTTTTTAAATATTTAATGTTTATTGTTAGGATTTTAGAACATAACAAGGAAAAAAATAAATGATGGCATTTCTGGACCTGGTTAGTTCGTGTCCACATCTGTGTATAGGCAAATCTTAAAAATATTAAAGTTAGCATCTCAGTTTTAACAGGCCTGATACTCAAATACTGTGAATGCGATAAAAAGGTTTAACAAAGCAGCAAATAGAGTCTCTCATAAACAGATACTGACAAAAATAGATGTTGCATATACAGTGCATGCTGAGAAATACAATTATTGTTCAATGTTATCTCTGGAAAAAAAGGCCTTGAAATGTAAATAACTAAATACATCACTTTTTGGCATGCCACACAACAGATGTGAGCACACTGCATGAAATGTCAACCCACTAAAAAAAAAAATGATAATACAAATATGTTTAATTGTAAGTAAACTAGTAAGTAAAATGATCACATCATAACCTGCAGTGATGCGGTCAGAGCACTGTTTACTCCTTTGAATTCAATTACTGATAAAAAAGCAAGAAAATGCTAGCCTATTAAAAAGTTATTATTGTGGCAAGTTATCTGGATAGATGGAAACCAAAAAAAATAAACATTTTACAGCAGGTTTTGCACCTTAAACGACAACTACAATACTTCATCCTCCCTTTACATAGACATAGTTTTAACATTTTGACTCGAATATCTATAAGCGTTAAAAGCAAGAATAAACAACACTATGGAGTAGCCTGTTACAACGAGCCTTTTAAAACTCACGCGCTCTGAGAAACAGGAAGCTGTCTACGTGAACCACAAACATTAAACACCTACAAATAACATCATGCAGATGTTTTGCTGTGTTAAAAATCACTTAAATGCAGCTTAATAGTTTTTGAAAAAGTGTCCGGGCCAATTTTGACCGGCATCATCCGCGCGCATCCACCAAAGTCAGTACACGGTATAAACACAGTCTTTAGGGGTCAAATAGCGCACGCATATTCAGTGCATTTCTGTTTAACAAAACGCGAAAATGAGAAATGTCTAGTTAATTTCCCCACTCACCTCAATGCTGAGGAGTCAAGAGTAGTCCTGCTTTCGATGTGTATCCTCTGAGCGCTGTAAAGACACTGCACTGTGTGGACTCCCTCTCTCTCTCTCTCTCTCTCCTCCCCCGTGCACAGCATCACCGCTCTCTCTCTCTCCGTCTGTCTCTGAAATCTCGTGAGGTGTAAGCGACAGAGTCGCTGATTGGCTGTCACTTGCAGCGCGGTGACTGAGAGGGATCATGAACATTAAGGGATGCGAAAGTAGTTTGAAAATTAAGCCTGCGTTATATGATATCGTCGCGTCTGTTCAGAGATTTGGGTCACTACTATTAACTCTCTACTTTGATTCAGTTTATCATTAATCTATTTTTGGCCGTGGAGGAAAAAGGCAGAGGCAGCTTTCAAAAAATCCAAACAACCAAACTTATAAGAGCTCAAAAAGAGACGTTGGGCAGAATGTTATGGACTGACAGCTTTAGTTATCATTTACATCTTTTATTTTCTATACAGTGAAAGCGAATAGTGACTAAAGCTGTCGTTTTTACATCTCCTTTTGTGTTCCAGTAAAGAAAGGTTTGAAACAACAGGCCCACATGACAGGATTTTCTTTTTTGGGTGAACTATCCCTTTATTGAAAGGTTTCAGAATCCTGAACATGTTATGTGAGATGGAGAACAAGCTTTTTAGTACATTTTTCAAAGACTCTGACTTGGTGTCATAAATCTATTGACCCCGTGTAGCTGTTGTGGGCATTGAAGCCTACCATTTCACTGAAGTTGAGCGTCCATATATTTTTCTGCTGAGAATCAAAACCCCCTCAAGACCCCCGTCTGACTCCTTTTGCACTATTATGCTTTAGCACTTTTCTGACTAGTGATAACAGATTTGCTGATGTATGATCTCTGGTTATAGAAGCAGCTGTACAGTTCAACTCAACAATAAAGGGAAATGCATCAGGCCGCCTACATCAGAAGCTACTTAACTATTACATTAAATAATAGTTCTTGGCCTTCTTGCATTTAATGGAGCTGTAGACAAAATTTCTGGAGGAGCATGTTTTTTCTACTCCTGTCAGTCATAGGGATATTTAAACAGCTGTTGAGCTCACTCCCGCGGCAACTGTTCTCCGGCATCCTTTATTTTGTTGTATCTCTTCTGAATATTAAATTATGTAATCCATAGAGGAAATTTAACACTTGAGCCCTCCATTATGGACAGCAAACCAAATCAGCCTATCCTTTAATAGAACCACTATCAAGGATTAGATCAGGGGTCTCAAACTCAGAAGACCTAACTGGATACTTTTGTTCATCGGGAGACGAATGTTTCACAAACATAAAATATATCCATATAAATGTATTGCACCATTTATAAAGTTAGCTTGCAAAATGGTATTTGACAGTCTTAATTGTTGTTGTCACCTAGACGTGGAGCCTTATTCACAACTATTTTATTCTATTCATCATATTCAAATGTATTAAAATGATATATAAAACAGTTATGCTCAATTAAACTGTAATGTTAAATGATTAAAGTCATCAATAAATGGTTAAACATTAGGAAACAAATGATTATTTCCTAGAGACATCATTGGCATCAGTGATACATTCCTTCAGTAGTGTAAAAAAAAACAAAAAAACAAATATTAAGAGTAAAGTGTTGTTACTGAATGTATAAAATTACTGCAATATACTGTGAAAGTATATTTTAAAACTTTGATGGACCCATCAAAATAAACTGTTAAAAGATATTAAGCAGTTACTAATACTCTAATAAATGCCAAATAAGTTGAAAAGTTACTTACTGTTAGAAGAATGTCTATAGTGGACTAATTAAATAAAGTGTTACCAAATAAATAAATATTAGATTCTTGGATTAGAACTTGTGAATTTAGTTTGTTATGATAAATAGTTATGTACTAAAAAGTCTAACCCTAAAGTCAAAAGCCACATACCATGTTCAGTCATCAGACAGACACCCCATGAAACCTGGTCACACTTTAACAAAGCAAGCCCCCTTCCTGTTGACTCCAACCTCTCCTAAACACAATAAGAATTCCTCCAGGCCTGATGATGCTTCATTAGCAGCTCTGTTAGTGGGGGCACAGAATAAAGTTATTGTTTCAGCAGATTTATGACTCAGCATTTAGGAGCAGACTTGAATGATGTGAAATGTTTATTGCTTTGCTCACAAGACCCTGAGAGATTTTGTGACAAAAGCAGTTCTAACAATTCTCTTTGCGATTTTTTTTTTCTTAAAAAAATGAGAAAAAGGAAAGAAGGACCAACACTGCATTAATAATTCGAGTTACCAGGAGTGTGACAGGACCGCTCACAGGCATGATGCTCGACTCTGGAAATGCCACACGTTTACACACACCAGCTGAATTCCAACTGATGAAATCCTGACATGACCTAAATGTATTCTTTGACATGGCTGATGCACATTCCACTTGACTGCTGACAAAGCAGAAAGTCTTGCTCAAGTCAGCGTGAATAAACCTACAAATGCTTGTTATGCATGTGTGTAAAAATGGAAAAAGAAATGGGAAAAGTGTGTTTACAGTATCCTGTCATACACTGATAAACTGTACATGCACATGAATTAAAAAATATATACATACAGTATGGACTATCGATAGCATTAAATGGTCTTGACTCCAATAAACCAGCATGATACTGAAAATGCTCCTCCAGTCTCACGCTAACAGAGATTACTGCTGTAATGTGAAGATGAGTACAAATGTAGTGACGGAGAATGGAACGATTGCGCACATGCTTTATGTTAAAAGTCAATCGCTCAGCAGATGTTTATGCTGCATTAAACGCTATCTAATCTAGCATTGATACAGCACACACTCCATCACACATTAACTTTGAAAAAAGCATTAAGGTGATAGTAAAGAAGCTGAAATTGATCCAAACTAGTGTTTGTATGAGTTTTGCTGAGTTTTTTAATAAATAAATAAATAAATACTTACCAGATCTACAAGGGTAAAAGGAAAAAAAGAGGTCTGTTGTTTCGTTTTCTAATCCAGGTCTGCCAATATGAATATTTTAAAGGATTTCACTGAGGCTTAGGACAGCAAACGATAATCCGCTTTAAATCAGTAACAGCATATTGGCTCAGGCTTATACCTTATACCACCCAAGACAGAGTCAAGGAGCAATAGGCGCAATGTAAAATAATAAGCAGCCCAGATATGTCATGCAATGCCTTCAGTATTTCAAATAAAAAAAAAGGTGCATGGAGCAAACGGCGGTTTGTATAACATACATAATTATGCTGATGACTTCTTGTCACATCCGAGTCTGCGTATCTCTGTGTTTCTGAATGCAAATCTGAATTTCTTTTAATGAATGTGGAAACTTCAAGGGCATCTTATTTGCATGTCCTGTAAGGCTGGTGTGTTAAGAGATGAGCTGTAAAGTATCTATTCCCTGAGGATTCAAATCTGAGTCATTGAGGCCTAAGAGAGTAGTCCCGAGTGCGCTTGCTGAGCATGGAAAATCGCAGGGGTTGACCCGTCTCCGCCACTGGAATGTGATTTTCACCCTCAGTGAGAGAGCAGATCCCAAGGACCCAGGGCAACATCACTACAGCAGGGGGAAAAATTTATTAGACGTGCTTTTCAATAGACTTTGTCATGTTGCATTTATAGCGCTGCTGTCATGGAGAAACACGAGCGAAAGAGACAAACACTGGCCTAAAGAATTCTAGAAGGGCGTACAAGTACGTGTTTTGAAAAAAAAAAAAAAAAAGGTAAAAAGACGGTAACGTCGCAATAATTTACAATGTGTTAACATTAATTAATGTAGTGGACACACTGTAAATTTGTATTTTATTTTTTGAGTATATTCTATGATTTGCTTTCTATTTAAAAAATGTATATTCAGCATATAGCATATTTTATATTCAAATTAATTTCTACATACTCATTTAATTGACATTTTTCTAGAGATATAAAGTAACTTGAAACATTAACATAAGCACAAAACATATATATATATATATATATATATATATATATTATCAATTCTAATGATAATTAACAATCAAGTGAGTGATGATGACAGTCAAAATGATTCTCATTGTTAATTTATTAATATGTTTGAATTGTATGTGACATTAGCATCAATTACCCCTTGATTGTCTTGCATTGATAAAGATGCTGAGAGGTGATAAAGCTGTTGAAAAGCGAATTAACGGGCAATCACGTTAGTATTCTGAAAGAGATTTTCTTATGAGGTGTTAAGCTAATCTAATCTTGTTTATTTTCTGAAAAGGCATCTCATGTTGGTTGAGGAAATTACTATTTGAAGGGCGGAAGGCAATCAAATCAATCATATTTTGAGCAGTAAGCTGTTTCAACGAGTTTTTATTGTATTTAGACAGGTCCTTTTTCAACTGTCCATTCTTAATATCCCTCATACTGCACAGAGCCACGGATTAATCAGCCCCCCCTCCCTGGCCCATATGGACAGAGCCTGTTCTCTGTTATTAAATCCTGAAGTGTTTTGTATTCAAATCATAAACACATTTTACAGCCCCCGTCTTTGTCAGATCACATATATACAGTGTTGGCATGCATTCTGTAGATTTTGAAATTTGGAAAAACACGGAGCGATGCATATACTGTGGGCTAGATGGTCCAGCGATCTCTTTGTGGGTCCTCTGACGATCGCTCAGAAATCTGGGGTTGGCCGACTAATCTAGCTGCATTACTCTTTGCCAAGGGATTACGGAGTGACAATTTCAAGAGGAAGGAAAGATGTAATGCCGCGCTTAAGCCTCTGGTCCTATTAAAAGCCAAATTGTGCTGTGACATCAACACAAGCGTTGCTTCACAGTTGCTAAACATTTCATAAAGTTGATGCATTCTCTAAATGCAAATAAGGATATTTCCGTTCCGTCCCTCAGGAAAATCACTTTTCACACTTGTGCGGTTCCGGCTGTCTGAAGACTACCCTTAAGCACTTGGCATTTTTAAAGCTTTAGAGACTGTTCAGTCGATTAATCCAAGAGGTATGTTTAAATCCATCTTCAAATTAACAAGGCAAAAATGAGAAAATCTTTAGCCAGAGTGTGGCCCATTTATAGGCCTTTTCAGGTGTTGGTGGTTTACAAAGCCAATGGACGTAATCCTCTTTTTTTTGAAGTGGCCTGAAATCTGCTTTTTCTAACTGGTAAAGGACCAGGTCTAAGGATTTAAAAGAGCCAATGGATGATGACCCACAGAGCCTTTGTCTTGACTGAGGAGAACATAATGAAAGGATTAGTCAGAAATAGTGTTCAGGTATTGGGCTACAATAAACAGGAGCAGGGACTGCTGGAAACCTATAGTAACATTCAGTGGAGGTTGGCCCTTTTTTAAAATTAGGTGGAAGGCTTGAGGAAATGGCATGAATTCACAAGTTACTGCTTTATTTTTGCACTAAGGAAATCCCATGAGGAACACAAAATAACTTTCAGTCTACGGTAATTAACTTTGGTTCAACCTTTGGTTGGAGAGTGCACTCAACCCTGCAATTCTTTTGCCACGGCACGTCAGCAGTTGCCTCTGACTACAGACTTTCAGCAGTAATACTTTTATACAGACTAACCACACTTGCCCATGCAATTTGTAGCACACGTCTCATATCTAAAACACATTAAAGTTGTACAAAGATGAGCATTAATAAAATGTTAGATGAAATCTCTTAAGAGCAACAGTAGCTTTAGCTAATTCATTTATTTTCTGTTCCTTGAACTGTATTCGGCACAGATTGTTTCGCTGAAGAAAGATATTGTCTAAGAGATATCAGATTTAGTCTTTAGTAGCTGTTTTTTTTTTTTATTGTTCATTATTATAACCTGTAAAGGAACAAATTGATTTACTTTTTAATGTATTAGCACAGATTGAGGAAGTAAACTGGGACACAAACTAATGAAAATAAAAAAAAATCGCATCAAAATGGACAATATGAATATTCAGATTAAAACTATGAATAACAAAGGCATGTATATATATATATATATATATATATATATATTGTGGGCCGTGGCGCTAGAGAGCACGACAGACAAGCAGGTGGTTTG
>JAUYWG010000032.1:10154657-10165709 GCA_034779775.1 Enteromius afrohamiltoni
ATGCAATCATAATTGTGATATTTGTATTATGTAATTATTTAAGCATTTAAAATGCCATGATAAAAGTCAAATAAAAGCCTCATTCTATAGATTATTCTCATTCTGGTTGGACAAAAATCTATGTAGCTTACAATGAGTCGTCCACATTTGTAGTGCATTTTCCTGGAAGTCAGTATACTTTTTTTTTTTTTAAGGTTTATATCTTTTAAAAGTGAGTTTTGTTTACAACAAGGCATAGATTTAGACCTGTAAAAGTTAATAATCAAAGACTGCAATTCACAAAGATCTCCTTTATTGTGGGCCTTTCAAACTGAACTGGGACTAATAAAACACAACTACTCACTCTGCATATCTTTAACCTTCTTTCAACTGAGAAACAAATCTAAACAACAGTTAATGCCTTATTTACCTCATAGTTTGATTCCAAATTGGAGTCAATCTTAACCAAACAAACGCCTCAGTGCTGTGATATTACAAAATTTCCAGTAGTAATAGTCTCTCAGAGCTTAATATTAAAGTAAAAATAAACCTCTTACCCCATGCTGTGAATTTCACCGTAAGTCGTCATAAATACTAATTTCCCTATCTCATCTGCAAGCCAGACGCAGATGCATTCTTAGGAGGAAATATAAAGCTAAAAGATCTAAAAAGCAAAAAGAACATTCCGATCTCTTCTGATAACATGTTAACGCTGTAAAATTTAGTTGTGATATCGTCTATGAATAATGTATTCATGATTTATTGGTGCACAATCCAAAGTGATGTTGAGATATGGGGTGTTGTTACCAAGCTTAAAGAAGCAGACTAACTGGCTAACTTTAGACGATCAGCCAGAAATGAGGGCATGTGCGCTGTAGAAAGGTTCTATAAAGCCCACCAGGGGTCAAGAAGCCTGCAAGAAATCTCAAAGAACTGGGAGCAGGAGTTCCCAAGGCCCTTTGAGTAAAGGCCATCATTACCATCTCCCCAGCAGCCCACCCTCGACAACAGCAGCCCAGCGTGGTGTTCTGTGCTCGGGGCACAAATACCATAGGCCATAGGGTGCCCTGTCTGTAGGAGGCACCTCAACACAGCAGGGATCACCAGCAGCGTCTCTAAAGATTTTGGTCTGACTATTAAATTCATAGCATAGGCTTAATATGCATTATCTCTGACAGTATACACATTCAAGAGGGAGACTGTGCAAATATTGTAGCATCAATCAGAGAATTGGGTTCAAGTGAAATTTAGGTCATAATTTGTAAAATCATCTTAGTGCCAAATGTTACAGTTGGATCAGCAGCTGGTTCTCATCATAAAAATGGAACTGATGTATTTTAGAGATCATTTCCTACACGTTACTACACATATTGTCCATATCTGTTCTCTCCACAATGGACAATGGCTGCCACAAATCTTGTGTTAATGCAACATTGATATTAACTACTTGAGGCTGACACTCCTCAACAGATGTTAGAAATTAAAATATTTTGTGAATGACCAAATATCACAGTTTTATTATTTTTTGTAATGAATTATGAGATGCTTATTGTACTTTGCCAAGACATATTAGATTTATTGCAGTAATAACATGTTCCTTTCGGAGCACTTTCAAGTCTTGGTCTGGAGGAAGCTGGAGGAAAAAAAATGCACTTTAAAGTTTGAATGTTGAATGTGGTGTTATATAGTCTGGCTTATGTGTGTTATCAGTTTATTGGGATGGAAATGTGACGTGGAATAACACGGGAGGCTCAAAGAGAAATGCCGATATCATTGCACAGAGATGTCGAGATGTAAATTACAGAGAATAAAGATGAATCAAGAGGATCTTCTTTATTTATTTTTATACAATCCCCTCAGAACAGCAGACAGCAATGAAGACAATCCACTTAGGTAAGAACAAATGAGGTTGCTTTGAATTCATAAAGCATGCACTGCATGGCTCAGAAACATATTATTATGGGTCATGCAAGCGTACACCTGAAACTTAGTTCAGGATGTGCATATGACTCCTAAAAATGGTTCCGTTATGGATGAGAATCAGATGCATACTTTAAAACCTTATTGCCTTTCTTTATGTAAGACCAAAAGAAGCCATAAATTACAGTGAAGCTCCATATTATGCTGATGGGAGGCTTAAACAACTCAACCAAGAATGCAGAACAATCACTGAGTCAACTTCAGTGGGTTGACTTGAAGCTGTGCACCATTGCTCATTATAACGAAAAAAAAAGAAAGAGGATTTCTGTAGAGTTAATAGGCAGGTTCACATGAATCACGTTACAAGAAGTCAAAGGTCTGAAACGTTCAGCCCAAATCTCCACGGTCAAGGACTGTGCGATCCCAGATGGTTCTGTGCTTAGAAAGCAAATGATAGCACTATTAGCTCTGAGTGGTAGCACATGTCTTCTATTGATTCTTTTCATCAATTGGTCAATTACTAGACTTTTAAGGGTCACAAGGTTATAAAGGTGTTGGCAACAATTATATCTAAAATTACCCCAGCTAAACTGAAACAGCTGGTCAATTACTCCCAAATGATTGCACCTTACTTCAGCTGCTTCAATGTATGGATTATTTATCAGTAATTAAAAGGACATACTTTATGAAATCTGGTTTTGCATCATTACAAAAAAAAAACACACACAATGATATTAAAAAGGAGCTCGGAAGTCAATACTTGTAAAATTGATCCCCCTCCCCAATCTTATCCTTCTCACCACATGCTTCATTTCCTTGACGGTTATAAGTAGTGCAAGAAAATGTGGACAGGACTATCTTTGACATTGACTTTACAGTGCTTCAGGGTTTGTGAGTGAGCATCTGTAAGACACATGTGATTTATATACATCAAGGCCGATTTCCTGTAATGGGAGGTAATTCAGCGATCCGGTCAGCCCAAGGCCAATTATTTTTGAACCTGAATCCATGTGCTTCTGCGAAATTGCTTCTGGGGAAGACAGTCTAAAAGGTCCAGGCAGAATAATGTGTGTGTCCTCGACAAAACCAGATGATTCAATAGCATACTCATCATGTCTCCCACATGCTTGTCCTTCTTAATTAAAAATATCATTTGTGATCATAATTTTCTGAAATCAATAAAAAAGAAACACAAAGGACTATGAAAAGATTACATATATTGTCACGTCACCTCAATGTGTCCATTTTACAGCTGATATTTTCCCTGGCTGCAAGGTTAAGCAGGGAATGACATGTTTCCAAATTGTTCCTGTACTTCCTCCCCCCCTGGGGGAACTCTTCGCTGTCAAAAAGGGGGTGAAACCAGGAACGATGACGCCAAAGAACAAGGACACAGGGGCTTGGAACGCGTTGAGTCCTTGTTTGGATACAATGCGAGGGAAATTGAATCATTCGCAAGGAACTGGGCCTGATTCAGGGATTAGGGGACTTTTGTCTCATTGGTCAATGGCTGGCTGACTTAAAGGCGGGGAATGTGGAAAGTCCTGGTGGGCATTGGAACTCAGGAATCATGGGGGTCTGCAGCAGATTAGCCCATCTGAGGTCCGCAGAAACATATCTGGAATGTGTACATGACGGTTTTGCCCAAAATGGTAAGAATATACAAGTGCAGGCGCAGAGTTTTTCCATAATCCTCCTCTAAAGCGCACAGACTCTTGGTTGTTTGCGCCCTCCATCTGTTGCCTGTTTTGGCAGTCAGAGCCGGGCTCAGCATTTTGAACACGTTCACCCAGATGGCATGGACAGACCCATAGTAACCTTGAGTGCTGGATTTGAAGAGAATTGAAATATAATCCAGATAAGAATATGTTTCCAGATTATTTAAATCAAAAAGAACAATTCGCCAGTGCCTGGATTAGAGCGGAAAACAGGAAAAAATAACAGCAACTGAAAGCAGCTATGGGTTATAGCAAACGAAATAAAGCTGGGACAAGATGCAATATTATTTTATTAATCTTATAAATGACAAAGGAATGATATCAGTTTATTAAGTATCCATAGGGGCTTGTCCGTCAAGTTATTTTTTACGGGTTAAACACTTAACTTTCACAGTTTCTTTGTTACAAATACTAATATATAGGCCCCATATCAATCTTTAGCCTTAATGGGCTTGTGCTGTTGTTATTGTGCAGACAGTCAATAAATCATACAGGCTAATCTAATGACCAGCACATACCTCTGTGAATTTCCTTCCAATTTTGTAGCTTAAAATATGGTTGGCTTAGCGGCTCAGAGGAGGCAGAAAGGAGAAGCATCCCTCCCGTGTTATCTTCTCCGAGTTGGAGCAACAATTTGTCATGTTCTCAAAACCGTACACGAGCAGAACATGTTCACTGAAAAAGCAATATGTGAACAAAAACAAAACAACAACCAAACAGAGCACAGGAAAACAAAACAATTCAACTGATGACATCTTGTGATAAACTGTCAGTCACATTCCTTTTATGATACAAACTACATTTGTAAACCCTTGCAATTTGTAAATAACACTGATTGGACAGATACAAGAGGTACAAAGCAAAAAGAACTTCAGTAACTTCTTATTATATATTGTTATGTAAATACTTTCTAAATATACGTACAAAAAGAGAAAAAGATTGCCGAGTTCAACGCTTTTTACAGTTTCAGCATAGTTTTAGAGTTTTAGCACTGCAAAAAAAAAAAAAAAAAAACTATGAGTATGATGAGGTAAGCACTGTTTCAGTTTATTATTGCTTGTTTGTCACTAGAAATTAAAATCTTTAAAAAAGTAATAATTATAGTTCCTTAAATATTCCTTTAAGAATCATACTTTTAAGGGTACTTTTGAAAGAAAAAAATAATAAATTATGAACAACCAGTAAGTCAATTCAATTTTATGTGTGTGATTCACCAAAAAGAATCGACTCGTGAGACTCATTTACAAAGGAATAAAACTAAATTTGCCACTATATTTTTCTGATTCACTAGTACTAGCTCATGTAGTAATTTCGGGAATTGGGCTAGAAAGGTTATGATTAGTGTTGTTGTGATTACCCAATTTCACAGTTAACCATGATTAAATCGATAAAAACAAATTTTTTTTAAATGTACTGAGAATGAATCTTGGGTTACGTGTGTGCCCTGACCTCTGCCTGGATGCTCTGTGAGTCTGTTACTAGGTAACCGAGTTCATGAGGTGCTTGTTTAGGTAAGGCACGGGGAGAGCATCAACTTTCTGCGCACGTGAAACGCAAACTTAAAACATGGTGGAAAACCCAATCTCCTGGATTTATCTGCTGAAGAAGTGAATTAAATTAGCTATTTAAAGCTATTTGCTACTTTTTGTGCACTGTGTTTTAAGGTGAAGTGCTTTACATGTGTTTTTAATGTCTCGGAGCGGCTTGGTTCACAATAAATTGCTTCACTACTTGTGCTTTTCAGTTTGGAGACACAGTGTGCACCGGCCACTCTTTATTTTCATATTTGCATAATTTCCAACTGTGGCCTGATGATTACAGCATTTCACTAAATTTGTTTACCTGTCGTCATGGCAACGTTCAGCTCTCCAAGCAGCTTTTTAAATAAACAATAATTGTGCAAGACAAAAAATAATAATAAAATAATGAATCACATTGTGAAACCCCTAGTTGTGATGTACGTTTTTGATTCACAAAAAAAAAAAAAAAAAAAAATCAAAACATTAAGTGTTCAAGAACCAGGCTACTGTTGTATGTTTTTGACTTTGATGATTTGTTCAGGAATCAAACTACCATGGTTTTGCTGTAAGTTTTAGACTGAACTCGCAAGCAATCAGCAACTACATTGGTTGGGAGCTATGTTTCTTATTTACAGAACAGAAAAGGCTTATATCATTCATAAGGAATCAGACTACCATAGTTGTGCTGTATGTTTAGAGTTTGTTAACTCATTAGGAATCAACTTCAGCGAACAAGCTTATGCAGTCATAGTCATACTCATAGTTATAGTCATAGTGATAAAAAGAATCCACTCATAAAAGTCATGTGTTCAAGAATTGTACTACACTGGTCACATACATTTTGTGCCGTAAATACTTTTGTCACCTAACAATAGTTTAGTCTGTAAATACCCACAAAATACAAGTTAGTGCTCCCTTGAAATTTCCCCAAGGTTCACAGAGGACCACACAGAATCTGAACTTCCACCAACAACAATACCCCAACATGTTTCTTTCATCAGCCAAAAAGTGTGTGAAAAATAAAGACAGGGAGGCTCATAGCACACACTTCCTTTATAAACCCGAACACACGATCGCACACACACAGTCGGCAACTGCTGGGAATTGAGTTAGACAGAGTACGCTGAGTGAGTAACTTCGGCTCTGTCGTGCAGGTGGACAGATTTAGGAGAACTGGCAGAAGGAGAGAACTTGCTCCACAAATGTTTAACGAGCTGAAGAAACATTCCCTCTCCACCCCCACATCAGCGGCTCCCTAAACTCCACCAGTGGAGCTCCCCCAGAGCCTGTAAATCACTCCCTATCCTGCATTGATAAGAGACAGGGGAAATGTTTATTTGCTCCTAAACCAGCCTATAACGCTGAAATGTAAGAGCTAATCTCACCATGACCCTTCCAACTTCCTTCTCCTTTTGACACACGTATAGCTCCCAGTCTAAACACGATATTCGAGAAATAAGTGCCTTGTCAGAGAGCCATAAGCCCAGTGTGAGAGCGCTTACCTGCACAATTCACATTACCTTTTTCGTGGTTCTCATGATGATCATCAGGCTCATTTGTATTTGGAGCGGGACAAACTGTTGCTAGGGTGACGCTGATTAACCACGAGCCAAAGCTCTTGTATCTCATAGGTTGAACACGTTGCGTGAGCTATCTCTGGCACAGCAGGTCAGGGCTGTGGCCTCTGTTCTGAGCATCTGCTGAAGGATCACACACTCTTTGATGTGCTGTTGATCTGCTCAGGCATTGGTGCACCACCATCTGCTTTTAGCTGGTGCGATACATTTTTCAGTGATATGAGATTGAATCTCTCCCTCGCGCATGCTGTCTCTCTCAAAATTGTGAAGCATGTGCGTTGAGCTTTACTTAGTGCATTATGGTTGGTGTTTCTGATGAGACTTCTCAAACTGATGCCAGGTTACTCACGGACAGGAAGAACGGATCAGAGAATTGCTCACTAACCCAGACACGATTGTTTCTTGCCTTTTCGGGGGAACTGGGGTGGGGTGTAGTGCATTTAAGGTGTAACAGCTTGTGCAATAATCATGACGCCATTAGCACAGTGTCTTTAAAGAAACTTAAGTTAAATGAGACTCACTTATAGTTCAGAACAAAAAAGAACTTTCCCACACTGATGCTAGCAGATGTTAAAATATTGTTCAGGTGTAGGCAGAACTTTAATTAAAGGTAGATTGAGGACTGTTTTTTTTTTTTTTTGGTAATACTGTTACATCCATGTTAATCTGGATAAAAGCATTTGTAGCTTTTTTTTCTTTGTGCTTTGGCCATGTATCTATTTTTTATGCAAACATATATATTTTTAAAACGTTCTCCCAGTAAATAACTGAAAATTAATTAAAGGTTTTTTATTCTTTTTTTGTACTACCCATTTATCCTGTCCTTCAAACTTTTCCCCCTACTTCCCATTTTCTTCCTTCTCTCATTCCCTTTTATTCTTTCCTTCCTTGTAGTTCTTCCATCTCCCAATTCTTCCTTCCTTTACTTTCATCCTTTTATATCTCTTCCGTTCTTTGCAATCTATTCTTGCATTCTTTTCTCCCACCTTACCTTTCTTTTTTTTTCTTTAATTTTTATTCACCTTCCCTCATTTATTTTCTTTCTTTCTTTACTTTTTTTCTCCTTCCTCCCTCATTTATTTTACTTCCTTCTTGACTTTTGGAACTGTTTCATCATATTTGTTTCTTCTGACTTGACAGTAACTTCTACATCATGACCTACAACACCTGCAAAGTTTCATGATTTGGAAAACAATGTGTTGTTTTCAGCCACATTTTGTTTCTTTTCCAATCCATTAATATTCTTAATTTGTGCTGAAACACAATTCCTTGACTAAATGGACATAAGAGATTCATTAAACCAATTCAACAGATGGACAATGGTCAAACGCTCTTGGCAAACTCCCATCAGCAGCCCACTGTATTATTATTATCACCACACAATAACTGACATATCTATTTCTCTTAGTAATAGCAGCGGAATATTTATTACTGGCTCTCCCACTAACAACAGACACCAAAACAAGTGAATAATAATGAAATGAAACAGGTCACTGCTGTGTCGACATTCAAAGCCAACAGCTAAATGAGTCTGACCTTGAAGTTGCTGAGGCAGAGAACTCCTGCCCTACAATTACTGGGGAATTGGGAGATGTTAAACCCATCAAAACAACCCCCACCTCCCAGATCTGCCCAACATCCAAATTTGACCTTGAAGGTGGTATAACGCTGGGCATGCTGACAACTCTCCACAGCAGACTTGAGCTGTTTCAGACACTTGTGTGAAAGTAAACGTTCTGGCAAGGCGTGACTTCCTAGCAAGTGCTTTTGGAACAGAAAAAGAAAAGAAAAGAAGTTTACACATCTGAAATCATTTTCCTCATGCCATCAATGCCTATCTGTGCACTGTGGTCCATTACAACACACAAAAAGAGAATAAAGGTGTGTAAATGACTTTGAAAATGATTGTTTTGCTTTAAAGGAGTGGTTCACCCAAAAAATAAAAATGATGTCACTGTTTACTCACTCATGTCGTTCAAATCCTATGTGAGTTTCTTTTTAATGTTAATGTTAAGCACAATGCTGGCAATCAAACTGTGAATGGTCCCCATTGACTTTCACAGTATTTCTTGCCCTACTATAGAAGTGGGAATCAACTTTAGTTTTTTGGTTTGGTTCTTCAAAATAATTTATTTTGTGTTCAGCATAGGAAAGAAATATATATAAGTTTGGAATGACGTGATAAAATTATGACAACATTTTCGTTTTTGGTTGAATAGTGTGGATTAAAATTAATGTAAGTAAATAAAAAAAGTAGAAAACAATAAAAACAAAAAACTGTTGTCCAATAACATTGTCATTATAATTATTATAAAAATTTTATAAATCCTTATTAGTAAATTGCTTTGGATAAAAGTGTGATACTTGATTACATCTAAAATTTGAATTTCCCTCCAATTACACAACACCAAAAATGTTTAAATAATTATTACAAACAAATCTTTAACAATCCTGTCAAAATATCCACCTGGAGAGTAAGTGTAGGAGTTAGTTGTTAATCAATTGATGAGTCACATTTCCCACTCTCATTCATTTTTCTCAGAAAGACTGTGATAAGGGGAAGAAGTTTATGCTCTCATCTCTTCTTCATCTTCCTGATAAGGTGTGAAGGCTTTGGGGAACAATGAAAAAACAGGAGAGGTTTCCTTAGAAACAAAAGATAACCGCTAACTTCAACCTCCTCTTCAACAAGGGCATCTCAACATCAATACTTTTCTCTTATCCACAACACCCAGCAATCTTCACAGTGCTTCTCCTGCTGAGGGGAGAAACTTTCACCATGGATCTTCTGCAAAAATATGCTTCCTTTGCAATACAGGACTGGATACCTCTAAAATCACACTTTCCTCAATAGTATAGGAGTGGACAGGGTCGTAGGGTGTCATAACATAGCATGGAACAAGAAATGCTTATAAAAATGCCTTTTCTTCAGCTGATTTTTTGTTTTATTTTATTTGTTCTGCAGTTTAAAAGACTGGTGCTCATATTCTATGCATATAATTATGTCAAGATGACACAGAAATCTGTCAAGCTGTGAGACTGCCTTTGGCACAGCATTTGTGCAGGCTTATAGCCTAAAGGTAAGACAGAATAATATAATTATTCTTCAATTATCCTTCTTACGAAATCTTAATAATTTCCTTAATAAGATCTGTATTGTTCTCATTTTACTGAAATTAATACTTTTTATTAAATATCTTTCAATATATTTATTATTATTTTAATCTTAAACATTGTATCAACACACATATTCTATTCAAATTTATCATTTCAAGCTTTTCAAGCTTCTCAGGTGGCCTTGATTGCAAAAGGTTTTCTTCCATTATACTGTTCTTCTGAGGCGTTTAAAAAATAAATCAACACTAAATATTAAGCCCTGAACTAAACTAACCAGTTTTGAGGTGAATAACAACATTTGGCATGAAGCAAAATAAGCATTCAAGAACTGAGAAAAAGACTAAAGTACTAGACTATTTAATGCCTTTTGTAAATTAATGAATGACCAATTACATAAATTATTTTTTTGCTTTCTTGCTTTTTTTATGCATTTGTGTGTGTACTGGAATTCCCTATGTTATGATAATAGTAATAGCAGTAATAGCTCCCATGAGGAAAGTTGTGTGAGGCAAGTTTAGGGTTTGGGTTAGGGTAAGAGGATATTTTTTTAATATATCTTAAAATAAAATATTTTAAAATAAAACATAAACAATTCAATGAATATAAGGCAGTCTGTAAAGAGGACATCAGTGACCCCTCACCACATTCCAAGTTTATTATTATTATTACAATACTTAAAACCCTTTTGGAAATTAATTATAAGTGAGTAATACAATAATTATATTACAATGAACAAAGCTATCCACACTGCAAGAGGAGAGCATGTTGATTATAACACAATGTGGACAGTTTTATTTTAATGGAGCCATTCTAGTGTATCAGCGTCACTTGCTGTGCAGAGCAGACAGGGTGTAAAAGGCTTGAGTTAAAATAACCTACATTAAATTCTAATTAATTTGGAAAAGATTTCACAATTCGGTGAGCTATCCCTCTATTTTTAGTACTCATGAAGCAATGCATCAAGGTATGTAATTACAACATCAATGACTGAGAAGTTCTTAATAATATATGTTACATTTAAAAAAAAAAACAATAAATCCTCAAATTCTCAAATAAATCTTCAAATAAATTCTCAAATTCTCTGTTTTGCTGACATGCACATTTCACCGACATATTTTCATGTCGGGGGGGGGGGAACCCTGTAGGTGCTGTTGACCTACAGGGTGCTGGTGGAAATTGGGCTACTGTTGGTCGAAGAAGGAGAGGAGGAAGGCGTGTTCG
>JAUYWG010000032.1:10165864-10176503 GCA_034779775.1 Enteromius afrohamiltoni
AGAGGATAGGGTTAGATGGAGGCAGATGATTCGCTGTGGCGACCCCTGAAAGGGAACAGCCGAAAGACAAAGAAGAATGGTTTAGCTCCTGCGTACCTAACTTGTCTTGTAAGATCACAGAACTCTGGGCTCTAGAATAGCAAGGTCCATTAAATATATATTTGATTACCAGTCTATTAAAACACACGCAAGACCGGAATCTTTTTCCGGAAGGTTTTCATTGTGGCATTTCCGAAATTTAGGGAGCTTTGTGAAAAGCTCGGATCCCTCGATCCCTAAAGGAGGGAACGGAGATGCCATGTCAGTGACGACAAATCGGGATCTCGCCAGATAGACCAATCTACTTCGAGTGTAGCACAACAAGCCAATGGGCATTGAGATGCACTGATTGCATTCAGCTCCAACTGATCACTGTGTGAGTATGAGTAGCTGGTGCATGCATCATTTTTGTTTTCGCTGAGGAGCCGAGCTAGGCCCATCAGTTCAGCTGAGGTACAGCAGCTGTGGCGATGGGGTTACATACATAACCGAGACGTTCTCTTTTCAGTCAGTCACTACGAGTCGTTGGGATCCCTACCAAAGTGCCACAGGGAACTTACATATTGTGTCTTTAAGTCACATTTAAACAATTGTATTTTATTTCTACTCCATGTTTACCTCTACAGGAACCAATAAATTTGTCCACTCTCATAAAGCATAGTGATTGATTTGCCAAATGATCAAATGGTTTCCCATTTAATCAAATTTCTTTCATTGATGGACCTCACTAATTTCGTTCAAATACTAAGTACTCAACAATTAAACTTCAACATTACTCAATATCTGGCTTCTGAAGAAACACACACCATCGTTTAACAAACTCAGAACTCATTGCAGGTCCCATTTCCACAGGTTTAAACTAAATTATATTGTTTACTTCTGCAACGTTACTGTTGCACTCAGTCGTTCAAACCCTCAACGCCGACTATGATGTTAATTCACCACCGCTTGATTCACCAAGTCTCTCAAATCTTTTTGTGATACCTTTTGAACTCTTCGACCTCTTCATCAGGTGAATGAACATGCCGAATGAGAGGAAGGATATGAGGCAGGAGTAAAATGGTGTCAAAGACTAAACCATACCTGGGGAGTTCAAGCATGTAACAAAGGAAGGAAGTATGTGCTGACAGCTCAAAGTCATCTCTTTTGTGGGCTGAGCATCAGAGGCAGCTTTGACACATTTGACGCAGAGTCAGATCTGCCATAAATGGCGAACAGAGATGTAGCTCTGTTATTCCGTATTGTTTGAAATGCATTATTTGCATACTGGCAGATAATAGTTTAACCAAAACACATAAAAGCCTCATATTTGGAAGCGTATTCCCAGCATGTTTGTTATCGCGACTGAATTATAAATCTAATGCAAAAATAATACTCTGTGAAATCCAATTATTGCAGCAACCAGTGAATAATACCACTCCACAGGGGCCTCAGGAGTCCCGGCATTCAAAGCTACTCTTCAAAGAGCATAAAACTTTAGAGTCTCTTTAATCATGTCATACCGGATGCACTGTGAATATGTTTTCAGTCCCACACATCAGCGGTAAAAACGGAGGAAGCTTGAATCGGACACATTAAGATGAAAAACGCAATGAAAACATGTAGTCAGAAAAAGAGCAAAACAACCAAACAGGTCCACTCACGCATCACATGATTAAAACCGTAGGTGCGCAACGGCTTTGGCTGGACCTGCTGCTCCCGCAACTTTTCAGAAGCCCAAGTTCAAAAGGAACACTGCGAGGGGCTCGGATAACATCACAGAGGCCCCGATGGATTTCACTCGTCCGCTTCTCTAGATCTTTCAGGGCTAGCATCCCTCCAAAGCACTGAGCTTAACAATCACGAGGAGTGGAATGAAGGCAAAAAATACATTCGAGTTTGATAGAGGGTTTGCAGGCATCAATGCAAAAACTGAATACGCTTTCTCCATGTCCTCCTTTCCCCCAATAGGATCATCACCTGGAAGATTACCCTGGTTACGCTGCATTGAGTCAAGTCATCCCTTCCTTTCTCATCAATCAACCACCGGAAAGTCAGCGTCTGGAGGGAGAGAGGCCCCCTATTGGATCCTAGTCTCTGCAGAGAGAATATGACAATGGCGTCCAACAGGGAAGCTCGCGGAGGTTGTAATTTTCCACAAGCGTTAAGTTGTCCCTTTGGGAACGATGGGAAAGGCATATCTAATTAGTTTTAAATTTAGGCCTTAATTCGCAAAAAGAGGGATATTAAAATTACATTAATATGGCCGTGAGCGACTCAGTGCACTGGTCATTTAAATAGGAATAAAATAGTTTTGCTATAATGAGCAGTAGCACATGCACTTAAGGCAACCTGCGCATGAACCTGTGGGAGTCGGGTAAATGCTTTCCAATCATACAAAGGTAGTAACCGAGGCAATGTTGAGAGTAGAGTATGATCAACCCATGCTAGAGTGCAAGTCACATTCTTTAAGGAACAGGATGCCAATAAATATAAATACTTTTATTATATATATTATTTACCTTGTGTTGTTTCAACCATGTATGCTAAATTGTTTCCAAAAAACATTATACAGGTTGTCCATATGCATGTCCCAGACCTTTTGAAGCCATGTTATGCAATTGTGTGAGGAGCATACCAAAATTTAAATCATTTTTGCTGCTGCTGATGATATCAAATCAAATCCATATGGAGGGGGCTGGGTGGCATAAACCATAAAAGACATTGGTTCTCGTAGCCTCACCGTGATGTCAAACCTGGAACATGTGTCATGTTTGATCAGAGGTAGACTGTCAGTGGAAAAATGAATTAAATTTAAATCAGTTTCTCACACAAAGCCATCATATGGCTTCATAAGGCCTGGATTATAGCATATGCGTCATACAGACTACCTTTTATGTCCTTTAGTGTTTTTTTTTAGAGAAATAAATACTTTTACTCGGCAAGGATGCATTAGACTGATCAAAAGTGGTAGTTATAATGTTAACAAAAGATTTCTATTTCAAATAAATGTTGTTCTTTTGAACCTTCTTTCCAAAGAATCTTGAATACTGGATAGTGGCTTTCTCAACATATCTAAGAAGAAAAGTTGGTAATACTTAAGAAAAGGAAACAATTCTCACTATTCTTATAATTAGTATGCATATTTTTTAGCATATTAGCTGGTTTACTAGTGCTTATAAAGCACATATTCCACATTCAGCATCCCTAATTCTATACCCAAAATCTAAACATAACTATAACATCACTAATTCTTAATAAGCAGAAAATTAAAAGTCAATTCAAGCTAAATTGCATGGTTTGTTGATCGCAAGAATTGGACTGAAAATATTTTTTAACATCAAATCAGCATATTAAATAGTTTCTGAAGAATCATATGACATTGAAGATTATAAAACCAGCTTTGCCATCTCAGGAAAAAAAAAAGACATTTTAAAGTAAATTAAACTAGAAAACCTACTGTAATTTGTAATAAGTCACAGTATTACAGTTTAAACTTTATTTGTTTAAATGTCTTTCAAAACATTAAGAACATACCCAAGCTTTTGAACAGTGCATATATTTCAAGCTTAACAGCCAACAATGCAATGAGAAGTTTCTATATTACATTTTATATTATTACTATTAAACATGTAAGAATCTTGTTAGGATATGATAACAAAATTTCAGTTATACTGTAATAATAACTACCAAGCAGACCCAGTGTTTACAAACTGCAATGCTATTTAGTGCATCCCCTGGTAGATATGATGGTTTCACCTTTATAAACAAGAATAACATCATTCATAGCTGGGACCTGTGCAGAGGACACGCGAACATCGAAATGTCACTCAAAAAATGGAGATGACATCAGAAGTATAGTTCTATGCTGGTGAGTCATCATCATTTTGATAATGAAACAATGATGAAACCTGCAGATAAAGGTTACGCATCCAGTTCATTGTGGATATCTGACACCACAGGCCTGCCCACAGCCCTAAACCAGCGAGCCCAAGGGGCACAGAGCACAATGCCTCCATATGCTCACAAACACAAAAACACTGCAGCACTATTCCCAAAACATACAAAAGCCAGGAAACAGGCTGACAGTTAAATGCATCTCATTTATTTTTGTAATCATTTCCCTACATGCAAATAATCGTATAGACCATAACAGCCTTTGTGAAGATGTAAATACTGTTTCGCCCATTAAAAAATGTAATTTGCCAAATGGTGATGGTTTCCATTAATTTCGAAAATTACACCACTCTCAAAAGTCGCTCATTTTTATTCATTGTGCTATCACTTTGTGCACTCCAGATACTAAGACTATTAACAAGGTTTAAAACAATGTTATCCAGGGATTTGTGGATGAGAGTTAAACCTCCCAGTATTAAATTGATTCTGAAATGCCAAGAGCATTTGCATTTCATTAAATCTCAACAGAACAATTATACCTTTGTGAACGGTGATACAGTTGTGAAGGTGTACAGATTATGCATTTGCATTATTTGTACTGGGGGCTGGGCGTAAAATGAAAACTCTAGCAGTACTGTTATTTTCCAGCCTGAAATGAGCTCTTGAGAAGTGCTTACGAAGCTTGATGTGCAGTGCGTGCTATGGCTTTTGTCTTTCTGTGCTTCTGTGCTTTCAGGAAGGTTTTGATTTAGGTCTAAGCGAGTTTGATGTATAATAGATGGAATATAGGAATGCCTGCTGGTGCAAAACAAGGTGAATCAAGCATTTTCTGCTTCCAACTACTACAGATATATTCAGCGCTGCCTTGTAGCTGTATACGGTCCTAATCTAGTCCTGCTTTTCTCCATCTAGCCCCTTCTGCCTCCGCCTCATTTGTACTCTGGAGGCTCAGAGTGACCCCCAGGGAGTCAATCAGGGCATCAGAGTCTTCCTACAGGCCTTCGGTGACACACATTTCTCTGAGCAGAACACTGCTATTACTGTCAGCATGGAGTCACCCTAAAGACTCTGCTTTACTCAGTTGTGTTGCCAAAAAGACAGCTTATGACTTCAAAACACTTCGATATTAAGCATAGAGCACCACATTAGCAGCATAACACTTCATTTTACCATGCCGTAAATATTTTTCTTTTTCACAATTTATCCTTGGTGTAGGCCCACTCTACTTGCCGTTCACGTAACGCATTGTGGCAACGCTTGGCAGAAAATTTAGCACATACTACTTCAAAAGCATAATTTTAATGTGCGACTTGTACTGATGACTTATCTGGAAAAATAAATAAATAAATAAATATATAAATACATGAAATAAATAAATGAAAAGAAAAAAAAAAGGTAAATCATAACATGTCACAAAACTTAAAATTAGATTAAATAAAAGACTAAATTAGATACGAAAAGCTTTTTAATGTTTTGCAGTGATGAATAATTTGAAAAAAATTAATAAATAAAATTATTAAAAAAAGAAAAAATATATATAACAATTAATAAAAAATTATAAGTGACAAATAATAATATTTATAAACACAGTAAACATAAAATAAATAAATAAAAACAGAAAATTAAATAAAATAATATAAATACAAATAAAACAGGTAAAGACAAAAAAAAAAATTACAAAAAAAAAACTAAATTACAGGACAGAAAAAAAGTTCTAATTGTCACAATGTCATGTGTCCATGTGCCTGTGTTTATGTTGTTATCTCGTGCCATGTGTTCCTGTGTGCTTGTTTTCATTTCGTTCTCCCCATGTGCTCTTCCATACCTGTAACTCTGTCCCTGCCATTAGTGTTTCATTTTCCGCCAGCTGTGTTGTCCAGGTGTCCCATGTTATGTCCTTTATTGTCTGTGTATTTAACCATACCAAATGTCCTGTATCTTTGTCAGTCATTTATGTCACTTGTCCGAGTGTACGCTTGTTCAGCTCCTTCGTGTGTTTAAAATAAATGTTCTTCCTTGTGAAATCCTGCCTCCGAGTCTCTCGTGTCCGCTCAAGAGTGATCACTGGCTGCATACATCAATACATACAATACATACATACAATAATCAAACAAATGAAATAAAAATGATATTAAAAAATAGTAAAAAATAAATAAATAAATAAATAAATAAAATAATAATAATGAATGTTATATGAATGTCTAAATGTCTATAAAATAAATCTGAAAGATTTGATCATCCTCTCAATCTAGTACCAATCTAGGCCTCAAATGGCTTTCCTATATATATATATATATATATATATATAAAGCTCTCTCTTTTTTTCTGAGAAATCACTGCTGCTGTCATTTATTGAATAAAAACATCTGACTAATACTGAAAGTCACAGTCTATACAGCACTATACAGAGCTGATATAGCCCACCCCTGATCGTCACTGAGTGGTTTGAGGACACTTTAGATAATGCAGACAAACTCGCAACAAAAGGGCTTTCAGTTTTCCCAGTTGTTGACAAGTCCTTTGAGCTAGAATGGCCATTGTAGCAGCTGGAGAACACGGAGGGTGAAGGCTGCGGAGCACGCGGGGGACATAAAATAGGCGGCTTGAAATTAGGCTGAGAGTGATGTTTATGGAAACAAAGTGAGAGAGGAACGAGTGAAGACATACATAAGCTTTTACTGAGAGTCCATCTCTCTGTGTGGAGCGTGCCGATCCGCAGCAGGGGCTGAAGAGAGAGATGAAAAATAATGACAACAAGCTGTCATGTCTGTCCTGCTATTACCACACAGTGTCATTTCCTGTCTACAGTATGCACATTTGAATCAGGGCTTCTAGTGCAATAGCTTGCAATGCTGTGTAATTTTCGTCAGCAGGAATTCACTCTCTGTTGAGGTTGGATGCATGTGAAAAGAAACACTCATGTACTAATCATTAGTGAGCCACAACAGGGCAAAGCTGGGGGTGTGTTGCTTGACTTTGAAGTAGCAGAAAAACTGCACCGATGCGCAGACAGATGCGCGCAGATGCACACGTGGGGTCCCTATAGATTTACCTTTATACAACCGGGAATGAGTCTGTTTATCACATGCTCTCGATTATCAGAAAAAAAGGGCTACAGATGTCCCCATTTGGCACTGATTCATTCAGAACTTTGTGTTCTACTGCTCTTTTACAGTATATTCATAAATCTACATAAACAGATATAAAGTATTCTTTATTTGATTCGCTAGCACTATATGTTCTCAAAATTTTTTTACACTACAGTTTTTATATACACTCAGAAAGACAATTAGTCACAGTTTGTCTTATAGGCAATCCAAGGGAGCCTAATTTGCATCTGTGTTAGAAATTGACGGTAATGGTTTGAAATCCAAGTGACAAAAAAGAAAGAGTGAAATGATTACTAACCTATCAGTAGGGGACAATTTCTCCAATTATGACAGAGTCAAGAGAGAAAATTGATTCAATGGACTTTTTCCAGCTGTGTAGAAAAACGTCAATGGGAAAACAGCTAACTACAAGCACACATACTCCAGTGGAGTTTTTCTCTTCCCATTTTCTTTGTGTATCTTATGAAGTTCTATATTAGCAGCAGATTATTCTTCTATGAATAACTGTAACTTTTTTGACAAAGAAACATTCTTAGCCTTAGCAAACTACATACACAAAAATAATAATAAATGTGTGTGTATATATATATATATATATATATATATATATAAATATTATAAAACACTTAAACATGTAATTCTTTACAATGCAGTACCATTGTATAGTGATACATTTAATGGTAATTGATCCTTTGATTCTATTAGGTTTGCTATACTCATACAACAAGATAGACTGATTCTTTAAGCTTAAAATTAGCAGCTTTCTTTGAATGTACATGACTTCCAATTCATTGTCCACTGTAGGTAATTAACAATAACAAAGTTCAAATGAAAATAATATGGTAACAAATTACGGCCTGAAATATGAAGCAGCCATAGTGGATTGTTTTTGTACAACTAAAATAACAGGAAGAGGCTGAAACCGGAAGCCTTGCGCATGTAAATGAAAATGGGCACGCCTGCTCTTAAAAATAACATGTCAAAAGAAATAATAATAAAAAAAAAAAAAAAATTGTTAAAGGTTTTAGTAACACTTTACAATAACTTTCATTAATAAACCTTTAATAAACATGATATAACGTTTAACCAATCATTACTTGTTCTCCTAAATAAATAGTTTTAAAACAAATGTTTTTGACAACAAGTAACACGCATCCAATTTGAAATGAGCTCATTTAGAGAATAACGTGTAAAAGTTTAAACATTTGTTATGTTCTCTATGTTATATTGTGAATAAAATATTGGCTCATGTGATTGGAAAGTCATTTTACATGCAATGTTAATTATTAGGTTATGTTAAATACATTATTATAATATAAGTATTTATTAATAAACATTAAGAAGCACATTACTTCACAATTAATGATCAGTTAAGCATTACACAATGGTTGTTATAAAGAGTCTTCAAGGTTTTTTTTATTTATTGTGATTGTTGGGGTGTTTATATTGTTTTAATTGGATGATGTGCTGTATATTTTACAGTCAACAAGGAGAAACTGCTCAAATTGCGAATTAATTCTTGTTTTACTGATTCACTGAATAAAAATAACTTCTAATCAGCAGGAAAAAAGACATATAAAATAATTGCAAAAATACTCTGATTTTGATTATTCTGATGTCACACACAATCATCTTTAATTTACCTTTTTAAAATTCTGCTACTTTACATGTTTCAGAATATTTGGAGGCAGTTCAGTCTATTCCCGGACTTGTTTTTGTTTCAGAAAGAGCATGCGGTACTACTTATGTAGCAACTCATGGAAAAGAAAATATCAGGCTAATTACAACACTTCAAGCTACAGAAAATAAAACAAATAAACACATCATACATATTGTTGAACTAGAGGATGATTGCTTTTACTTGTTTTACATCTTGATTATCCCAATATTTCATTATATCACACAGTCAGGCGGTTTATTCCAAGCTGCTTTATAAAAGCAATGAAAGATTGTGTATAGTAGATTATAAAATATGAGTTAAGAAGTTAACCAAACATCAATGCTTTAACCTTTATTAATTCATACGTAAAGCAGTATCGTAAACACAACATTGACATTGTTTATACATGCTACATAACCAATAGCAATAATCTATGGTACATTTCTGCTGGTTATGTATACAATCGTTTTCCCACACATTTTTGGCAGTAAGACTCCTACTAGACTTTCAAGCCATATTTGTGAAGTCATACCTGAGTGTATTAGCATTAGAATATAGTAGCGGTGTCAGGAGGGGGCATTCTCAGAGCTTCCTACAAAGGAACAGCAGGGTGCTATCCAGACACCAGTGCATGCCTTCCTCCTGAGACACCGGAGTTGTCTGCCCTCTGGGGTTAGCTAGCCTCAAACTTCTGACACCCCCAAAAAAGTAAGACATGCTTCCCTCCTGAGCTTTCTGACTCTGTAGCTTCAAATCTGACCCGTCCCCTTTTCCACCCACCCATCCTTCAACCCCCCAACCTTTCCTTCCACGTTCCCACAGCCTCTAAACCTGGCCCCGTCCTTTTCGTGTGACGCTGTGGCTTTGATCTCAGGGGCCGGCGTGGTTCAGTAGTTGGCAGTCACAACCCTTTCCCTGTTCCACATGGCGAGGCTGCCCACTCATGTGGCCTGTACAGAATCTGCCTTCGTTAACCCTTTGCACTCTGTGGTTGCCTGGTAACACACTCACAGTCTGGACAGACGGGAGTGAAGCTCACCGCAGCTGATTGATGATTGCCATAAACATGTCAGGAATAAAGGAGGGAACACAAAACTTAATGAAAAAAATGACAAACCTTAAAGTTGTTGAACATGGGTGGATGATCGCAACCAATTTATTTTTTTGGACTTCTTCGGGCCTGTCAAATCATTGAACTCTTGCCCTTTTGTCTCTTGGCATTTCACAAAATGGCATGCTACAAGTGTGTTTGTTTGTGTTTATGTTGCAGAGTGTGCAATTTTGATTTTTTTTCTTGTCTGCACACATCAATACCAGTTAGTTCTAAAGTCATAAAGTGTCGTTACATTTCAAGCATTGTGTAAGCATGACTTGTATAAGCAAATGAGTGTCTACAACTTTTAGTCAAGTCATAGTCATAGTCATACAATAAGGTGTAATTTGTTAACATTAAGTAAAATATTAACTAACATGAACAAACATTTACTGCACTATTTATTCATATTTGAAAATACAGTTGTTCATTGTTTATTCATGTTAACACAACTTGGGATTTTACCAATGAAATAAGCACTAAGATTAATAAGTGCTGTAGAAGTATTGTTTATTTTTAGTTTATGGTAACTAATTAACGTTATTGGAAAGTGTTACCATGCTTTCCTAAATGTTTTTGAATTAGAATTAGAATTAGATTTATATAAGAAATTAGAAAATATTCCATTAAAACTGTCTATTCTGTCATATGTTGAGAAATGCAATTGATTCTAGTGAATAAGTGTTTTCTAGTGGTTCATATTCAGTTAAAGAGTTTTTAAGATTTGATTATGTTTCTGAAAAAAATAAAAAATAATAAAAAAATTGCTTACCAAGGCTGCATTTATTTGATTAAAAATACAGTAAAAACTGTAATATTTTGAAATATTGTTTCAATTTTAAATAACTCTTTTCTATTCTT
>JAUYWG010000032.1:10176603-10192610 GCA_034779775.1 Enteromius afrohamiltoni
TCTTGCACTTAGTTAAAACTAATGACACAAGATGTGGTTTTAATCAGTAGTTTAATTACTTGCATTTTAGTACATTTGGGGGTTTTGTGTGAATTTTCATCCAGAGCACTTTACAAACCGTTTCCTTGAACAGGAAGTGAAGTAAGCCTGCAGTTTATCCTTGCCAGCAAGCAATTTTTGGTCTAAAAAAAATTCTATTAGCCGTTAAAATAGAGCCCAGACGTCTAGGCTAAAATAAGGTTGTCACTGGGGCTGTCAGTAAAAATTTAATAGACGTCTAACCATGGCTCTATAGACTAGACTTCATTTAGACCACTATCAAATGAATACATCTGAATGCCTGATAGACATTGAATCTGCCTCTAAGCTAAAATAAGGATTTCATTGGGCTGTCAGTGAAAATCTAAAAGACCATATCCCGAGAATAGACTAGACATCAAATAGACAGCTAATGAATGCCTACATATATACATCTAATAAACAACAAAACAACAATCCATCCAAGATAATTAAATATACAGCTTTTATTTAAAAAAAAAAAAAAAACATTTTTATCAACAATACAAAATGATAAAAACACTAAAGAAACAACTTAACAACTTATTATATATACATTAAAAATTTTTAAATACCATGTTATCAAACTTAACATTAAAACATTATGAGTAAATTACAACATAAAAAATAGACTTTTGGTGGCTTATCAATTGAACAAATAAAAGCAACCAACAGTAAACCTAAAGGAAATTATTCATTAATGATTTTAGTTCTTGTTTAAAATATAAGTCCAACTCTACTGTTATTAGGAGGATGATCATCACAGCATCTGCCAAATAAGGGGGGAAAACACAAGAAAAGCTTTTTGGACTTTTAGTTTAATTACACTAATTGTGACAAGGATTCTTTCTCTTTTGCTTTGATGCCTGCTTAAAACAATATCAAGACATATATTGTATATAATAATAAAAATAACGTTTGTTTGATGTTTCAAAATAACCAATAAAGGATTATTATTTTTTACATTCTAGATTTTCATTGTAACTTTCTGAGTGTTGACAGCACAATGTTTGATTGATGAGGCAATGAGGCATGTTTTAACGCTTTACCTGTTCAGCTTCCTCCTGACACTGTCTTTGAGGTTCCTCCCATCGATTCTGCACAGCTTTGACACCTGAATAACACATGCTAATGTCAGCCGGGCAGTATTATGTGTGTCAGTGTACAAGTTTATCACTAACCCTTTCAAACCCTTTATTCCAGCAGTTTAAATATTTCTCTATTAATGCGCTCCACAATCTGTGTCTGTCTCTATAATAGTTTGACACAGCTGACTTCAGAACAATACAGTGATAGAAAAAATAGCCCAGTAGTACACACATTAACATCGAATGTACATGGGAATGCAAATCGCTCAGATGAACAGATAACACACTGTAATAAGAATGGTAGGGCTGAATTTATTATCCCAGCCCTACCATTCTTATTACAGTGTGTTATCTGTTCATCTAAGCGATTTGCACTACTTTAATACTGCTGCAAACTTCCCATAATTGATTATTTTAGATTGTCACTTTACATTATTTGCATTTTTAAGCTTTACTAAAAATTTGGAAGTTTCAAAAAACATCTTATTCTATTTGAACAATGACAAAGATATTTAGCTCATGCTCTCTCTGCATGTAACAAGTTATATAATAATAATTGTATTATTATTATTGATATTACATAGTACAATAAATGGACTTTATCATAGATGAGCGCTTTAGGAAATGTTGTTTTGGAGAGTTTATTTATTTATTTATTAATTTATTTTTGTTTTTAAACATGTACAAATGATAAAATGCTTTCTGTATTATCTATTAAATATATAATTAATCCTCTGAACTCATGCTGAACTGTGGGCCTAGTCACAATCACTACCAACTACGATCTGCTCCTTTCACTACAATGTCAGGGTTCCTAACACACAATACAAATAATGATCACATCAAAATGAAAGCACAGATACTTACAAGACCAATTAGAAATGTCCTTCATCCTTTGTTTGTCCGCTGCACTACTGATAAACATCTCTCTCATCTAACAACATTCAAAAAGCTACAGTGCATAGACATATATATAGAGTAGATGCCGCATTGGCTGCTGGAAACGAGAAATGCGGCTGCCATCTTGAACCGGTCACCCGCTCCACTCAGTGTGATCTGTTTGGCAGGTGGGTTTTTTTTGCTGCAAATATAAATGTAGCTGTGATACATGACACATGGTTTGGCATATTTTAATACTGATAGTGAGCTTAACAGTAATAGAATGAATATCTCCGTTCCTGTGATAGTATTGGGTCTTTTAAGAGGGTCTAAAGATTCTCCTTAATGTTATCTTACCATGCCGTTATTATATTTTGATTGAATTGACGTTGTTCATTTTTGCTATTTTCCTTATTAGCTATAATCTGAGCAACATCTCAATCTGTTCCCTGTTAAATTTAAGTATTATGTTATTTTGTATTAATGTTACCATAGGCGGAGGGTGAACCAACTCCAGGGTAATGCTAAAAAGCATGAGAAAAAAGCTCTGCAAAACAGTCCTTTTTCAGGGTTTTTAGTGTGTGTGTGAGAGTGAGAGAGAATGAAATACTCCAAGTAGACTCTTATGTAATATAGTGTTTCTTAAACTTATTAAAACACCTTTACCGTCACTATCATATTTATAGTGTGTGATTTGCAAAATTATAAACTATAATATATTATATTATATTAATAAACTATAACGTTAACCATATGAAGAACGATACCGCTTGGGGTCACTTTCAGAGCGATTTGAGAACGATAAAAAGCTAGAAGCTAATCACATCAGAACAATTAGAACCCATCACATTTTAGCCATGCATTATTTAACACCTGGAGAGACTTTGCTTGTCAATGGTCAGTGTGAACACTTTTACACTGCTCTCACATGGCTATGTCCCTTGAAGTACACTAAAAATGCTATGGAAAATGCTTTTGGATTTGTTTTGTTTGTAGATTACCAAGTGATAAACAAAGACCACACCGTACTGTGCAGCTGTCATTTTTGGCCTGAAGATTTTTGTTTTGTGCATTGTAGAACAAATTAATTAGTTATGTAGGTGTGTCTAAATATTGTATTGTATTGTAACGTTATATGATATATCACATATTTATGACAGAACATAGATTAATTAATTATTTTACTTATAAGTAAAATAATGAATCTATGTTTTATCACAAATATATGTCTGATATTTATAATAAACCAAACGGCTTAAAAATCGGTTGAAAATTAAGCAAATTAAGGTGATTTTAATCGTTAATAGTTTTCTGCCAATGTTAACTAATGCAGAGTCGACGCGGCTTCCCCCGACACAAGATGGCGGCCGCATTGACGCATCGTTCTTATGGACAGCAGCGGGCCTATCTGGTCAGTATAAGATATCTATGCAGTGATCGCTTCTGCTTCGCGGCTCAGAAGCGCTACACTAACGGTGAGGAGTAGTAACTGCATTTTTATTTATAATATAAAACAAGAGTTTGATAATATCATGTAGTATAATGTGCATGATTGTCACATTTAACAACTTGTGGATCATATTATCAAATGCAAATAATTAATGTTTGAAACATAAATAATGCTAGATTTAATAATGCTATAGAATAAAGTATAAAATAATGCTATTTAAATGTTTAAACATATTTAATTAGGATTTAATTAGGAGCTGCTTGGGCAAAAATGACATGTAAACAATCTGAAGGTTATTTTGTCTACGCTCTTCGCTTGTAAATATATATATATATTGTATAAATATAGCATCTACAAACGTCAAGTGCAAAAACAGGACTTAAACGGACTTAATAAATACCGCGTCACATTTTGTGGTCAAACTATTGACTGCGCTAACGTTACTAGCCAGCGCTTGCTGACGATTCTGGAATATAAATGCTATTTTCATTGCTTAAGATACGTACAATAAACATTCATATCAGAAAATATACATGAGCGTAAAAGCAAGAAAAAGCAATGAATAAACGAATGGAACTTTACAGTCACTGGTCCTTCTCTCCTCCGCCATTCTTGAAGTTGGCAGACACACCCAGCAGGAAAGCGAAACTGAACTGGGACATAACGGGAAGCAGCTGCAGAAATATTTGATATTGCCGTAACCGGAAAAAATGTATGCCACATTGAATAAATTGAATGCAATAACATTTAACATGGATTATACGGAATGTCTGTATCCTTTTATATACATAGTTAATTTAATCATTATATATATAGGTATTTTTTAACCTAGTCAAAATAACCCAACTCTGTAGTTTGAGGATAAATGCAATGTGTAATGAAAAAAAGATTTATTATCGAGTGTACATATGAATATACACTACCATTAAAAAATTTGGGGTTAGTAAGATATTTAATGGTTTTTAAAGATGTTTCTTATGCTCATCAAGGCTGCATTTATTAGATTAAAAATCCAGAAAAATACTGATATATTGTGAAATATTATTTCAATTTAAAATAACTGTTTTCTGTGTGAATATATTTTAAAATGTAATTCATTCCTGTGATACAAAGCATCATGAGCAAGCCTTGATGAGCATAAGAAACATCTTTAAAAACCATTAAATATCTTACTAACCCCAAATTTTTTAACGGTAGTGTATATTTATATGTAAACTCGATAATTACTACATTACTATTGCATAGTTAAAATGCAATGTGCATTTAATTTAAGACAAAGATATATGGTTTTAATCAATAGTTAGTATTTCATTACACTTGGACCTATGACACCATAAAGCATAAAAATAAAAAATATTCTCTCATTAATCTCAACCCACTCCCCCCCCACACACTACTTTGCATGCAATTTCTAGCAAAAACACTTAATCTAACAACAAGTAAATCTTATTATAACTATTATACAAGTATATAACATACTCAAAGAAATGTATGAAGACTATTTTGTAAAAAATCCACTATGCAAAATATTTAGTTTTCATTACCCTTGTAGAATTTGCTCTATTTTATATAAGGAGGGTGACCTAATTTGTGTCCTGTACAGACTGCTACCATGGTTGGAGGTGAAAGTCAGTTAGGTGGAGTCATACACAGCAATGTGTTCTAAAATCGGCTCAAAATATAAAAAAAAAACTTGGTTGATATCCTCAGACTGGATGGAATAACAGTCTAAAAATAAAAATCTGACTTTGTGGCTACTACACATACAATGTTCTGTGAAATCTGTCAACACCAATGTCCAAAATTAGCAGACGTTTGCAAACTTCAATAGTCTGGGAAAAGATTGAGTTGTGTATTCCACAACATTACGGAACCAAAGTCAGAGGGTAATGAGTGAGGTCAAACAAAGTTCAGTCAGAACAAAGCTTCAAGTTGGTTCTGATTGGTAGACTAGTGTCCACCCAGCTGTTGGGGCTCTGCATCACACTTGACCACACACTGATCTCATCTTCAGTTGAGTCCATCCAGCAGACAGCCTGACCGTAACTCACACCTGCAAAACAAACACAGTCTTAACGCTCAGCTATGTCTTGAGTAAGCAGAGCACGTGCCCTGCTCACTTAAGTCTCCACTAACAAGAGGATAAGGATGATCACTATGATTTGGAAATACGATACATGATATGCAAACTGTTACATCCCAAGTACATTATGTTCAAATCTGTGTTACCTGAGCCTGTGCTGAGCCGTACTCCACCCAAACAGCTGGAGGGATGTGGATTCCAGACTGTTATCTCTGCACAAGCCTGAATAAGGTCACTAGACTGAAACCCGTCATAAACCATGGTGTGGTTGAACACTGGGTTAACAGATCCTCGCATTAACCGAGTCTGCTGGCCACTGATGCCACTTTCATCTGGTAATACCACACTGTAAAAACACACACCATACTGATGCACTCAGAAAATCACAACAACAAAAATCAAACAGTAAACTACTATGAATGTGCACACATACCTTTTCACATAAGTACTGGGTGCACCACGTTTTGTGGGAAGTAGACCAACAATCTCCCTCAACCAAATATGGAGCTCACCGGTGGGTGGAAAACCACTTCCTATAGCCACAACAAATTTTATTAAACAAATAGAGCTGCACTATATATAGATAGATAGATCTGCAATATAGCCTTTTATCAATGAGAAAGTGGGAGCGTGCATAATAAATTAACAATAATTCGTATGTAATTTATCAATGGCCCTACATATAAATACAGATATAGAGATTATAAATAAAATGAAGTGTCTGATCAGACTCACCCTCTGAACCTGGAGGTACAAACTTAATTGAGAAGAGAACAGTTCCTCTGCTGATGATGTCATTTGGACTTAACTTAACCTACATTAAGAGAAAGACTTTTAATGAGAATCTGGTTTAATTCACTACAGATACCAGACTGTTTCTGAAATAGGCTTACTCTTGGCTGGAGGTTGTGCCAGGTTGGTTGGCTCTGGTTCCAGTCCCACTGAGCCAGCCTCACTTCCACCTCCCCCAGGAAGAGGTTTCTCCTCATTCTCTCCATGTGCCAGACTGACATACTCAACACACGAGCCTGGAGGTCTAGTCTCCGCACTTTGTACTGGTCCAGGCAACATTTCATGGTTGAAAGAAGACATAATTAGTACTCTAAATTTGATAATACAATTAGGAATATGCATTAGAAATTTGTGAAATGATGAAATATTTAGAACTGACTTTCATGGTTTCATCATAGACCGGATTTAATGTTTTCCTCCTCACTGCAGTTTTTTTCTTACTGCGGGATGTGTTGTCAGGGAGCAGGTAAACTTTAACGTATCTATGTTTAAGAGAAGGATAAAGGCTCCACTGTTTAAAGGTTTGAGGTCAGTAATGTCACGTTCACACAAGAGCAGAATATGGTTGTCAAGCCTGTATTTGAGTCCTTAATACGGTTACATTCACACACACTTCGGTAATTTAGAGGTGTGACAACTGCATTCTGTAACCAAACACAATTTCTAGACTCAAAATAGCATTCTCAGAACTGGACAGGACTGAACTAGTTGTCTGTCATGACATACACTGAGAGAAATAAATGCATTTCTTTTAAACTTTCTATTAATCAAAAGAATTCTGAAAAAAAATTATGTTTTCTCAGACACATGCAGCACTGCTGCTGTTTTCAACTATCATAATAATAAATGGAACAAGACTGCTTTGATAAACAGTTGATAATTACAACCTAAATGAAAATGAGCATGGTCAAGTATACTTACGGGTCTGATCGATTTTTGCGGGCTGATGCAAGATCTTGGCAGCATATTATATGCACATGAAGCTCCTCTTTCTTGATGTCATACTGCAACAAGAACTGGATCTGCCCTGATACTACAACATCCCCGAAATCACCCACACTGTACAGGCTCATCAAACTGCCATTTATCTACGCACAGAGAACCCAGACTGTTTACACCTTTAAACCTTCACTAGTGCAGAAGATCAAGTGTTATGCTTGAGAGTGCATCCTACCATATGATGGGAGGTCAAGCTGCTAACTGACCCAAACCTAGTATAGGCTAGTTCAGTGCTGCCCGAGTCCATGTCCCCCTCTGAGTCGATCTACAGAAACACACACAATATGAAAATGTTTTCAGTGATGTGTGTGTATGAAAACCTGGCTTTGCCAAACAGACCTGTAGAGACGGTGATGTACTCTGCAAAACTGTCCTCTCATTGTTCTCAGACTCTCCAACACTTTCTGAAACATGAAGAAAAAGGGAAGTGAGCAGAGTGGAGTTTAGATGCATTTATATTTTGTCGATTTTCATTTATCAGGTGATTTGCTACTATTGTAGTTTACCTTTAAGACTATTTTCTTGTGCAGCATATATCTGTTCAAAGCAAGAACATTACAAATATATGATATGCAGTCGCACATATATCAAAAGCATATTTAATTCAAAATTTTAAATGACAAGACGTTATATTGCCCTGTGCTGGAAAAATACTAATTGCCCTTCCATTGGACTATGGCTAAAAAAAACTGTACTGTTTGGCTAACTACATCTGTAATAAGAAAGAAACTCTCAGAATCTATGGATATCTCGAGGTGTTTTTGGACTTAAAAATGAAAATATTGAAGATGCTTTGTGAAGTTATGATATGTAAGAATTATGTGGTTTTTTTTATTTTATTATTATTTTTTACCTTTCTGGGGTAGGTTGTGGGGAAGGATGCCGTTTTTTGTTGTAAAAACTCAATAAAGATATGTCATTAAAAAAATGTAAAGTGACCTTTGTGATGCGTTTAGTCCTGGATTGTTGTTCAGGGGTAACCACAGCTATGCAACTAAAAAGAAAGTATCACAAAATAAGACAGTGGAGCATATTTAAACTAATAAATGATTGTAAGTGATCTTTGCACCAAAAAAAAAAAAAATCATTCAACATTTATGATTTCACACATATAATTAACAAATCATTCTAACATGTTCATAGACACTATTTATACTTGTGTACAAAGCTTGTAAAAGAGACCCAATAGAGTATTAGAAGTTTAAACAGCATTTTAATCACATAATTGCTTGTCCCTCATTCAAAAAGGAAATATGACCATGCATCCTGCATGTATGGATTTGTACACCAATACGAATATACAGACTGTTTAGATTAATTCAGTTTATTCAGTCCTAAAGAGAGATGACACCAAAATTTGCACCAACCTTTCCCCATCTTCTTTTTGTCTTTCCTTCTCATTCTGGCTGTTGTCATCCTCTCTTATACGTATATCTTGTTGCAGTTCTCTCTCTGTACTTTTGACTACCTCTTGTTGCTCATGCAGTTGAGAAGAGTTACCTTTTTCTTCAGCAAATATTGCTGTAAGATTTATATCTACAGAATTAAAATGAAAAACAGTGTTGGGTGAAAGAACACACAAATACATACACACTGCACTACAGAAATAACTAAAATCATGTAACCTTTTTCACGCCTCTTATGGCGTATGGAGGAATGAACAACATCAGCTCCTCCCTTCTGATATCTCTTAGCGCGCTCTTCATTAAACCACGCGCCGGAGAGAGAGCGCAGACGGACAGGATCTGACACCGTCTGCTGCAGCTTCCTGAAAACACAATAATTTCATCCAGCATTGCTCATATAACTTGTTTTGGCCAAATACGTATACTGTATTGTATAGGCCTACACACTGACCTTATTCTCCCTTCCTCTTTGTTACGTAATTCAACATCTCTCTGCAGAACGCTGAGAATTACAGTCTGCTCCACCTCAGTCAGGTGACACAGATCCAGGAATGGTTCCCCTGCCATTACAGGCACACCTCACACCGATCACACCTGGTTATTAGGATAATTTTAGATGAGATTTGTAAGAAACCACACCCAAAAGTTGCAGATGGAGCTGTGGGAACTGAAGGAGCTGTGGTAATCATGAATACACAATAAGAGAATAAAAAATAAATTAATTAACAATAAAAGGTTTAAAGTAGTTATTTTGGCTTTGCAAGAAATTAATCTGTAATGCTCCAACCTGCATTAAGGTTTGTTCATGTTTTACAGATGAGAAATAAACCCCCAAAACTAGAAAAACAATATAGGAGTGTGATATTTCGTATTTACAATTACAGTACAGTTACTTTAATATAGTCAACAACGTCGTAAGAGATTATTACATTTCCCATGCTTTTTTCAGCTTTGTTTTACTCTATATAAAAATGATAATTTTTAGTTTTACCCAAAACAGAATATTTCTTTAGAGCCCAAAATGTCATCTTTAAAATAAAATATTACCAAATATCAACTCTCTTACAACTCTCTGAATCCTTTCGTAAATATATTAAATAAAGAAAATAGTAAACCAAATGCATTCGTTTTCCAAACCACTAAATTCACTTAATTGTAAACATAAATGTTACAAATATCAGTTTAATTGACCCTATTTGTTTAATTTGAGAGATCTGATGAAGACAGACCAAGCGATGCTTGCATCGCGCACGCGCAGAACAAACAGTGACAAACAACACAAAAGTAAACAAATTACCACTTCACCGAGGCCAAGTGTTACATCAACCTCCACATATAACATACACATAAACGTATTATAATGCACTTTATTTCAAGCTGCTAAGACTAGTTAAATGCCCGGCACTCGAGGGCGAATTAACAGATGGAGTCGCACCTGTCAAACTCTATCACTTGAACCAATCGGGAAAAAGAATGAGAAGGAGCAATTGATACTGACTTAAACAAGAAAATGCAATACCTTTGCCTCATCTAACGTCTTCTGGCTCGGCCATCCTCGTAGTTTATCTGTGTCAAGTTTAGTTGTCGGTTGTTTCTAAACACACACTCTCGTTTGTGTGTGATTTGGCAGGACTGGCACTGTCACACCCGCCCTCGGGCTCAGAGCAAAATACGAACCGGATTCTCACACTTCACCGAGTGTGTACTTATTTTACTAATCACGTTAACACCGCGTGTTATGTTTGTCTCTCTCCCCCACCTCTCTCTCTCTCCCTCTCGTCATTAGGGTATTGTAGGGTAAAAAAAGCCTGTGCTTTTGTGTGGCATTTGAGCAGAAGGATGTATCCTTTTCACGTTTTTCTTGTAATTTGGAGCACATTGGATCAATAAAAAACGTTTTTGGTATGTTGTGTGAAGGCATGGATTGTATGTGATTCCTCTTTTTGGAAAAACAAGCTTTGAATTTAACTAGCACTCAGTTAACTTTGTGCTACCTTCAATTAACTTTGTACTTTTTAAAGAAACAAAAGAAATAGATAGTTATTAATAAAATAAAATTGTATAATGCTTAGGTTGATATTTTTTTTAAATGCTTGACAGTTTTGGTAATCAGCATTGTTGGGGACAGAGTTTCTGCCGTTTTATTTTTGTCCAAGGGACAGAAAAGTTCAATTTGTTGCATATTATGCATGCTACTCATGTCTGTCACAGTCAGTTCCGGTTTGAAGTCTCTATCAGCCCACACCTACTAAACACACACTGACACACGTGCAAAGGATTATAACAACACCAGGCACACACAGTCACTTAGACGCTGAAGCTGTACCTAAACATTGTTCTTTAAATCATGTCGTGACAGCTTTAGTGCTATTCCTATTTGCAAAGATTGAAGAAACACATCGTGCACATGCTCAATCATGAAGAAAACATTAAAAGCTCAGAAGTTCATTAAAATTACCCTCAGATAACAAATGTGTTACATCTCAGCTTGTCAATCCGCAAGCTAAAACATTAAATTGTGGTTGTTTTGCAGCTGTTTAATTTAAGAGGAAACTACAAGATTCTACCCGACCTCTGTTTACTTAGATTGGGTTAATGAAAGACTTGAGTTAAAGAAACACTGGTCATGGAACCATGAGCAAGATTAATGTAAAGCAATATTTGTTCTAATATAACAGCGATTTAGGGAAATACTGAAATAACACTTTGGGGGTTGGAATGTGTTTATTTAAGGGATTTTTTTTTACAAAGTAATGTTTTGCATCTTTGTATCACTTAAGAGTCTTACAAACATTCAGGGAACTGTACAAAAAAATCATATTTAAACACAATTCTGCACACTCACACATGCACACACCTCTCAGACAAACATCTAAAGTCAACATCACGAAGTGACACTTCACTGGCGAATTCAGTTTCTTTATACCCTTCCCAATTATATTATCCACAAGACAATCAATCACAACCCTACATCCCTGAGTCCAGCCTCATAACTCATCATGAGCGGCTGCTTCATCTGCCTTGAGTTTAAACTCATCCTCTGTGATTCGTCCATCCTTGTTGCGGTCCTGATTATCGTACATATTCTCTATGATGCGTTGCCGGTCAAAACCTGGTGCCAGACGACCTTTGCCCTCTTCTACCTGCAGGAGGATGTAATCTGAAAACTGTATGGAAGAGACAATGGAGAAATTAGCTTAATAAACATTTTTGAGGTGTAGTGGTAAGCAGGCACTCACAATATAAATCAACATACCTCAGTGGTGTCCACTTGTGCATCTTTGTTTTTGTCCATCTCACTGAATAGGTTAGGCGAGACATCACTGTTCCACACAAACATGTAGCCTTCAGGAAGACCTTCCTCCAGGTCCACCAACTCAACATCAAACACCAGCACGGCACTTCCAGGGACCTCCCCATCTATGCAAAAAATAGTGCTTAATAATCAATTTGTTTGGAAAATATGTAAGTTTGAACTAAATATACTAGCATACTACTCGTACTGCCACAGGAAGACATGACAAAAGTAGTAAACTTGGTAGTCTAGCATGCAGTTTCCAATTTGGCAAAAACATCACTGAATAGCAGTACAGTGGCAACTAAATTGTTAGTTTAGCTGTTTAGGTTGCTAGAAGAATTTACTTTGGCTCCCTCTGGTGGGACCACCGTAAAATTGCAATTAGAAAATCAGGAAGCCAGCAAACAGCTAAGCATAACGTTTAACATTAACATAACATCATGTTACATTATACACATGCAACATAACATTTTTATTTGACCAATAAAAGGCATTTTATATTTTGCTCTGATTGTGAGTCGTGACCAGTTGACTCATGAATCCTGCATGCCAGTTATTTTAGTGAATGAATTCAGCGCAGCTAGAAATAAAAACTTTAGAATGAGGTCAAGGCTAACACTAACTTACAACGAGTAACTAATTTATTCAAATATTTATTAATCTTTAATATAAATGCAAATGGTCATTGTAAGTTTGTTTTTGTGTCTGTGACAGGATGTCTTACCTACTCCCCTCTCTCCATAGGCAAGGTGAGGTGGAATGACTAGCTTGCGCTTCTCTCTGACACACATTCCTGTAAGGCCTTGCTCCATGCCTATGACCACCTGTCCGGTCCCCAGAACCACATCATATGTCTTACCATAGGTGTGCCTGCAGTTACAAACAGACGTAAGAGAAAACATGAATTACATAAGATTTCCTAGTAATTTGTTTATTCTAAAAGACAAAGTTCAATGCATGACAAAGCGACACAATAACCAAAGTGTAATTGCAACGCACGTGGAGCCGATGTAAGTGCCGTCCATAAGAGTGGCGTTGTAGTGGTATTTGAGAAAGTCCCCACGTTTTGCACTGTAGGTGCAATTCTCCGGCTTCACACTGGTGATCTCAACGGTATCAGATGGGTTGTGGAAATCAATAATGTGGACATCAAACACCAGCACAGCTGAGCCAGGGATCTTAGTTCCTGTATGAGGAGATAGAAGAGATCAGTACAAAGATAACCTCATCTACTTTTTATTGTAAAGGGGCTGATCAGCACACACCTGTGCCCTCTTCTCCATATGCCAGGTGAGGTGGGATAACAATCCTCCTGCGCTCTCCAACACACACACCCAGGAGTCCTTGGTCCATGCCTGCGATCACATAGCCTTTACCGACGTAAGTGTCATATGTGCGGTTCCTTGAGTAACTGAAACATAAACAAAAGCATAAGCGCACTGTATATCACTAAAAAACCTGTTTCTAAAACCTGAGGGGTTTTTACCTGGAGTCAAAGAATGTGCCGTCCAGCAGGGATCCGTTATAATGGTAACGCATGAAGTCTCCTACTTCACTCTTGCGTGGACAGGGATCTGGAAGGCTTTGCATCTCCACTGAGATTTCATCTTTGGGGTTATGAAGGTCTAGCAGAACCACATCAAACACCAGAGAGGCCTGACCGGGGATGTCACTTCCTGTAAGTGGAGATAACTGGATGTTGCAATGCTAATTTTATATGCATAAATATTGTTAGAATATATTTTTAATAAATTGACTTTCACCATCTCCATTCTCTCCATAGCCAAGGAAAGGTGGCAAGGTGATGATGCGTTTTTCTCCCACACACATTCCCAAAAGCCCCTGGTCCATTCCCGCAATGAGCCAGCCAATCCCCACGTAAGTGTCATAAGTGCGCATACGTGTGTGACTACAAATGGAAAAAACAGAAATATTGGGAAATACATAAAATTCAGACATCCACACATTTGTTTAAAAAAATATAAATATTTTTCTTAGTAAATAAATAAACAGTCACATATAATAATTCATCTGTTTATGTCCAAAAAGTCAATATGTCAATATTTCTATTTTTAGAAATTGATTTTTAATCATTTTTTGATTACTTTTAAAAATATATTTTATTAATATTTAACATATACACTGTATACTGCATGCACACATTATTGTGCTGTTAATTCTGGTTCTCAAACCTAATTGGTCAAGAGGTCAAAGAGTGTATAAATATATACTTATATATTAAATAGTATAGTCATTATAGTACTGTTAGATGTATTCATTATTAATTTATACATTTTTATATTTATTTATCACAATACATTTTCAATTATATTATTTTATTGTTTTAATCATATGTAATTTTATCACTCTTTTTTTTTAAATAAACAAATAAACCTGTTATAAGTGATCAGGATTTTTTGTGGCTCTTGTTACAGGATTTCGCCAGTAGGTGGAGACGTGGGACTGCCTATATGAGTCATTGAATCATTGGGCTAACTGATTTGTTTACAAACATTCAAAACATTCATTTGCTACATTTGCTACAATCTGTATTGTTAAAAGCGCTATATAAATAAAAGTGACTTAATGAAAGTTGTATTTTTTAACCCCACATGCGTCATCTCACCTGGAGTCGAACAGCGTGCCGTCGAGCAGAGTACCGTTGTAGTGATAGCGGACATAATCAGACACTTGTACAGTGCGGCTACAGCTCTCTGGCTTGTGGTAGGTCTTTATCTGCACCTTGTCCTCTGTGTTCCAAATGTCCAACATCAGCACATCAAAGTGAAGGATGGAGTCTGGAGGGATGATGTCACCTGACAGGGAATGACATAAAAATACTGTGAGAAATAAAATCCAAACCAGCTTGGCAGCTTTGAAATCTGCCCACTGAGCACGATTAAAACCAGCTAGTCAAAAGAAGGACAATAAATGCTCTAGTCTTTGTGTTCACTATAAAGGCTGTATTATTAGTTGTATTTTGCTGTGCGAGGGGAAGTGTGCCACCCTGTGTGTTGTGTATTTTACTGAAAGAGCTAATCAGGAGATGAATGCACCTGAGATTACTTATAATTTTATCTGTTCTTTGTATGTGCAGTTGTTTGTGGCTCCTAAAGCTAAATTGGCATCTCCACAACTAGTTCTGACAAGTGGACATGGCTCAACATTCTTCTTCGGATCACTTGCCTTAGGAGTTCACACCCCCGTCTGTTCAACCCCACCCCCCCCTCTCTCTCCACCTGGTTATGCCATGCTCCTCTGACTCAGCAGGAGTTCAGGAGAATCATGGGAATTGTAGGTCTCAGTGTGTGTCTCGATTAGCATGTTACCTAGTGTGTTAAATGTAAATGTGCTAATGGCGCCTACAATGAGAGACATTCACTGTGTTTTTGAAAAGTGTGTTTACCATAACCGTTCTTTCCGTAAGCAAGCTGTGGAGGGATTTTGATCATCCATCGCTCATTTACACACATGCCCACTAAAGCTTTGTCCATCCCAGCGATCAACTGCTTCCGGCCGACAAACACATTATAGGTGGTGCTTCGGTCATAGCTGCAAATACACACATCCACAAACATTAGTAAAATGTCTGATACGACAACAATAATGACTGTCTTGCATTTAACATTTGTATATCAAAATCCTGTGAGCTTAAACAGTATTTTAATTTAAATATTTGGAAATGGGTTAAGAACAATAAACTCGATTTAAAATAAATTCTCTGATAATATTTATTTCACATTTTTCTTATTTAAATTATATTTTGTTATATTTATTTTTTTTTTCTTCATTAGAAATTACATTAAATTAAAATAAGGTGATGCAATAATACAATTGCAATAAATAAATAATTAATAAATATAAAATACACATTTAATTAATTAAATTTTATTTGCACTGATATATATATATATATATATATATATATATATATATATATAAATACAAAAACCAT